>CM040242.1:110999525-111363037 GCA_022545495.1 Chrysanthemum lavandulifolium | reverse complement strand
CATTTTAGAGTGAAGGTGATCTCAGTTGCATTGCTGGAGATGTGTTACTAATATTATTGTTTTGAATGGTTTCTATGGTGAACAAGTGTTACACTTCAAATTTGGTTCAAAGTCATAACTATTAGAAGTCTTTGATGACTAAAATTATTTATTCTTCACTCTTTTTATGAGGAATAAAATTATAAAAATATTAATTCACTCTCAATTCTGTGAACTTTGAATATCTTTTTTTTCTTTTTTGTTTTTGACAAACTTTCTTTCTTTGTTTTTATCTAAAATAAGGAACCAAATTTGCAATGTGTTTATTGTGTAGCTATTGTTTTAGGGCCTACAAAGATATTTTGAAGGTGGTTTGCATGTAGTAATCAAAATTTAAGGAGACAAGGTTCAATGCACCCACCTTAGGGAACTACCTTGGACCACCCTCTTTATTCTTCAATTATATAAGTTACTAATATTTCATTGTTGTCTAAATGAGAATCAAAATCCAATAATTATGTGCACTAAAACAATTTTTCCTTTTTCTTTTTGAGATAAATTTGCAGACTTCAGAATCATACGTGATTGCATTTGAGAGAACTGGAGCACTAAAGTTATATTCTGGTTTCAGTAACATGTATAACACTGGTATTTACCTTGACCTGAACTCAACATTTAATAGCCATGAGCCACCATAGTTTAATGTTAAATCATGGTATAAATCTTTTACATTTGAATAACTGAATAGTTTAAACAGTAACGGTTTGAAGCATTTTGACAAAATAAAACAGTCCAAGCATCCAAAGCCAATCCAGTTTAAGGCAGACCCAATTAATTCACTACTAAACCCCCAAAAAAAGTACAAAGGGTTAGTACAAAAAGTGTGATGGGCTCGAATATGGATTGGGATAGCTTATTGGGCCGGGCCAATAAACTAATAGCGGATTGGATCTTGTACTAAACAAAGTAATGAAATGATTTCTGCACAAACGAAAGTAAGCAGTTAAGCGCTACAGTGAGGGACGGACCGCGATTAAAACTCCCGTGAAAGTAAGAAATAATGTTTGAGAGAGAATATTGGAATACGCTGTATTGTTATGTGTGAGAAAGTCATACCCGTAAATGTGTTAGAATCTCTTTTATAAGCGAGTCCGTCTTAGGGTTCACTAGTATTTACTGCTCATCAGTCAAGAAACAAGATTACAAGTATACAACAACAGTCCACAAACGGTCATTTGCTCATAAACATTAATAAGCGGTATGTCAAAAGATAAAAATGTTACAGTAAAATCGATGAAATCGGTAAAAGTAAAAAAAATAGAAAATATTATGCTTAAAAAGGTACTTTTAAGCAGCTTAAAGTACTTTTAGAAAGAAAAAAAATATGTATTTACTTAGTTTACTTATTTTGTAGATATAATAATAATCGAAAACAAAATAATTTGATAAAAATATTCAATCATGTAAAGATTTTAGGTTGAATAAGAATATCAAACAAGTAATAAGGACTTTTTATCTGCTTATAAAAATTGTTTTCTGCTTAGCAGAAAAGCAGAAAGTGTTGGATAAAAAAACTGATTTTCTGCTTTTGAAAAAAAAACGGATAGAGAAAGTAAGCAATGACAAAACACCCACTAAACTGTTTGGGTCATTTTGCAACTTAACAATGTTAAGGGAACTAACCATAAAAAGACCATGTATAAAACTGCATACGAATCTGCAACAAGCATAGGATAATCTGATATTTGATTCTATGATTAAATGTCACATCATTGTTTATGCTTTTTCAATAGAAAGAACGATAACAAATTAATATATAAGCGTTATATCCTTCTATAGTTAGAAAGTTCAATTACTTGAATCTCGTTAGTTAAATACAAATTCTTTTATGCACCAAAACCACAAAATTAAATTGCATTCCCTGCATAACTCGGTTTCATCAAACATAAACGATATCTTATTTCCATTTTGGTGCATATTCAGGTACTTATATAGCAATCTCATCCAGTAAAGTTCAACGAATCAAATATCGAATACATGGAATGAAGAAATGAGAGACCTCAACTTTTATTGAACTTTACAAAACGCCCATAACTCCATAAGACAGAAATTGATCATTTGAGTTTGTCTATAACTGAAGAAATTAAAATAAATCAGGTTCATATCATAATTTACTGAATCATCCAAGGTACAAGGAAAGGATCCAAACTAAAATTTAAAAATGGCTGCTCCACTTGAAGGCTTTGTGCGAACACATATAGACCAAGATCAGTCTTGTTGATAGTGCCATTGTCAATCCTTGATTGATAGAATTGCTCCTGAAAAAAGCAAGAACCAATTTATCTGTTAGCTTTCCATTTGCATGAACAAGTGATATTATAGAAAAACAAGCAATATTAGAAAAATAAAGCCATTGTTGTCCAAAGCTTGAGCACTCGATCAAAAAAATTTAGTCATGTAGATAGGAGAAGAAGTGACCTTCAAATTAAGGATGAACTGAGGAACGATGTTTTCTTTGACCAAAGCAACTGCACATCCACCCCACCCGGCTCCAGTAAGCCTTGCTCCAAGTGCCCCATTATTTTTACAAACTTGAACCAATTCTTCAAGTTCCGGCAACTGTTAAAAGCGGTTACATCGAAAAAGTACCACCAATGAGGAGGCTTCTTTTAAACTTATTTTATAACACTTTTTCTAAACTGATTCAATCGATATAATTACAGTTCACTCGTGCTATAAAATTTGGAAGACAGAGAGTTTGATTGTAATTTTATTTGAGCGTAAGCATTTGCCATAAGTCCATGAGTATCTTGTTTGCGTTGAGACATGGAATGGTAGATTGATACCTGCACTCAAATAGAACGCTGCAACTATGGTGGCTATCATTCATAAGGTCGCCAAGCTTTTTTAGCTTCTCCTCCTCACTGAAAAATCACTTTTGGAATTACTTTCAAGTTCTAGAGGAAACAGATATAAACATGCTTTTTATATAATTTGGATCCTAAAACCTGTTACTCACTCAGAACTTGATGAAACCGCATCCTTGAAAGCATATACGCTTCGCTTCAGAGTACCGTGAGAAGCTCTCTGATAAGACAAATGTGGTAAACAGTAAACCAAAAGCCCCAGGATCACGAAATGAAACACAAGTAAATGAGAATTTTGGGACAAATAACACTTTTCAACAGAAATTTTTTTTTTTTTTTTTTTTTTTTTACGATGTGTACATAATACCGCCCATGTATTGTTGCGAACAACATTCATTAAACTTTCCGCACAAAAACTACCAGAAAAGGTAATAGTTAACAGCGATAAGCCAATAAAAGAATAAATTAGAAAGTCTATCGATGGTAAAGCATAATTAGAAGTTAAAGAGTAGTTGCAGACAATCTTTGAAACAAAATGCTTCAGATAAATATTAAGAGACATACCTGGAATAATTTGTAATATTTGGCAGCTTTTATCACATCCAGTGAAGAAGCCGAGTCGGCGAATATCAAATCTAAGCTTTTATAAGTAATTTTCGATTTCTTCAGCTGTATATGGTTCTTCTTTCAGATATTCCTGTAATGGTATATAAATTAAAAATGATAACAAATATTATGGAAAAAAACAAAGCATAGCGACCCAGGAAGCTAAGGTAATCTGGTGTCATTTCGTGCTTATAATTGTAATGATCTAAGAACAAACAAAGTTTCCATTAAGCGAAGCATAGACAGGTATTCCAATACCTTAACAGCCACGTTAGGGTCTGAAGATCCGTGATTGCCTGCAAAGGTTACACATAAACCTTCTACATCAGAAAGTGTTTTACTTTTGATATTGCCTCTTCAGGCTCCATTCCAAGTTTTATGCCAAGCACAATCTGAAAAGTTTCCAAAAATGAAATGATATATCAGCAAAATAAAACAGAAGCTACCTAGAAACAGCAAAACTGATTTTACCAAAGAATCACAAAATAACAGAAACAGTAATTTGCATTTTGGTCCTCGTGGTTTGGCCAAACTGCATGTTTGGTCCCTATCTTTTGAAAGTGCAGCGAACGTCCCTATTTTGAACTTTGGATTGCAAATACAGTCCTCCGATCGATGTGAAATGACCATATTACCCTTGCTTCTGTCTTTTCTATCAGGATAATTTGGTCATTTCATCAATCGGGACTGTATTGCAATCAAAGTTTAAAATAGTGTCATTCGCTGCACTTTTAAAAGATAGGGACCAAACATGCAATTTGGCAAAACTACAGGGACCAAAAATGCAATATACTTAACAGAAAATAAAGCAAGTTTATGTGATCTTACAGAAGCCAAACGACATTCAACAACCCGGTTATTGTAGTTTGTTGCAGCCGTTACTGCCTTCTGTGACTCAGCCAATGAATGGGCTATCACAAAAGAACCACCAGCTGGAAGTTGCACATCAGTTGCACAATTGGGTTAAAATCTATCAACTCTGCAAACCCAGTTTTGGCCATGATGGATATTGCCTAGTTTGTTGAAGAGAAACCAGTAAGTTATGACCATAAAGGTATAAGTAGCCAAAACATCTGAAAGGTGCATTTTGTTACTCGAAAAGTTTATTGCTTCATAGCTACATATGTACCTGGTCCATTCCTCCAGATTGTGTCCCAATGTGTCTTTCACACACGCATGTAAGTTGAGCAAGTTCTTTCTGCAATAAAGAATTAAAGAATTATCAAGCATAAAATTTTCTAGGCACTTGAAAGCTTCCTAGATTCTTGACATTGCAGATAATAATAATATCATGCAAACAACATACTTAACAAGCAAATAGATTAGAACTGCACTAAAGAAAAATAGTTGGTAAACTGAAATATATATAAAGCCATTAGTTCACACACCACCTAATGGAGTCAGGGACTCAGGTTAAACCTTTAATGTAGGCATATTATGGGGTATAATAATGTGAAGACTGTCTTGCTCAAATGGTCATGCCTCTTA
Organism: Chrysanthemum lavandulifolium; assembly: GCA_022545495.1. Classification (NCBI taxonomy): domain Eukaryota; kingdom Viridiplantae; phylum Streptophyta; class Magnoliopsida; order Asterales; family Asteraceae; genus Chrysanthemum; species Chrysanthemum lavandulifolium. The sequence goes on along the minus strand of CM040242.1, from coordinate 111,358,097 downwards.
GCTAAGCAGCTTCTTATATGAGATTAAACCAGTAACGAACAGAAGTCTACCCTTATTCCATAACTATTTTTCGCATCAGGAACTACAGAAATTCAGGAGGCAACATAACATTTGGTATAGATTCTGTTAGAGTCGCTTTATTTAGGGTGAATTTGTAAGAGTCGCAATAATGGTATTTTCATGAATATGACAAATCAATATTATACTCATAATTAGATACCAAATATATAGGAACTATGAGATACGGATTAGTATGATTGATTTAATTATCAATCTAGGATTAAGTTTTGAATACCGACCATGGCTGCATGTCGGAAGCATGCGGATATAGTATCATGTTAGTATTTTCATTATTGCCAATATTCTATCATTCTATCAGGGCGTTGTTATTAGAGAAAAGTTATTGTGACGATCATGGGAAAAGTAAACTTATATTTTGCATGATCAGATAACAGTTCTGAATCTTAAAAGTGACAAGAATACCTTGGGAAGATTGACATTGTGGGCAGCCATTATGGCAATTGTAGAAGAACATACAAAAGCCGCCGAGCTAGATAGCCCAGACCCTGCACAGATAAAAAGGATATCAAGCTAAAACAAAAAGGGATTTATTATCTTAGTATAAAGAGGAAACCAGTAATCTATACTTGATCAACATTCTGCGAAAAGAAGATTCCAAATGTAAATTGTTACCTGTAGGAACTGTTCCATCAATCATGATATCAAGTCCAACGGTTCAGCAACATTTTCCGTGAAAGTAAGAAATAATGTTTGAGAGAATATTGGAATCGATAGTATGTTATTGTGTGAGAAAGTCATACCGTAAAATGTGTTAGAGGGTCTCGGCTTTTATGTGCGAGTCAATACTTAGGGTTTACTTAGTATTACTGCTCATCGATCGGCAAAACAAGATTACAAGTATACAACAACAGTCCTAAACGGTCATTTGCTCATAAACATTAATAAACGGTATGTCAAAAAGATAAAAAGCAGTTCTGGTAAAATGCAAGAATCGAAAAGTAAAAAAATAGAAAATATTATGCTTAAAAAAGGTACTTTTAAGCAGCTTAAAGTACTTTTAGAAAGAAAAAAAATATGTCTTTACTTAGTTTACTTATTTTGTAGATATAATAATAATCGAAAACAAAATAATTTGATAAAATATTCAATCATGTAAAGATTTTAGGTTGAATAAGAATATCAAACAAGTAATAAGGACTTTTATCTGCTTATAAAAATTGTTTTTCTGCTTAGCGAAAAGCGAAAGTGTTGGATAAAAAGCGATTTTCCTTTTGAAAAAAGCGGATAGAAAGTAAGCAATCACAAAACACCCACTAAACTGTTTGGGTCATTTTGCAACTTAACAATGTTAAGAGCAGGCAGGTGCATGCAGAAACAACAGTAAGCTTAGCCAAACCAGCCACGCTGCGTCAGATTTTGAGTTTGTGCATGAGAAAGTGTTGGCAAGACCACATTTCAGGGTATCCGTTGGCACCGAATTTCGATTTTCACAGTGCCAAACTCAATTTTTTTTTTTTTTTTTTTTTTAATAAAATTTAAAACAATATATCCTAAAATTACTTTATTCATAAAAAAAACATTACAAGAAATAAAAAACAATAAACTTAAAAATATAACATAATTATTCTTGTGAATATTTTGCCCGGATCCGTGCTTGTTGGGCCTCACGATTGACGCGTTCATCGGATCGAGCGTGCTTTGTGTCCATAGATAAGACCGCGATATCTTCGGCTATCCTTTGAGTTTCGATTAAATCGACCGCTCGAGACTCCGCTCAAGAACATCTTGCTTCATTTTTCGCTCCAACTCGTATTGTTTTCCATCATTTGTGAAAACATTTCGGGTTTGAACCGGAACTTGCGGTCGAGTTAGACGAACGTTGGCTTCTTGCAATCGGTACACCCCGTCCGCCTCGCAATGCGTCGGGTCCAAATGCTCGGGATCCTCTTAGTAACCCAAGACGATTCGTCTTGCATTTGTTGAGTCCGGATTTTTCCACTTATGCTTGTCCTTCAAAACTTCCAAGCCGCAGAATGTTTAAAATCGCCATGATATCGTTTGTACAAAGTGTGGCAACGTTCCATGAAATCCATATCGTTCTCCCCACTCATGCCACCGTTTCATTCACAATCGAATTAAACTTCCGACAACAACGATTCATCTGAGTCCACTTTCCGTAAGCATGTTCTTGTACGATTACAAACTTTTGTTTTTTGCTTCCTTGTTGTAAGCTTCAAAACTTTATACCAAAGCGTTTCATTACCTTGATCCGCGCCGACTTTTGGATCCCGGATACTTGAATGTAAGTTTGCGCCAAAAGTAGTTCTTCTGGTCGGTCCATGCGTTACGCGATCGCTTCTTTAGGTCTCGCTTCCTCTTCGATTTGTTGGTTGCTTTTTTCCGTTTTCTTTGCCTTGCGGTTCCTTCATTTTTGTTTTTTGGACGTGGGGTCGGGATGACCGCTTCCTCTTGATTCGGATTCGTCAACAAGGTGGAACGATTGGTGGGACGATCTTGGTTGTGATTCGTTTTGTTGTTGTTGTTGTTGCATTTTCCATTGAGAAAACAAAGCGTATTCTCGGGATTGACGCATGAGTTTTGTTGAGAAAACGAAGAAAGTATTGTTGTTGGGTTGGGATTCGATTCGAAGGCGAACCGATCATTTGGTTCGATGGATCGTTAAGCGTTCGATTGATCCAAGGGTGTTGTTGGGATTCATTTCTTGAAAAATATTGAAGTTGAGATGTATTTGAAGTGTATGTGAAGTGGTATAAGTGATAAGGTTTATATAGGATTTGAAAGTGGGTAAAGTGGTAAAAAGAGGTCAAAAATCAAAAACACAAAACTAGCCGTTTGCAACCGGCTATATTTTTGAATGCAACGCCACATTTAAAAAAAAAAAAAAAAAAAAAAAAAAATGGGTTGTTAGGCCTGGTAAGTAGCTCTTGGCTAAGGAACTAACCATAAAAGACCATGTATAAAACTGCATACGAATCTGCAACAAGCATAGGATAATCTGATATTTGATTCTATGATTAAATGTCACATCATTGTTTATGCTTTTCAATAGAAAGAACGATAACAAATTAATATATAAGCGTTATATCCTTCTATAGTTAGAAAGTTCAATTACTTGAATCTCGTTAGTTAAATACAAATTCTTTTTATGCACCAAAACCACAAAATTAAATTGCATTCCCTGCATAACTCGGTTTCATCAAACATAAACGATATCTTATTTCCATTTTGGTGCATATTCAGGTACTTATATAGCAATCTCATCCAGTAAAGTTCAACCGAATCAAATATCGAATACATGGAATGAAGAAATGAGAGACCTCAACTTTTATTGAACTTTACACGAAACGCCCATAACTCCATAAGACAGAAATTGATCATTTGAGTTTGTCTATAACTGAAGAAATTAAAATAAATCAGGTTCATATCATAATTTACTGAATCATCCAAGGTACAAGGGAAAGGATCCAAACTAAAATTTAAAAATGGCTGCTCCACTTGAAGGCTTTGACGCGAACACATATAGACCAAGATCAGTCTTGTTGATAGTGCCATTGTCAATCCTTGATTGATAGAATTGCTCCTGAAAAAAGCAAGAACCAATTTATCTGTTAGCTTTCCATTTGCATGAACAAGTGATATTATAGAAAAACAAGCAATATTAGAAAAATAAAGCCATTGTTGTCCAAAGCTTGAGCACTCGATCAAAAAAATTTAGTCATGTAGATAGGAGAAGAAGTGACCTTCAAATTAAGGATGAACTGAGGAGCGATGTTTTCTTTGACCAAAGCAACTGCACATCCACCCCACCGGCTCCAGTAAGCCTTGCTCCAAGTGCCCCATTATTTTTACAAACTTGAACCAATTCTTCAAGTTCCGGCAACTGTTAAAAGCGGTTACATACGAAAAAGTACCACCAATGAGGAGGCTTCTTTTAAACTTATTTTATAACACTTTTTCTAAACTGATTCAATCGATATAATTACAGTTCACTCGTGCTATAAAATTTGGAAGACAGAGAGTTTGATTGTAATTTTATTTGAGCGTAAGCATTTGCCATAAGTCCATGAGTATCTTGTTTGCGTTGAGACATGGAATGGTAGATTGATACCTGCACTCAAATAGAACGCTGCAACTATGGTGGCTATCATTCATAAGGTCGCCAAGCTTTTTTAGCTTCTCCTCCTCACTGAAAAATCACTTTTGGAATTACTTTCGAAGTTCTAGAGGAAACAGATATAAACATGCTTTTTATATAATTTGGATCCTAAAAACCTATTACTCACTCAGAACTTGATGAAACCGCATCCTTGAAAGCATATACACGCTTCGCTTCAGAGTACACGTGAGAAGCTCTCTGATAAGACAAATGTGGTAAACAGTAAACCAAAAGCCCCCAGGATCACGAAATGAAACACATGTAAATGAGAATTTTGGGACAAATAACACTTTTCAACAGAGATTTTTTTTTTTTTTTTTTTTTTTTTACGATGTGTACATAATACCCGCCCATGTATTGTTGCGAACAACATTCATTAAACTTTCCGCACAAAAACTACCAGAAAAAGGTAATAGTTAACAAGCGATAAGCCAATAAAAGAATAAATTAGAAAGTCTATCGATGGTAAAGCATAATTAGAAGTTAAAGAGTAGTTGCAGACAATCTTTGAAACAAAATGCTTCAGATAAATATTAAGAGACATACCTGGAATAATTTGTAATATTTGGCAGCTTTTATCACATCCAGTGAAGAAGCCGAGTCGGCAAATATCAAATCTAAGCTTTTATAAGTAATTTTCTCGATTTCTTCAGCTGTATATGGTTCTTCTTTCAGATATTCCTGTAATGGTATATAAATTAAAAATGATAACAAATATTATGGAAAAAAACAAAGCATAGCGACCCAGGAAGCTAAGGTAATCTGGTGTCATTTCGTGCTTATAATTGTAATGATCTAAGAACAAACAAAGTTTCCATTAAACGAAGCATAGACAGGTATTCCAATACCTTAACAGCCACGTTAGGGTCTGAAGATCCGTGATTGCCTGCAAAGGTTACACATAAACCTTCTACATCAGAAAGTGTTTTTACTTTTGATATTGCCTCTTCAGGCTCCATTCCAAGTTTTATGCCAAGCACAATCTGAAAAGTTTCCAAAAATGAAATGATATATCAGCAAAATAAAAACAGAAGCTACCTAGAAACAGCAAAACTGATTTTACCAAAGAATCACAAAAATAACAGAAACAGTAATTTGCATTTTGGTCCTCGTGGTTTGGCCAAACTGCATGTTTGGTCCCTATCTTTTGAAAGTGCAGCGAACGTCCCTATTTTGAACTTTGGATTGCAAATACAGTCCTCCGATCGATGTGAAATGACCATATTACCCTTGCTTCTGTCTTTTCTATCAGGATAATTTGGTCATTTCACATCAATCGGGACTGTATTTGCAATCAAAGTTTAAAATAGTGTCATTCGCTGCACTTTTAAAAGATAGGGACCAAACATGCAATTTGGCAAAACTACAGGGACCAAAAATGCAATATACTCTAACAGAAAATAAAGCAAGTTTATGTGATCTTACAGAAGCCAAACGACATTCAACAACCCGGTTATTGTAGTTTGTTGCAGCCGTTACTGCCTTCTGTGACTCAGCCAATGAATGGGCTATCACAAAAGAACCACCAGCTGGAAGTTGCACATCAGTTGCACGAATTGGGTTAAAATCTATCAACTCTGCAAACCCAGTTTTGGCCATGATGGATATTGCCTAGTTTGTTGAAGAGAAACCAGTAAGTTATGACCATAAAGGTATAAGTAGCCAAAACATCTGAAAGGTGCATTTTGTTACTCGAAAAGTTTATTGCTTCATAGCTACATATGTACCTGGTCCATTCCTCCAGATTGTGTCCCAATGTGTCTTTCACACACGCATGTAAGTTGAGCAAGTTCTTTCTGCAATAAAGAATTAAAGAATTATCAAGCATAAAATTTTCTAGGCACTTGAAAGCTTCCTAGATTCTTGACATTGCAGATAATAATAATATCATGCAAACAACATACTTAACAAGCAAATAGATTAGAACTGCACTAAAAGAAAAATAGTTGGTAAACTGAAATATATATAAAGCCATTAGTTCACACACCACCTAATGGAGTCAGGGACTCAGGTTAAACCTTTAATGTAGGCATATTATGGGGTATAATAATGTGAAGACTGTCTTGCTCAAATGGTCATGCCTCTTAGCTAAGCAGCTTCTTATATTGAGATTAAACCAGTAACGAACAGAAGTCTACCCTTATTCCATAACTATTTTTCGCATCAGGAACTACAGAAATTCAGGAGGCAACATAACATTTCGTATAGATTCTGTTAGAGTCGCTTTATTTAGGGTGAATTTGTAAGAGTCGCAATAATGGTATTTTCATGAATATGACAAATCAATATTATACTCATAATTAGATACCAAATATATAGGAACTATGAGATACGGATTAGTATGATTGATTTAATTATCAATCTAGGATTAAGTTTTGAATACCGACCATGGCTGCATGTCGGAAGCATGCGGATATAGTATCATGTTAGTATTTTCATTATTGCCAATATTCTATCATTCTATCAGGGCGTTGTTATTAGAGAAAAGTTATTGTGACGATCATGGGAAAAGTAAACTTATATTTTGCATGATCAGATAACAGTTCTGAATCTTAAAAGTGACAAGAATACCTTGGGAAGATTGACATTGTGGGCAGCCATTATGGCAATTGTAGAAGAACATACAAAAGCCGCCGAGCTAGATAGCCCAGACCCTGCACAGATAAAAAGGATATCAAGCTAAAACAAAAAGGGATTTATTATCTTAGTATAAAAGAGGAAACCAGTAATCTATACTTGATCAACATTCTGCGAAAAGAAGATTCCAAATGTAAATTGTTACCTGTAGGAACTGTTCCATCAATCATGATATCAAGTCCAACCGGTTCAGCAACATTCACCCCTTCTGATTTTGCATATTCATGGAAACCTTTGTATCTGAAAAATACAGATCATAAGTTCTGTAATAGTAGTTCTCAACCAGTTTTCATAAAAACAATAGCTACGAAATCAAGTTCATCACGAAAACTTAATTCTTGGACCATGATTTGTAATTTCTTACCCACAAATAAAATAATGGCCCCACCGATGATTCTTCAGGTCAATCTCCTACAAATGGAACAATGTAATTAGAAATGGGATCAACAAGACAAAATCTGATGGTCCCAAAGATTGGTGCGATTATTATCGCATACATGGTCAACTTTGATAATTTTTTCCTATTGAAGCAGGAGCCGCTGCTACATTTTATCGACAGACTAACCTAATACCATACTATGTGAATAAACCAAAGGTAAAAGGGATGAACATTTTTATGGGACTGTATGATCTTAGGTAACTTATACACATACGGTTGGGGGGTACCTCTACGTATCATCAATTAGTTGACTTGACTTGAAGAAGATACAATAGAGGACGTAAATTACAACAGAATATCTGTTTTTGCAGCATGGAAGAAGCTTTTACCTGGTCAGGATCGACAGGATAAGTACACATTGTATACTTGTCATTAACATTTGCAATCCTAAGAAACTTTTCAGATTCCCCTGCATCCCGTTTCCGAATGGCTACTATTGTGTCTTGCCTAATCGCCATTGGTAAAACCGAATAGCCTTCATAGTCAATATGCTCCCCAATTAAATTCACTCTTCCTAAATTCCAAAAACATGTTTGTAAATTTTGCATTGTCGGCAAGAGAACATAAAAGAAACACAAACATGAAGATATATCAAAACACTTTCAAAGATTCACAGTTTAACATCATTTTCATTTATAGTCAGCCAGATCACATACCTTTATATTGCCATGTCTATGTGAAGCTGACCATTATAGTTCACAAAGTCAGATATGGTAAACTGTGGTCTCATATAATTTGTAATTGGTGATTCAACCAATGGAAAATCAAATGCCTATAATAGCCGGTTGTCGTCCTGAACCGGATCCGGTTTTCTTTCTTTTTCCTAAAGTTACTTTTTTTAAAAAGAAAAACAGCATCTTCTTGACCACAAGATATTTACAATTGTCATGCACCACTTCTCCCACTTCATGCGTTCGCTTGCCAAGGTCATGATCATGTTATTACAACGATGACTTAAAAAGCTTAACTGATTTTAGTTTGATCCCAGTATGGACACTCTACTAAGAGTCGTCATAAGTTCAGCATTCCCTTCCACATATTGACCTCTTGGGTATGTGGACCGGTAAGCAGTATTATTTACGCTTTTACGAGATCTCTCCTTAAGCGGAAATACTCATTCAATTTCAAATTCTTCCTAAAAAAAGAAAAAAAAGCAATAGTCTTTGATCCCAAAAGAATACTAGGAAATTCAGTGGAGCATGAAATCAGGTGACGGTATCTTCAAAATGTTCCAAAAACATAATCGGATATTCTCTACTTTTCACAACTTTCTAAGTTTGTTTGACAAAGACTATTTTAAGAGCGTTTAGAATTAAAAGCTTGAACCGGCATTCTATTTCACAAATGCTAGTTGAAAAAAGCGTTTAGCTTTTTCGTCTTTACATTTTATAATTACACATACAGCTACGTTACCAAAACACATTTAAAAACAAATAGCTACTCCTAACATCTAGTTTAGCCAAATTCTATGTCAAACTCAACAAACCCTTTAACGCAATTCCGTAAAACACTAGAAATACTTTGATCCTCTAAAATTCATATCAAGAAACATGGATCACATAGTACATCAAACTAAACTTAAAAAAACAAAATCACACACATAACCCATATCACAAAACATTATAAACAAAGTAACTAACCAGGAGCACGGGCATAAACATGAGGAAGAGAACCAAAACATCCTTAAACTTGTCATTAAGAACATTAAACCGAAGCTGAGCTTCTTCAAGTTGTGATCCATCGCCATAAACCTCGTCAAGTGTTGAGTAGATTGGAACTGGTTCGTCTTCATGTTTCTGAGCCATTTTTTTTTCTTAATGATTTGATCAAATGTTTTGTGTGACAAATGGACAAAAGGGTCACCGAAGATTCGTGAATATATTTAAATGATGATGATGAAAATATAAATATAAAATAATAATAAAATATGGATATGGATTGAGTGATTAGCTTTTCAAATGAGTGAGAGTTTATCGTTTGTTATTGATTTCAGAGTGAATTTATCTTGACTTATTCACCTACTAATCTTTATATAATAAAACAAAGCACTAGTGGAATTTTTCATTTCAAAAAATCGATTCATACCTTATTTGGTAATAGTTGAATTATAATTATTATCTTTATTTTAAAAATAATTAATTAAAATACTAAATATTACTTGATTTAGCAAGAAAATAATCAAAATCCGTTTGTTAATAATCGAATTCGTTTGTTTAGTAATTTGGGTAAAAATATATGTGTCAAAAGTGTAAAGATTAAAACTTAAAGCAGGCGGAGTAATTTACAAAATTAAAGGGTTAAAATTAAAATTTACAAAAAAAAAACCATCAAACAATCGTGTCGGTATCACCAAGTTCCAACATAATTTCTCTTAACCCCAATTTGCGATCCAACCCCTAAATCAATCTTCATAGTATGATTGAATATCTATTTTTTTGTCTAAAGTTAGTATAGGGCTTTTAGTTTCTAAATTTTTTCATTATTTTCTTGATAATTTTGTTTCAATTTTGGGGAAAAACTAGGGCTTGATTGAAGCTCTAATTTGATTAATAAAGATCGAGAGCATAAGAGTATTGGTGGTTACGAATTGGTTATTTAATTTTCACGGTATATACATGTTTGGTTTTGTCTTCGATTTTATATTTTGTTAGAGGTTAATTGGTGATTTTTTAATCCTCATAGCTCTAATTGTTGGTTTATGTATATATTTTGTACATATATTTGGTTTATGAGTTCGGTTTTGTATTTAACCCTTAATACTGCTTATCGGTTTATGTTAAGTGTCAACTTACGTTAATATGTTGATGTCATGGAAACGACAATTCTTTGATTGTATTACGGTTTAATAAGAATATGTAATTTGAATTTGGATAGGATTCTAATGTGATTTGCCATTGATCATCACGTTAATATGTTGATGTCTAAGACTTACGCTGGACCAAATATAACTCCGAAATTAAACTATAACCCTATAAGTGAGAACAATAAGCAGTTTGTGAAGGAGGTGAAGAGGAGGGTCTCAAACGTGTAGGATAATTTATTTGAGTTTCGCTCCATATTCATGTTAGCTTGCGATGATATATAGATTAGTACATTGGTCGAGTTTCGTGTGTTTCTAACATGTTTATAGATATAGAAGTAGTTGTCATAAGTAAGTTGTATGAGGTTTTGTAACGGTATTATAAGCGAGTTTTGATAAATATTATTGTGTTATAAGATGGAGATGAGTCGTTGGATTGTTTGTTAAACCTTTATGAATATCATTCCTGAAGGTTTTATTTACATAGTTTTTATTTGTTTAATTATATAGTTTTGTTCATAAACAATAGTGACAAAAAGGGCAATTTTATATGAACATAATATAGGAATGAGAGGTTATGTTGTTGCTATTGTTCAATACAATTTGCTTATCATTTTCTTTGGAAATATTTTTCAGATAAACAATGTATTACTTCATGTTTTCATATTGCAAATTTGGCACCAAGCGAGCTTTAATATTTGTTATGTAGAATAAATCACATGACATTACTTATGTTTTAAAATAGAGGGCAAGAAAAATATTATTTGTAGGGGTGTTCAAACGCCATTAGATACTCATAAATGTACAATTTATATTAAATGAATGACTCATTTTGTTTGATCTTTAAATGTAGGTCGTATATTACGCCATCATATTATAAAATGCTACATTCATGGTGGTCGGTTTAACTGGGACTATGATGCGCAACCATTGGAGGAATACTCGTGGGAGTAGTAGCCTTCTTCTTTGTTAGTTGCAGGATCGTATATTGTGGATTTACAAAAGATTAACGCCGGACAAGTGCGGCATTATTGAAGAATCCACGGGTTCAACAATTTGGTTTAGGTATTAATAAATATATATTTTAAACTTTTGATCCAGATTGACCAAGACCAAAGGCAACCGGTTGCATTCCTTACGTGAAAATATGTATATCTAAGACTTTCATTTTTATAGCTCTATGAGCAACAAACATGCATATATCGATGTCAAGTTTGAACTTAAAGATGGATATTCATGACTCTACTTAAGTGTTACGATCTTAGCCATGATTCTACACTTAATGATCCTTAAAGGTTTTATGCAATTCCAAATTGGTCATTGCGTTCTCATTATGGATGAATGTTTTGTACCGAGTTATGGATGAGAGAAGTGAGTCAATGTTATTCAGGTGTTGTTTACAAGCGTAGGTAAGTACTAAGTGGAGTGTATTTTAATTGTATCTTTTAAGTTGTGTAGCTTGCTTGATAATTTTTTTGAAACTTGCATAGTTGCATATCGTAGCTTGAATCAAGTTGTATATTTCGTTTAAAACTACGAAACATCACTCAACTTTCTAGAAGTATTGTCTCAAACAAATCTAAAGCATAGATATAAGATTATAGCGTGCTTGCTATTTATTAGTTTTATTTGCAATAGAAATATAACCTTAATAGGAATACCATCCATTTGCTTTCTTCTTTTTTGTACTAATTATGATGGATGAATGAGCAACAATATTTTTAAGTGCTTTGGTAGATAAATAAACCAAATCAACAATCGAAAGCGATATAGATAAATAAATTCTAAGCAAACTTTTAAATTATTATTATTCGATATCTTTAAATTTCTTGTCGGTCAAACTTCATTGGGTTAAAATTTTCTAGCTTCTATCTGACAATTTTGGAGGAGTGGTGAATTGATTGCGCGACATCCATAAGGTATGATTTCTGATTCGATCGTTTTCATCATTCTTTTTGAAGCATTTGGCATAATATCTTTCTTTTTATATATATATAACAGGATCCATGGGCATCAGTTAGCAGAAATGCCTTTTATTGGAACTTGTAACATGTATAGGAGTCAAGGGATGTGCCGTCGGTTTTTAGATGCGATTGAAGGCGTATGTTTTCTATATCTCTTGGTGAACTTATTTCAATTAAACCATTTTTGTCTTTAGAAACCTCTTTTCAAGTGCCTACAACTATTAATAAAAAAGAGTGTATAGATGATATTTCTTATCTCGGGTAATTTGTTTGATTATTATAGGTATGAAAACACATATTTTGTGTGTTATTTTATAAGAAACTGATTTGCAATAATCAAGTTCCAACATCCAAATCTAAAAATGTCATAATATGCCTACATGTGTTGTCGGTTAATCTCTCTTTATTTTTTCTATACGTATATATTTACCATAGATCCATGTGACACTATGTGATATCGTATTTTTCATACTTAGCTAGCTCATTATGATCAGGGTGGATCATATAAAAGGCTTGGTTTAAAAATTAAGAAAGTGAATGGTATATTTGGATTAGTGCTAGAATAGTGTAGTGCATCTGAATTATTTGAATCCTTAGAATCTCAGATATGATTCGTTTATGTTGCGTATGTTGGCATTCCAGTAGCACTTTATAATGACCTAAAGAATAAAAAAGTAATTTCACATTAAATAATCAAATATTATAGCGTTAATGCGCTTAATATCAAGTGTCACAAATAATGATTTGATTTTTTATGCACTCTTGGCTCTCTCTGACGCAGAAGAGTGGCGATTCCTGCGATCCCCGAACTTTTGATACGTGGACCAAAGTATTTGGGTTCAAGCCTCTTCAAAATCAAAAGAGAAGCTATGAAAAGCATGATTATTATTGTGTTTCATGGTAGAGATATGCTACGAAACCACTATACAAGCAGAGGTGGCAAAGCAGGCGGGCCGGGCGGGCCGCAGACTCTGGTCAAACGGGTTCTGGGCCAAGCGGGCTATGGGCCAAGCAGGCGCGGGCTAAGCAGGCACGGGCCAAGCAGGCTCATGTTATACGAATCGCTTTTAAAAGACCCAAAATGACGAAATAAATTCATCGAACGTAACACCTCATTTATATTTAAAAATAAAAAGTAAGTTTTCTTTAAAAATAATCTTATGTTCGAGAAAAACATGTGCCCGTTATGCCCATTTAACTTCTAAATGGGCAATACATGCCATTTCAAAAAGGAGGACCCAAATGTGCCCAAATCTTTAAAAGTTTGCCCATTTAGCCCATTTTTTGAGTTTGAGCACAAATTGCCACCTCTATTAATACAAGAATCCAGTTCCTGATAACAATCTTAGTTGTTTTGAGCTTGTCTGCTAACTACAGTCATTCAGTTTTTCGTATATGTGGCAAATAGATTGGTGGCTCAACCGGTAGTTGATATCTTACTCGAAAAAAAGTCAAGGAACAGATGGTTCTTTTATGTAAATAGCTTGGTGATCTGGATGATAGAGTTAACATTTGTCAACAATTTTTGTTGTGGTTTATTAGTTACTTTTTTTAAAGAGTTAATACTGACGGATCATGTAGGTATATGGAGACAATGGGTGAAATTCATGTTGCTGGTCTTAAGACCAAAGGGTATTTTTTGTTGTGCTTTTTACACTCATTATTGATAAAGAGAATATAATATGGAATACACTCATTATTGATAAAGAGAACATAATATGGAACATATATTTGAGATGTTAATGTCATATATTAAGACAGGTTCAATCTTTTTTCAAGTTGGATAGTTACATTTTTAGGAATGTGAAAATATGTATTTACACTTTTTGAAATGTGAAAATATATATTTACATTTTCAAGTGGGATAGTTACAATGCATGTAGATTGTTTGGAATGTGAAATATGTATTTATATTTTTTAAAGACCTACTCGGATTAATTCATGTCTAAAGCTGCGTGTGTCATGTGACATTTTTATCATATACTTTATCCGTCCCAAAATATAAGTTCTTGACTTTAATTACTTTTTTAGTGTTATATAATACTTGATGAAAAGTATACCAATGAAAATACATTCAAAACATAAATTCATTTATATATTTTGCATCAAGATTATATAACAAAAAAAATTAAGGTAAAGTTGAAATAAAAAGATTTTGACAACTTAAAATGAACTTATATTTTAAAAGCAGTAGTTATTTTTTGTAGTTTCGACAACAAAACATCTATTATTAAAATATATTGACCAAAAATAAAACTATGACTAAAAAACAAAAATTAAACTATTTGTTTGTAATAGATGAAAATACATTATTTAAAAAAATTAGAAAAAAAGCATGCAAGACTGCGAAGATTATAACTAAGAATAAAAGATAATTTAACGTTGACCAACTCAATTTTATTACTTAATGTTTTTAATTTTTTTTTTAATTAAGTTATAAACAAACAGTTTTTATATGACTTAATTAATTTAGTTTTTTTCATATTAAGTCAATTAAGTCGAAATCAAACACACTTTTAGTACTATTTCACTTTTATTTTAGGATTTAGACGCTGACAACAAAACAACGGAACTTACGACGGGACTCGATTAATCTTTGTTCGTATGAAATATAAGCGGTCATGTTCATCCATACTTTAGACGTTTTCAATCTTTTATTTAGGCTCTACATATTTTACACAATCTTGCATAGATATGGTTGACCTTGGTAAGATTTTGAGATCTTGTCACGACCAAGCAAGACCAAATATTATAACGCGGAACCCTTTAAAGGGTTCCGTGGTCCGTGGTGTTTGTCGAGTGTTTTGCTATAAATAAAGCCAAACCAAATAGTTTTCATCCATTTCTATCATACTCTCATACATTTCTTCTCTAACCTTTCTAACTCGGTTTCATATCATATTAGTGATCTCTTTTATAGCAAAGAAGATCAAGTCACATTCAAGCTTCAACGAGGAGTTGGAGTCTTGTTTGTTTGGTGTTGTATGATCTTGTGTTGATTCATACTTCATTGTTGTACCAAACTATCATAATTTTGTGAGTGTGAGTGGTTAGTATTTTAGTCCTAAAATACATTGTGTGTGGAGTGGTTGTACCTGGAAAGAACTCGACATTTAGCTTAGTGTCGGAAATAGTGTGTGCGAAGTGTAAAGGTTTCTCTCCGTGAAAGAAGGAAACATTGACTAGTGAAGTTAAACTCGAGTGTGAGACTGGGAGTGGAGTAAGGCGAGAAAAAAGTCGCTGTAGGCCGAACCACTATAAACAAATTTGTTGTGGTTTGATTGTTTCTCTTATTTACTCTTTATATATTGTTTACATATTTCACTAACATATCTAAGATCAATATAAATTGATTTTTCAATAAATTTCAAAACTAAGTTTTTAATCGGTAAACTATTCAACCCCTCTTCTAGTTTTCTATAATTTTGTGTCAAACACAACCGTAAAGAAGGTTGTGTTTTGGTTCTTCAAACTAATTACAAGAAAACATTAAATAATTAGTGAAACAATTATTTTGTAAAAAGTAAAAAAGGTATATTTTTTTCTTAAATTGTGTGTAGTCGCCCAAATGTTTTTAAGCATTTGTTTTTCTTTTTGTGTTTACAAGCATGTAGATGTTTTTGAAGTATTTTCTTTTTTATTTTTTATTTCTACAAACGGTTAAACGTTAATTTTTGTTTATTTTCAGACGAAAAAGAAAAAAAGATGTTTGCGCTTTAGTTTTGCAGCTTTCTTTTAATGTTTGATTGCCACTTATATTTTCTTAAAGATTTCATATACATCTTTTTTCACGCACGCTTGAACGTTGCAAGTGCTCTTATTCACCAACTAATAACATTTAGTTGGTGTTTGTTTAATGACTTAATAATATGAAAAAAGCGAATTTATTAAGTCATACTAAAAGCTGTTTGTTTGTAACTTAATAAAGAAAGATGACTAAAATATTAAATAATAAAATTAAGGGGTGTCGCGATTTAGTCATCTTTAATTAGAAATGACTTAATAAAATTTTTAACAAACAAGCCTTAGTATGTTTGTACGTAATGGTGTGAAGGTTTTGAAGTGGTGAATGATAGTATTTTGATTTTTATTAGTCGTTTGGTAAAAGGTGTTGAGTTTCTTCTTTTTAAGAATGTTCATTTTTCAATATTTTTTAAAAACTCGAGGCGAGAAGTTGTATTTACTCATCGTTATTCTCCCATCGCTACTTTTAACAAACACACACTCACTCTATTTCATTATTATTTTAGGATTTAGATGCTTAAACAGCGGATCTTAGGACGGGACTCAAATAATCTTTATATAAAATATAACCGGTCATGTTCGACCATACTTTAGACGATTTCATTCCTTTATTTTGTTGTTTGTGAATTCGCAACTTTTACTATTCATGAATATATTTCTTATTTTGCTACATAATTTCATGAACGCTAAATGTTAAATATTAAACGCACCTAAACGTTTTGTTTCGAACACAACCGTAAAGCAAGGTTGTGTTTTGGTTCTTCAAACTAATTACAAGAAAATATTAAATAATTAGAACAATTATTTTGTAAAAAGTAAAATGTATATTTTTCTTAAATTGTGTAGGCGCACAAATGCTTTTAAGCATTTGTTTTCTTTTATGTTTACAAGCATGTAGATGTTTTTGAAGTATTTTCTTTTTATTTTTTTATGTTTACAATGGTTAAACGTTAGTTTTGTTTATTTTCGACGAAAAGAAAAAAATCTTTGCGCTTTAGTTTTGCAGCTTTCTTTTAATGTTTGATTGCCACTTATATTTTCTTAAAGATTTCATATACATCTTTTTCACGCACACATGATGTTGCGGATAAAACATAAAACGTCTAAAAAATAAATGCAATTTTCTGTTGTTTTTATTTATTTTTACTTTTATGTTTGTATTTGAGTACTTTCGTTATTTTAGTTGGATACAAGGGTGGAAACGAGCCAAACTGCTCGTGAAAAGCTTAAGATTACATCGGTTAAAAGCTCAAATGAGCCAAACCTAAGCGAGCTCGATAATTATAATGTGTTCTCGAAAAAAGAAGAAGAAGAAAGTAAAAGTAAAGTAAAGAAAAAGGAAGTAAAAAAGAGAGAGGAAGTAAAGTAGTCTTTCACCCTAAAAGTGGGGTAAAAATTTTGAAAGGAAAATTCCACCACTTTCACTCTTTTACTTTCACTTTACTTTCTGAAAAAACTGAAACATAACTTTTATCATTTTTTTTTTCTTTCCTCCCTTTACTCAACTTGAAACAAGTGTTAGCCATTTGACTTTCGGTTGGGATTCAACTAGCAAAGTTACAACAAAATAATCAATATTGCTGTCATATTTCACATCAGCACAAATAGCATATGCGGTGAACATAACTTGTTACTTATGGATATATAATCTCTACTACTTATAAAACAAATTTTTCTATTTTGAAAATTTAATCTTTTAAAAATAAGGTTGATTTCTCAAAATACCTTTTAATTAAAAATAGTAATAGTTTAAATATTGGTTAATCATCAAATTTTATATTTTTCATGAATGACTACAATTCAACTCATGAGGACACACCAAAACCATGAGTTTAAATGTATAATTATTTGTCATTATACACCATCACTTTACTGCGAATATTGGTATAATAATAGCTGGTCAAATGAGAATAAAGAAACAACTAACCATAAAAAGAACATGTGTAAAAAGAAAATATCAAAAGATGTAGCAACCCCCTGTGGCTGGTTTAATTTAATACTACTGTATTAGAATTGGAATAATATAAATTTCAAACTAAAAAAAGAACAAAGCGTGGTAGACCAACCCAAACCGACCAAAGGGTTCGACCATGTGGTATGTGCTTCAGCATAACATGTCTAAATCTAAAGCCATTTTAGCAAAAAAATTACCTCATCTGGTTGTTTTGCCACTATCACCTATAGCTGAAAAAAATGTCAGCATTTTTTCCTTTGCGTGATGCATCAGCAAGTGTATATCATTAATATTGCCATCTAGACCGCGCAGACTTTGCGTTCTGCATTAAAGATTAGATTTTCATTTGATCATCCCAAATTTGAGGAAATACTTGGCAACACGATACCAATTGTCATTAACAAAACTACCAAACCATCACAAAATACCAGGACCCACAAAATGATTAGGTACCAACCACAGCTTGGTTCATATACACGGGTATCGTTTCACTAGTCACACAAGAGTTTTGAAACTTTAGAAGAAAAAAAAACATTCAGAATTTGAAGCTGGCAATTTCTTCATCGTCATCGTCTATTCCACCTTCATCATCGTCATCAGTGTACATTTCAATTTCTTCTTCTTCATCTTCTTCCTCTTCGTCGTCTTCCTCCATCTTGCTTGTGTTACCCTTGTCGTCTTTTAAACCAGTACTCAATACAACAGTTCCACCCGGATTTCTCCATATCCTTCCTCAGTTTTTCCATGTTTTCTTTCCTCGTTCTTCCTCTAGCCGTTCCTTCTCTGCACGTCTTTTGTCCAGCTCAGCTCTACAAAATACCCCAAATAGAATTGTAATCGCAATGTATATCAGGTGGTACAATATCTTTAAGCCCTCAAATCAATTTCATATTGAACAAAAAAAAAGTATTCCATCCTCTATAACAAGTACAGTTCAACAAATGAAATTAATTTCCTATCCTTTTAGTTTAGTATGTTATAGGATGTTTGTTATGAAATAGTGGTGTTATAATAACCCAGATTTGGTAGTCAGACTTGATATGGGAGAATCACATATACTGAATCCAGATTTTCACAGATGAAGTTTTGTAGCATTAAAATCTCAAGCCATGCTAACAAAAATAAGAACTAGCAAGAACATCTATAGGTGGAAATTTTTACTCGTGCTTACGTATGGGTCGATTGGGGCTATGCTGTGTATCTCTATAAGGTCAAATGGGTAAAAGCAAAATTATAGCTAAAAGAAACTTCCCAAAATGTATTTTTATGGCATATAACCTCCTAAATCACTTTTTCTTAGAGATTATTATTGTAGTAATATAGATTGTGTAATCAAGCTTAGCACACTAATCACTAGGATTGTAATATACAGACACAAAGTTTTTGGGGGTCATCACGGTAGGCGGCTAGGGGCGGCAGGGCTGCGCCTTTTCAATCAATCTCCGGCCGCTCCGCTATTGGTGCGAGCTGTAAGGAGTCTTGATCTCGAGTCAAGCTGGGGCGTCATCTGTCTTTTAAGTTCAGTCATTCCTGCTACCCAGCCCATCCGACCTGTCACTTTGCCACCTCTAATATCCAGGAATGTCATTCAGAAGAACATTTTTGCTCAAGACAAGCTACATAAGATGGGAATACACTAACATATGCCTCCATACTCAAACATGCCTTTGCGACATTGTCTTTGTTCAAGTGTTAAGTTAGATTTAATTTTTCGTTTGATATTCAAACCTTATAGGTCCCATTTGGTTGGTAATTTGTACACAAAGAAAACTTATTTCGCACACCACAGGGCTTGTTGTGTGCCATACCATCTAATGTTGATACTGTACCCTGCAGTATACGAAGTAACTTATGTGGTAAATCACCCTCCCGTTGAGAAGTAATAATGATATATCTATGGTCGTATAAACTTAATAAAGACAAGACACATAAGTTGCAGTCTGTCTCGGAAACAAAAAAATACTTACAAAATCAGCATATATCAACTGCTCAAAAAGTTTTGGCGCTTTCACATGCAAGTACCCATAGGACTACCTTTTTAGAAAGAACTTTGACAAATCTGACCCATTTACCCATAAAAGGGTCAATATGGGAGATGTTTTGTCACTAATGAGTCAAACAGCCTCAAGTATTTAACTAAAAAATAAGGGTCGGATTCATTGGGCCTCCTTTATCATTCTATATAGGAAAGAAAATAAGTTATTATTATTGATATAATAATTTACATAATGGTCATCTATAAAATTGATAAAAGAAAGTGTTTCTGGAGCCAATCCAAACCCAACCAGATCTGCTAACCAAATAGATATCAACTATGGGCCATAATCCAACCCGTTTAGAAAGAACATTATACTGGCACACATAACAAGACATAGATATGAGTGTGATAAATGAACTTCAAGGAATGCAAAGAAGAATAAGCGGTTTGTGTCTAAAGAGAGTAAGGAGGTGGGGAAATACTTGTAAGTTTCCATGTACTCGTCTGCACTTGCTTCAATGGCTTTAAAGAAGGAATCCATCCCAGCACCAGATACTGCTGAAACTCCAACGGCCCGTAAGTTCTTATAGAATTCCTCAAGAGCAAGAGAAAGACTTCGAGTTAAAGTTGACGGATAAGAGTTGTCAGAATCTAGCGCAGCATGGAACACCTCGAAGTCTGACATCCACTATTTAAATAACCAAATAATAAAAATTGTAAAAAGATCTTGAATAGAAAAGATAAATGATAAAGGAGAATTTTATTTTTTATTTCTTCCAAGTGTGTGCAGCAAGTGGTGGCAATCTCTACTTATTTACGTATGAAGGGTCAGATTTATATTATCTTTTATCTCTAACAGATAAAAGAAATAGCTTGTAAGAAACGGGCCAAATCACTATCAACTAATCATGCTTGACATACTAACTATATTTGAGAATAATATGGCAAAAAGTGTTTCAGGTCATTCAAGTTGCCCCATTTCAAACCTGTTACCCAACCCGCCCAGTTTGTTAACGCTGATATATGATCATTCATCTGGCTGTATCACTAGTATAATGCACACTAAAACCATAACTTTATCATAGTGAATTTCACCTCCAAGGCGAACTGGTGCTGGGCTACATCAGTCTTGTTGAATACCACGACCAAGGGTAAACGAGTCTTATAAAGGATGCTGCAAGCATAAAGCATGTTGCTCATGAAAGTATTTGGACTCTCTGCTCGAGGCGTATCAACCACATACGCAATTACAGTTGGGAAAGTTGAAGCAAAGGCTTCAGTAATTATTGCACCAGAGGCAGACCAAGTGAAGATCTCAATCTGACCAGGGGTGTCCACTAGAACATAATCAAGTTCATCTGCTCGCCTCTCAATTACTTGTATGACCTAACATTACAAAGTTAATAGTTATTCAGTGAATGCACAAACAAAACACGAAAACAGTTGAGGTAGTCAATATTTTACCTCGTCAAATTTTGTGGCAAACAAGTTAAGTGAAGTCAATATTCCACCATTGGGTCCAAGATTAAATTGCTTCATAACTTCCTTGTAACGAACAGTGTCTCTGATGTCATTCCTACAACAATGATGATCACCGGTTTCTTCTTGAAACCCGAAGCCCCAGAGGATGACTTGTCAATCTGCAGCTTCTCCATGGACTTGGCAATCTCATCTTTCCCTTCACCAGTTGACTAAAATAGCAACATGTTCAAGATGAAGTAAGCCGCTAATGCATAGCTAGAGAAAGTTAACTAAATACCTTTTAAACATTAGTTAAACCAAAGGAAGGGCTGATGGTTTTACATTGGTTCCAGATGAAGTTGTGGCTTCCGTTTGCATAGCAGATGCACCTTCCTGTGACGCTTTAACGTTTGACTCTGAATCAATTTCCATCTAAATGACTTTCCTGATTACTACAAAAGAATCAATAGTTTGATTAGTTAATCATTTGGTTGAAGTAATATAGGGATGTGTTGCGCTACAAAAGAGGTAATTGCAATAACTTTCTGCATTGTTCATTCTTTAAGATCAGACACTATCGACATTGTAATTGATAGATAAGATTAAGATTCCACCACATCATCCTCCTTACATTAAATGTGGGGTAAAGACTTCTACTTTGACTAGGTATGACATAATTTGACAACTTTGGCGTAAAACAAATCCAGAGCGCTGAAATTTTAAACATTAACCTCTAAACAGAATCAACATATGATGAAAAAATCATATCCTTAACATCTATTAGCTTAAACTCCTAAGAAAAACTATTAAGATTGAACCCACTAAAACAAAAAGGTATCAAGCAATTGGTATATAGCTAAATAAAGGAATAGGTTTAGCACAAAACAAACAATCCCTTAAAATGAATAAAGCAACTCGCAGTAAAATATGATGAAACTTATTAATAGTCGAAATTATAATGAAAGGCAGAAAAGTGACCTAATTGTATTATGATAATAAAACACTAAACCCTAAAACAAACAAAAACCCCTAAATGTAAAACAAAAGCCTCCTCACCAAAGAAAAAGATTCTAGGTTTGTTTGCGTTTGCAACAGAAAACAACAAACGAAGACTAGAAGAGGAGACTATATGTTAGTTTGCGTAAAATGACGAATTAATGGCGCCCCCTGATTCTATTTATTAGAGAGAGAAGAGGTTTTTTTTTTTACTCTATGGGTCGTGTACTATTGGCCCAAGGCCCATACTTTAATAAACTTTGCTTTTGGGCTTCGGCTCTATTATGCGAATACTCACGAAAAACAATGGTTTATAACGAGAAATAATTATACTTTCAGACTTATAGTTTTAGTATGACTTTTAATACAACACTTAAGAGTTCAATTTTAAGTCGTTGCGAGAAAAAAAATCTATATGTTAGAAATGAAAAATGATAAAAGTTTGAGAATAAAACAATATTTAAACTATTGATTTAGTGGTAAATGTTAATACTATTTTTAATTAATGGTATATTTGATATAACACGCTACTCAGTTTTATGTTTTAAGTTTTAAAGAAAAGTTGTATAGTGTAGATATTGAGACACATGAGTTATATTTGTTAAATATGAATATTCGCAAGAATCAAAGTACTTGCAACATTACAAAAAGGTCGTTAACTTAAGCCATTTTATATGGATTTCACTATCTTTGTTGGTTTGGTGAACTTACTCTTATGTTGGTGATTCGGTTGGGTTTAGATGTCCGAGTTTAACACACCCACCTTGACTTAAACAAGATTTGCTTAAGAAACAAGTAAGTGGCTCGAACCTCAACACAACTTAGACACCGATTAACCTTAAGCCATTTCTTTTGTCTTGAGAAGGGCTTTAAGTTATGTCTTGTGTATACAAAATGCATCAATATAAAGTCTTTTGATGTCTTTATTGAATGATAAAATAATTATAGCCTTCTTGATCTAGTCCTTGTCCTTCCGTGTCAGCTTCCGACATTATGGACCTGAAATACATGCTTAAAACTGTCAACACAAAGGTTGAGTGAAATTCATAGAGTTTGGGAAATCAGTTGAACACAATATACATAACGTGAGGTAATTAGTCTCACATTCATAGTTTAGAAAACAAAACAGATATTATTGCACTAAGCTCATGATACCGAAAACGTTAACAACTTGTCAATAGAAATTGATATAATAGTAACAGTTGCCCTAATAGGTAATTTGCTAATAAACCTATGGTTCTTCAAATAGAGTGCGTTTGTTTACTGGACTTGGTAAAAAATGGATTCGCAATCCCGATAGATCTATCCACATTATTCGCGTTCACATAAGGATTAATGGTTCATGATAATAGGGACTTAAGTTTGGCAATAGTGGTACTTAGTGCAAATAATACATTCGAGATAAGCATACGGTTTCAAAGCAATGTGTTCGGTTTAAAAATAGCATGTATTCCCCCAAGGGTTTGTAAAACAATTAAAGTAATAAAAAGTGGGCTATGAACTCACCGAGAGTTGTTGATGTTAAGTTCTTTAACGGATGTGATGGATAAACCGAGAAACCTCTACGCAACCTAAATGGAATGTTGCGACTTAGGTTTGGAATAATGTTTAGAAAACATAAACCAACCTATATCGTCTCTATGTTGATCATGATGTAGTCATTTATAGTTTGTTGCTTATAGTAACAGTTTAGTGTGTGAAACGATTTAGTTCATAGATATCGTACTCATCGTTCGGGCCATCATAATTCGAGGTCATGTAGTAAACGTCGAGAGCTAAGACACATTAAATCGTAAATCCAACAGAACTCGTCGATCACGCTTTTACTCAAATGAAACCCTTCACATGAAGCTCCCTAGTATTGTAGCATTTACTAGATAAAACATATGTTTTGAGTGAAGATTGTTATATCATAAATTTTATCATGTTTTTAGTAAATATCTAGTTTTTACAAGTTCTCTTCGTTTACTAATGATCATAACTTATTAACATGGTCAAAATGAAGTTTTGGTAAAATCGTTGAAAAGGGTAAAATGGTCATTTTCCGTTACTTGAGGAAACACTATTCAAGGTTGAATGAAGTTTGTTGATTTAATATGTAACTAGTTATGATAATAACATGGTTTCTATAATCTTAACTTGTGAAAATCCAACTTTTGCCTAGGTAAAACTATTTTATAAATTTTAGGCGTAAAATGTTACCGTTTGGTCTTTTTAGGCCGAGTTATCTAGTCAGTAGCGGTAAAGCATCGTTCGGACAACTTTCGTGTTTTAACTTTTGATGATTCGGACCAGTATCACTTATTTTTACACGATTAGCGTAGCCATTTTTCGGCTTCTAGGTTTGCTAACTTCTCTTTACCATAACTTTTGATTCGTTTGTCCGCTTTGGTGATTCAACTTGCTATGTTTACCTTTTATCTTTTCTACAATAATATGTAAGTTACCAAGTCCATATGTAGTTGGTTTTAATGGCTTAAAATATGTAGAATATGACTAGTTTACTAGTTTGTTACTTTTACGACAACATGTGAATTAAAACATGTGATTAAGTATACGTACATCATGAATCAACATAGTAACCATATATAGCATGTAATTGACAAGATCAGGAATAATAAACATAATATAATATAGTGATTGTGGTGATTAGTTGCTTACAACTTTTGACTTTCTAAAGAAAGGAGTAACTTAGTAAGGATTAAGACTTTGATTGAACACTTAGGACTTTGGATAGAGCAAGCTTTTCACACCTTGGCACCCTTCTATACTTCTTGTAATGTTAAAGGATTGGTGATGAAGTTTTAAGTGACTTGAGTGGATCTAAACTCAAGAAAATCACTAAAACTAGCTAAGGATTTGATGTAGTAATCTTGTTACTTGAACTTCTTAGATAACTTGGAATAATTTGCTCTTGGAAAATCAAAAATGGAAGGTGTGTTTTGGGGTGGATATACACGAAATATGGAGGGGAGGGGGTATTTATATGCCTTTGAGGAGGTTAGTTTGGAAGATTAGTCAAAACTTACTAAGGAAGTTTTAACACATGTAATGATCTAAGACCTTAAGGCTAGAGATTAAGACACATAGCATGGTGACCCCCCTAAGAGGCGGTCACAAATGGGTGAGGTGGCTAGGATGATGAGTCTTGGTCTTATCTTGGTTTTAGAATGTGTTTTGGTTCCGTTAAACGCCAACCGTAAGTTGTTAAGCCATAAAACGTAAAACCGGGTATCATAAAAATACGAAACTTGCAGGAATGATGAAACTCATCATTATACTCCATATAAAAATATAAAATGAGTGTAAGTCTCATTGGGTGCTAAAACGTTGTTTAGAGCTGGAAATGCGAGTCAAAAACGCGTAATTCGCGTAAAACACATAACTGGAAAACGTAAAATTCCAAGAATTGTCGTAAAATGGTAGAATTTCATATTTCTAATGTTTATAGTGTTTTATGGACATATCGGGATGTCTGAATGACGTTTAAACCTAAAAGTAATTCTCGGACACGGTTTGTGAAATCGGTTCGAATGGTTTCAACGTACATCGTCGGGGCGACTTGTCGAGTATCAACTTTCTTGTCATGATGGTAAAATATAAATAAAAATTTTATGGGATGAATAGTAAATTGAATAGTAACTTTTCGAAAATGAAAAGTAACACGAAAATGCGGTTGTTACAGCCTCACCACCTTAACGGAATTCCGTCACCGAATTCAATGTGTTATCCGATATTGAAGTGTCTAGGAAAATGTGGTGTATGTGCGAATTCTAATATTTGCGTTCTCAAGTTTCTCGGTCATAGAATGTGTTATGTACCATCCTAAGTTTTTGGTGGTGGCTTAAGTTGATAATCTAATGAGTTTTGCTAAAATCTTATAGAGTCAAATGTACTTCAAGTTTGGCTTCTCCCGATTCTCAAAATGAATCATATCTTATTGTATCGAGGCTTTCAACAAAACCTTAATTTCTAACATGGAGTTTTTGTTAAATTTTAACGCCTTACATCTATGTAATTTTTTTTATTTCTGGTGATAGTGTGCAGCATGCAGCCAAAATTGTATTTGCATGGTTTCCTTAGTTGTTTCGTGGGTGACCTCTGAACACCTTAGTCCAGAAAATGGTTGACTGACACTTTCGTCTATATAGTGCCTCAAATGGAATAGTTTTGTTGTTGTTAGGGTAACTGTTGTTAATCAAAGGTGTAAGACATTGTTGATGTGAAATGGTTTATAATGATGTGATAATTGTTGTAGGAAAGTCTTGCTAGTGGCAAGTGGTTATCCAAGCCGTTTCCAAAGTTGATCATGTCTTAGATGGTTTTGGGATGAAGGCTATATCGTATAGTGTTTATGTCTACTAGTGTTTGAAAGAAACGTGATACTGTGAAGTTTTACATATTGACTTATAATGGGGTTCAGATAATGATGTGACATGCTGATGATTAGAAGAGTGTAGTGTATGTTTATCATTATTCTTAGGTAGAGATGTCAAGTTTGCTTTAAAATCATAAGTGAATTTTAAAGGATTATATGGAATGATATCCTTGAAACCTAATCGCTAGTACTTTTAAGAAATGACGAGAAGATTTGATGACTATCCCAAGATAGTAGTTAGGATTACTTCATAAATGAAAACTTTCAATAATGAAATTAGGTTGTATAAATAAGTGTTAAGATCTCGCTGAGTGGTAAGACACTATCGTGTCTCTAGATCTTTTTAATGAATTCGTGGTTTATCGAGTTTAAGTAGGAAATTAACCTAAACATAACCCTTGTATAACTATTCTCGGTGTTTGAAAATTTTAAGTCGAACATAGTTAGTCGACTATGTTCCATCGTCCCTAGGTTAAATATAGGTGACTAGACTATATTTAGCGAGGTTCGATAAATTTTCCAAATACCTAAATTAGGTATACTCGTGATATGTCCATAGCTTTTGAGAAAATATCCACAAAGCAAAGGCGATATCAAACCATTCGCTTGCAAGTCCCGCTATACAAGACTTGTAACCTATGTTTCACATTCCATTGCATAGAAGATAGTATGGGTAGATACATGTGGAAAGGAAATTTTAAGTAATTCAAAATAGTCCATACTTGGCTAGAATCACGAACTTTTAACAATGAAGGTTTCAAAATAGGACTTTGATGAATGTAGAAAGTTCTTGAACTTCGACTTTTGTAGATGATGAATCGGTTTGTCCTTTAAATCCCATTTCTTGTATTTCCATTAGGAAATTGATAAGCGTGACGGGTTTCATGTAAAACAATATCATATAAGGTTTATAAGATAATTTCTAGAGACTTTGTATGACCTACAATCGTGAAGTAAATTAGACCATTTTGTAACTCACGATGTCTTGAGAAATGATAGAGATCATTGTGTAACTCACAATGTCTTGAGAAATGATAGAGAGATCATTGTGTACTCACAATGTCTTGAGAAATGATGGAGAGGTCATTGTGTAACTCACAATGTCTTGCGAAATGATAGAGAGATCATTGTGTAACTCATAATGTCTTGAAAAATGATAGAGAGATCATTGTGTACTCACAATGTCTTGAGAAATAAATGAGATCATGTTTCATTTACGGTCTTCTAGGATGTAATTAAGACCACCGTGTTACTCATGATCGGGAATGTAATAGAGACCATCATAACTCCACGATGTGCGAGATAATAGAGACCATTTGTATCTCACGTGTCTTGAAAATGAATGAGACCATTGTATCTCATAATGTGTAGGAAAGACCATTGTAATCGGTTACAATGTCTTGGATAAAGTTCGTAATCCTAAAATGCATAGATACATGATTGGGAAAATATGATTGTGCCCATAATGCCTTAGAATAGGCATACGCATATATGTTTAGTCAATCGTTTAGCTAAAATGATTGAAAATATGTCAAGTGTATATATCAATATACTAGTATGATTGTGTAGCATAAACTACCTAGAAGTCGCATAATCGTCGGAGGATGGAAGGCACGAGAGCGAAAGGCTATAAAATGTTTTTGTGTAAAAGTGGTTATAGTTTAGGTCATAATTAGACATAATTAAGGCTCGATACCATTAACACCCCAATTTCGTGATACGTGGCGAATTCAATCTGGTGTTACTCGGCAACAATATAATAATAAAAACGGTCTCTAAAGGAGTCGTTTAAAAGGATTTATCATTCAAATTATAGAAATATATCGAGTTTACAAAATAGGTCCAGCTTGGTTCCATTGTTTACAAAATGCATTAATATAAAGTCTTTTAATGTCTTTACTTGTAACACCCCCGAATCTCGATGCAGTGAAGACTTAATCAAGTTTTCGGGCGTTACTTTTGGTTGGTATCGCACACAAGTATAGCCGGAAAAATAGTCATTTAACATTTAAAACCAATCCCAAATTCAAGTATTCAAAACATTTAATCCCAAATATAAATATTAGGCCCAAAACATGATTTAAGATAGGTCCCATAGTTTATCATAGTCGGAAAATGATCCTTGAACCACGCCTCCATGCCAAGCTTCCAGATCAAGTAATCCAAACATCTCTCGATTACAAATCATGCTAAAAGGTCACTTCTACTGGTGAGTTCATAGGTTTAAGTTCAACAAAATCGTAGTGGACTTGTAAGAGTTGATTTGCATGCAAGACCTAAGAGATAAATCAACATGATCCTACCGGATCTCCAATCATATCCCGCATCCGGGGATTACTCGGGCCCTTCTAGTCCAAAGACCGATGTGGCAAAATCTAGAACAATTGCCAACCCGGACTAGGTCGATGTAGAAGTCTATTCTTAGCTAGGCACGGTTAAACCTAGACTAAGGCAACAACTACTGACAACTATCTATACATCAAGCACATAAGCAAATACAAATAGTTTTCATGGTCCAAAATGTAGCATGATTCTCACCCCAAAATAGTTCAAAGCGTAGTTAAAGCGTATATAAAAGTGGGGCTATGAAACTACCTCGAGCAATCAACGCACAAATAAACACTAGCGAAGATAACGGTATCACCACGGCACTAACTATCGACTCGGCACAACCTATTAATTGTAGACCAAACTTAATATATACATTCCTCAAAATCAACGTTATCTACCCTAATACGTTCCATTTCTTTATTTCCAAAAGCGTCTCGTTTCACCATTTAATCCTAGTGTTTGGTATTCCTCATGTGGGTGTATCGACTCAATATGATGCCATGAATGCACTCGAACAACCAATATATAACTCAATGCGACACAATGAGACCTCTAAACGATAAGCTCCATAGTTCAATAAGTTTGAATAAATAGTAGACCTTATTGAATTAAGTCAACTCGATAAACTCATTTATTTATTAGTGTCGCTTATTATCCCATAAATCAATCGTATCCTTAAAGAGTCATAAGGATAAGTCACCCATTAATAGGGTTACCCAGCGTACCTAGAGGGCTCTTATTAGATTCGTCAACCTAATAAGTCCGCTACCCACGGATCAACACTATTAATGCTAGGTTATCCGTAACCCATGCACACAACGTAAGCAATTAAATACTTAAACCAATACTAAATGTCCACAATTGACATTTATTGATAGCGATGTACTCGAAAAATTAATTACTTATTTATTGCAAAACATTTCTAATTTAGTCGTTAGTTTCGGTTTAAAATAGTAAATAACAAGATAAGACTTGTTATCGACATTTTTGATACAAAAGCCCATTTATTATTTCCATTTCATAGTTTATTAGCATTTTCATATATATATATATATATATATATATATATATATATATATATATATATATATATATATATATATATATATATATATTTCAAATCAAATTCCATTATTAATCCCATATCGTTTATTAGTTGAGTCCACAAGCACGAGTCATAACTTCTCGCTTTTAATCAATCAATAGTCCAAATTATACTAAAGTCCATGTTACGGCTTTGTCGAAGTCAACTATTGACTAAAAGTCAAAGTGACGCCGACGTAGCTCAAAGTCAACAACATATATATCAAGTCCAAATTAAATGTCACAATATTGCAATTCAACCCCAAACCAACTCAAAACAATCTCGCCAACCAATCAATTAACCAAAAGTACTCGAAACCAATGTTATGACCCTAATGGTCATGACACGGTCATGATCGAGACCACGTGAACCAAACAAGCTCTAGAGCTTTTCGACTCCACGCGTCTCATCCAAACCTCAACAATACCAATCAACAAGCTACCAATCGACCCAACTCGGACCCATGACCAAGTAGGCCACGTCACAGCAACCCATGGGTCGCGTGACGTGACCATGGTGATTCGTCGTCAATAATTCATCACCAAACACAACCAAATCACTTCCACAACATCCCAGTCAATCATTCAAGATCTAAATACTAACCAAACACAAAACCCATCAACTATTCTTAATCAAGAACATGAAACTAAACCCTAAATGCACAAACCCATCAAATTAATACACCACACATGTACCAAACACTAATTACTTGTTTATTTAGTCACTAATTAGCTTTAATTTCATGTTCCACCCAAAGCCCCAAAAATTATAATTAGGTGAAACCCTAATTATCAATTAAATGAGTTATTATTGCCCAATCAAGCTCAAAACATGTTCCATTTACCTTATCTAATCACCAATTGCAAAAGCCCTTTGAAACCCTAAAAGTACGAATCTTAATCCTTGAATTTGAAGGTGTTAATGAAGTCCAAATGGAGCGTATGATATATGGTTGGAAAGAGGAGAAAAATAGCTTCATTATGGTGGTGGAGGTGGTGGGTGACGCGCCGTCGTGGCGGTGGTGGTGGCCGGAATATGGCCGGCGGCCACAAGGTGGTGGTGCTAGGGTTTTTAGAGTGAGAAGGTAGAGAGAGAAAGTGGTGATATATGTGTTTTTAGAGAGAGAAATGAACTAGGCAAATGAGGTAGTGGGTGGGTATATACATAGGAGCTAGGGACCTCAAAATAAATAATTTGGAGGGCGGTCAAGCAAAAGGAGAGGTCGGAGTTGTTATTTTAACTATCCGTTTACCCATTCCCGAGCTCATAAATTGTCCCCCGAGTGTCCAAAGACGTTCATTCAACTTTCTAACATCGTTATTTACGTTTTCCACGAGTTTTAACTATTTATTTGTCAATTTTCAAGTTACGGTCTACAAGTTACAATAATTCTTGTTTTAGGCTTTTCTAGTGCCGAATCGAATAGTGCCTACCAAATAGAGTTAAAACTCATACGATAACTCATTTAATAATGAAATAAACCGTAAAAACCAATAGACGATGTAAAATCAAGTCACGGTTTATAAAAATAGTGATAAAGGCAAATCTCGCTTAGTTTAACGTAATGCGGTTACCTAAAATAGACTCCCTAAATTGCCAATTGTCACGGCCTCCCACCTCGAAGAAACCCGTCCGGGTTTCACTCCGAGTTGCTTGGTGTCATAAGCAGTTTAGCATACTTCCTCTGACGTCCTCACGTTCCCAAGTGAACTCGGTCCATGCCGGGAGTTCCAACGAACATAATAATCGAATCGGCTATTCTTGACCTTTTAATCTCACGGTCCATAATCTCAATCGGTTTCCTCAACAAAATTCAATTTCTCATCAATCTGAATATCTCTTAAAGGCACAACTATGTTTTCCTCCGAAAGACATTTCTTAAGATTACTAACATGAAAGACATTGTGTACACTACTCGGTTCCGATGGTAGCTCGAGGCGGTATGCTACCGGTCCGACTCTTTCCAGGAATGGAAAGGGACCAATATATCGGGGATTGAGTTTTCCACGTTACCAAAGCGAACCACTCCTTTCAAGGAGAAACTTTCAACATAACGCGATCTCAACCACGAAATTCTAAAGGTTTACGTCTCTTATCGGCATAACACTTTTGTCTATCACGAGCGGTTTGCAACGATTCGAATATGTACTATCTTCCGGTGGTTTCTAAGACAAGTTCGGGACACATAAGTTGACTCTGCCACTTCAGTAACAAACAGAGAACGACATTTTATATATCGATTGCCTCAAATGGGCGGCCTTAATGCTAGAGTGATAACTATTGTTGTAAGAGATTGACCAAGGAGGTGTCTCTCGACCTTTGTTGAAATCAATAACACATGCTCTAAGCATGTCCTCTAAAGTACGAATGGTTTTCTCTTTGACCATCGGTTTGTGGATGGTAGCGATCGATATCAAATTAGTTCCTAATCTTTATCAGAACGACTTCCAAAAGTGGGATGTAAAGCGACTATCCCTATCGGAAATGATAGATATCGGTACTCCATGACGCGATACTATCTCCTTAAGATACAATCGAGCAAGCTTATCAAGGCTATCGGTTTCACTAATAGCTAAGTGGCGGACTTAGTTAAGCGATCAACTATTACCCGATAGCGTCATTGCCGCTAATCGTTCTCGATAATTTAGTAATAAAGTCCATGGTTATTCGCTCCCATTTCCATTCCGGAGTTCGGGTTGAACTAAAAGTCACGATGGTTTCGATGTTCGCCTTAACTTTAGCAAGTCAGGCACCTACTAACATCTTGAGCTATATCGGCTTTCATATTGGGCCACCAATACTGTTTCTTAAGATCGATACATCTTATCGGCTCGGGATGAATAGAGTATTTTGATTTATGCGACTCATGCATAATCAACTCACGATTCCACCATGAAATGGTATCCTAATTGTTGTTCCTATTCACTATCGTTTAAAAACAATTAAGTACTTAAAACAATTTAATAGTGAATAATGGTGAAATTAACGTAAGTAAAACACATAAAGTAATTTTCAACATCATATTCTTATTAGAAATAAATCAAAGAATCGTTACCCAAGTACTTGCGGAATAGTACTTGGGATTGAAATGACAAAGTTTGGGGTGACTCCTCTAAGCTCGGGCTAAGTCCGAGCACAACTCTTAGAACCATTTGAGCTATCTCAAGGATAAAGTTGTATTTGGAGGGTGAAAAGTTGGCTTGTGTGTGTGTGTTTTACAATTCACAGCTTAAAACTTTTCACTCATTCTCTTATGCTATTTATACAAGTGTGATTTTAACTTTAACCTAGAAGACAAAAACATTGATCACGGTAATCATGAATATAGATATATTCGATTCTTTGTTTACTTCTTTTGTAGTCAATGCGTAAGCTTCTTTCCTATGAGAGATCCTTTAGTATCGTGCTTACTATAAATGGGAAGATATGGCTTTAGTAGATAGGGACTTAGTTTTATCGGGTAAAGCACTTGGGGACTTAGTTTTATCTGGGTAAACTTTTCCGCCTAGTCCCGCTCATTCTTGATCTTCAAAGCCTTGATCTCTTCCTTGGTTTGTCTTGATGCTAACGATTGGAGAGGAGTCTTAGGGATTCGGTGAGTTATTGTCATCACTCACCGAATCCACCATCTTCTTCTTGACTTAGTCTTCACCCATTAAGTTCCGCCTTCTTTGAGTGGAGGCTTCTTCTTAGCCTCGTCTTGAGTATCTGAAGATGGCTCAGCGAGAGACTATGCACTCGGTGACACGATAGTGTTTATGGATTAAACACTTAGGTTATTTCTATTCAAATCCTAGATCAAGGGTTTGGGTATTCTGAGAACAGGTCTCCCCATTTGGATATACAAATAGCCTAAGTGTTTGATCGATGTAAGTGAGCAAATGGCTTCTTCTTACTTGAATGTACTAATGAATATAATAAGGAACACGAGTATTTTAGCAAAAACATACATCGTTTATTGATCCCATTACATGGTTCTATCACTAGTACAAGAAAATAAAATGATGTCGATCGGATGAATTCCAGTGCTTCAAGCTTAACTTTCTTGGTGATGAGTGTTTCCCTATCGGGATGGTCTCTTATTTTGGCATTCGGTCTTGACAAAACCTTATGTTTCTTTGAGGATTGGATCGAGAGGCCACCGGAATATAGTGATCATTGTAGCCACTCCTTCCGATCGATATCACTCCACCTTTGGAATGTTGGGTTTCCATAGACATCAATGAAAAATAGCCCTCTTCGGGCTTTTCAATCACTAGGCAGTTTACAAATTTCACACCTTGAGCGACTCCTATTGCATTCTAATCCGAGCACTTTGATTTTGGTGGAACTCAACTCTCTTCCTTTTGCGGTGGATGCTTGTAGTTGAGATCCTTGAGGTGCAATCAAGGCAAGCTGAATTCCAGTTGGTGGTGCATCTCGACCTTTCATATCTTTCTTGAGCATCTTCATCGACTCCTTGACCACCTTATTTTGCTTCTTTTCAATAATTGGACCAAGTTCATCGAGTTCGCGATCCCAAAGTCAACAAAATTTGGGGATCATGAATCTCGAAATGTCTCTTATCATCCCCACAGTAGACATTCATTGCTAGTGGTTTGGAGTTGGGGATGATTTTGACATCGATGATTTTCTTAGGCTTCCTTGACTTGTCATTGTCGGTTGTAATGATCAATTCGTTCTTGTCGTGACTTGACTTTCTTTTCTTTGCTTCAAGCCTTTCTCATTGCGACCATCGAAGCGACTGAGCATCCTTGAACTTTGTCTGCTGACCCTTTTGAAGCTTGCTTGGATCTAATCCCATGTTCTCGACTTCTTGACGACAACCTTTGCCGTGCTTCTCTGTTCCTTTTCTCTTCCTCGACTAGTTTCAATCTTCTTTCTTCTTTAGCAAGATGTTTACTCAATTTGTTGTGGTGTGGCAGTATTGATGTCATGATTTTATAGGGAATCTTCTCGAGCTCGTGATTGTCATTATGCCTTTGCCTTTGTCACGGCCTAAGGAAGATGATGCAACTAAGGGTGGTGATGTTGTCATGATTGATGTTGTGACCGTCGGTGTTGTTGTTGATGTTTGTGGTGGTAGTGAGGAGATGGGTATTCTTGAGGTGATGCATGATGATGTAGAGCTCTTGGGCCCAGTGGTGTTTGCTCCCCTCGGTGTGAAGAGGAGTTTCTTGATGGTATTCTCCCCTCAACTATTGCAGGAGCTTGGTGAGGGCAAGAGTTGGAGTTAGTCTTGAGGGGGACCGCTTGACCCTTGAAGGCTGATAGATTTTAGTGATCATAGCCTTAATCTAAAGTATATGCTTGAAGACCGGTGACCTTTGTATCTAAGTTAGCTGAGAAAGCTCAAAGGCGGTCATCCAGGACCAAGATTCCGAGCCATAGAAGATGAGGCTGAGCCATAGCACTACAGAGTGTTCAAAGAGTCCACCGAGGTGCGAAGATATTGAGCGAAGATTGGAGACCACAGACATTTGCAGTTGGAGCATTTCAATCGATTCGGTGAGTCGAGATGAATTTTTCACATACACCTCGGT
The DNA here is from genome assembly GCA_022545495.1 of Chrysanthemum lavandulifolium. Lineage (NCBI taxonomy): Eukaryota > Viridiplantae > Streptophyta > Magnoliopsida > Asterales > Asteraceae > Chrysanthemum > Chrysanthemum lavandulifolium. Next base: position 111,322,590 of record CM040242.1, on the reverse strand, counting down.
GGCCTCCGAGCACTTTGGCATTGAGTCTTGGGTCTTCTTTAACAACATCCCCGATTTCATCAATTTTAACCCCACGGTGAAGATGCTTGAGAAACTTAACGGGGTTTTCATCCGGTCTTATAAGGTGTTGGTACATAAGATCTCGTGCTCATGAATATTTTCGTTGAAGGTGAGCACATCGGATCAAAGATCGGCGTGGTAGCGGCCGCTTCAATGTGTTGATCCCAAAATTTTTGTTGACCCGATTATACTGACTTCCTTGAGGCTCTAGTGATCCATTGAACCATTGTCTTTCGGTGTTGGAAGAATGTTGTCAAACAGTTAAATTCCTCGGTGGATGATGAGAGTCGATTCATTATCTTACGGATGAAATGGTGACTCGGTATGCTCCTTTGGATCGAGGCTAAGGCTCTTGTTGATTGAACCTCGGCGTCCTTCTTCTCGGTGATAAGATTTCATCTTGATTTGATAAGTTCATCCTCACGAAAAGAATACGGTGACATCAACAATGGTGAGTAAGGGGTTGGTGATGGGTTCCATATCGGTGGGAGGTATATATCCTCTAAGTCTTTGTCCCGTGGACCCTCGACACTTGGTGGGAGTTTCCAGTGCCTTCTCGAGTCGAGTTGGTTTTGGGTTCCGTATCGGTGGGTTGTTTCTTTCCTACAGTATTTGTCCCCAGTGACCCTTGAGACACTGGTGGGTGTTTCCAGTGCCTTTGGCGGAGTCGGTGATTGTTGTATCCCTATCAATGGGTTGTTTGTTTCCCCAGGTCTTTGGGATCGATCGGTGTGCCCTCGGACAAAGGCTTGGATTAACTAATGTCATCATCGAGCGTTGTGGATGGCGCTCCCTACCGGTGGGTTGTTTGTTTCCTACGGATCTTGGGAGTAGTAGTTGTGACCAAGAACCTTGTGTGATGTATCGGTGTCCTTCGTTGTCACGGGGTGGATGTTGCACAGTCGGTGGGTGTCTATTTAGTCTCGGGTCTTTTGTGCCTTTTGGTTTGTGTTCTGAAGTTTGGGGCCACGAGACTTTGGTTTAGTCTTAGTCGATCAGAGACTTCCCTTTCTCCTTTTGGGAGCGGGGTTTGGAGACATCGATCCACTCGATTGTTCTGACAATCATGTGGGTCGTCGATTCAATAGGAGTGACAAGGGATGGGTCTTTTGAAAATTTGATTGGCTCGGGATGCAGTAAAGCACAAAATTTTCTTCATGAGGATAGTTTGTACCCGGTAACACTTGCAAGCACAAGAGACAAACCTAGGATACGAAGCGTATTTCGTCCTAGTTTTGTGATGCGTGTAACGGTCGACTAAATCACTCTAGCACGCCACTTGTGAATGGCCGACCGTAATAAGCTTAAAGCGCCTAAGCACAGATGCAATGAAGATGCGGGGAGTATAGTGTTTCCCAGTCGTTATGTCCCGTGAGCTATGCAATGGATTACCAAGCGAATAGTGATCGGAGATTTGAGCGGAAAAGAATTTGATGATTATTATAACTACGGAAAAGGACATAAACTACAAGGGCTTAAATGCAAATTAAAGGAAATTAAAAAGATAAAATCTATTAAATAAACGCTATCACTATATTTAAAATTGATGAACGTTTAAAATTTAAAACTTACGTTTAAATAAAATTACGTAAACGTACAAAATAAACAGTGAGATCTAAGAAATAAAAGTCCTAAAAATGTGAAAATGACATTTTTATAAACCTAATGATAAAAGAAAATTTATAGAAAAAGAAAATTATTTTTATAACTATTAAATTAATTATTATTAATTAAAAACTATTTTTAACTATTAAATAATTACCTAAAATACAAGAAAATGTGAAATAAAGCTAGAAAAATAAAATTAAGACTTAGAAAAATCTAAAATATCAAAATAGAATTTTCAAAACTATTTTGTATTTTTACGAATATTTTCTATTTTCTAGGAATTAAAACTATTTAAAACTACTTAAATTACTTAAAAATACAAATTTAACTAAGAAAATCTAGAAAAATATTTTTTGTCTTTTTATATTTATCTTAACCTAGGAAAAATAAAAATTATTTTTTGAAACTTTTCGAATTATTTGCAATTAAAGCTAATTAAAGTGATTAAAAGCATTTTTAAATAAGAAAAATACTAAGCAGTGACCAAAATTAATGAAAATTCAGGAAAATGCTAAAATGTAACTCTGATCCTAGGAAAATGTCAAATATGATGGTTATGTGTAAGAAATCGAGCTGCGGTGTTAATGGAGACGAATAAGCACTTTTCAATAAGCTAATCAACAAATTAAGCCACCAAACTTCTCACGACCCTAAACTATACTATTACCACTCTAAATAAGCTAACTACGCTACTCCTAACCTCAAATAAGCGATTCACAAGATTTTGTGTTAATGATCTCAGCAATGAAAGAAAGCAGGACCCGACTTTGAGCTTATGCACAAGCTTCTCGAGAAAAGTTTTAGCCAAAAAGCAGGATATGTGGCCTTGAAGACCACCTAGCGAGACTACACCTAAACCAAAAATAGACCCTAACAAGCCTTATTGAACTCGATTGCAACATCTGCAAGTTCTGCATAATTCGACTTTGACACCATTTGACTTTTTGAAAGCAGATACTCGGTTTGACTTTCTTGAGATTTGAATGCAATTTAAGGGCCGATGTTGATGTATTTTGATGAAATATGAATGAAGCAAGCGATTAATCAAATTCTAAACCTATATGTAATGATTTTAGTTGACTAATTTCAACAGTTTGCAACAAGATCGGATGAGATGAATCTTTGACTTTTGTAAAAGACTCGTGTAAATTAAGGCGAAATGACATTACTAGTGATACTAGAGGTTGAAGCAACAAAAAGCTTATACCAAGATAGCTTTGAAAGCAGTTTTATCGAGCAAACCAAACACCCTTTATTATTTGTTTTGCAATTAAAGTGAGATACCAACTGATCCAGTCTATATAATTGATCAAGCTAAGTCTTTATATCTTAAATACAACTTAAGGAACAGATTAAAACTAGATTTGACTATAAATGAAGATTATGCTATGAAACTTGGAAATGACTTACAAAATGTCCTTTAGCCACAATGGCTTGAAACTGAAACCAATGAACACTAGCCTAATCCAAACCCTATCCTAGCTCAATATCAACCCAATTCCATATCTGAATCAACCATTGCCCCTTTCCATTGCCATATTGACCCAGTTTGACTTTCTTTGACCAATGTCCCAACTTGCTAGAAACTAAAATGTAAGCTTATAGAAAGCTATGTGAAGCTTGTACAAGCTTATTAAGCGAGAAATGAAATTGTTTGAAGCTTGTATACAAAATTGGACTTGAAAATTTGAAGCGATGGACATAAAGCGAGAATTGTAACAATAAGCGAAATTGATGCTTGAAATGAGTTTTAATACACTTAAATACTTTAAGTTAATACAAATTAACAAAAGATTACAAGTCTTATACTAAACTAAAGCTTTAAGATAAAAAACGACATTTTTGAGAAAATTAAAACTAGTAGACTACTCTCTACTCTTCCTTCTTCTCTCTTTTATAATCCAAGAGTTTTCTCTTTCATCTCTGATTGATTCCCACTTGTTTCTCAGCCATTGGATGACTTTAAATTGATCCTGGCCTTTGAATGGATTTTTGGCGCCAAACTTGTATTTGACAGTTGGGGCTTGAGTGAGGGGGAAGGTACATTTAATGCATCTTGGATGTTAGTTGAGGTGGAGGGGACATGGAAAGGAGATTGTGAGCTGGGTGGTTGTGTTGGTGGCTGGGTGTGGGAGTAGCAGACAGTGGGAGGGAAAACGGGGAAAGGGGAAAAGGTTTGACCGGTTTGACTTGGGTTAATAATAAAGGGAGGTCCAAATTGCATATTGACAGGGGTCCAAAATGTATTGACCAGGCCAAATGGGTGTTAAAGGGTTTAAATGACAAGGGTTTAGGGTTTAGGGTTTAGGGACTTGGTGTAAATTCTGAAAATTGAGGACTTGGTGCGCGATTCATCAAAGATGTTTCAAGGGACCAAAAGTAACAATCTCAAAAGTACAAGGACCAAACTTGCCATTTCAAATTTCAGGGGCCATTTTGCCAAATTTCAAACTTGAAGGACCACTTTGTAATTTCTCAAAACTTTTGACATTTTCACCAAAGGACTAATTTTGACAAGTTATGATTTTAAAAGGACCTTTGGTGATTTTACTTTTAAATTATGTGCTCGGGACTGTTTTTGACAATTTTGAAACTTGGGGACTAAGCGCCAATTATGCAAACTTAGCTCATTTTCATCGATTTTGAACATTTTGCATCTGAAACATATAAAATGCAAATTTGGAATATTTTCGATATTTTGATGCATTTGTGAGCATTTTTAAACGTTTTGCGATTCAGTTGACCAAAATGATGAGTATTTACACACTCATCAATCCCCCATACTAAACTATTGCTAGTCCTAGCAATCTTTTGAAAAACATAATGGTTGAATCTCTTTACCAAAAGCCATTACTTACGGTAGCCAAATGTTTGATTCAAGTAAGAACCATGGTACACCGATAACCATGTGATTTTGAGCAAACCACCGACTTCCAACGGTTTGATTTTGTCTTTATCGAAGCCGTTTGCTCTGGACTAGCCAACTCTTAGATAAATTATCAATATTATCTTTGGTGGTGATTACCAATTATGGTTTTCCATGCCTTTACCACAAGCCATAAACTTGCGGGCTAGTGACTCTTCACTTTTAGGATATGGTGAAATGAATACCATACAATTTTGGGCAAATGCAAGCGTCAGCGGTTTGAGATATCTTTACCAAGAGCCGTTTGCTCTGGATTAGCCAATCCTTTAGTTTATTAGACAAAGTGATGATAACCAAATGAGTAAGTGCAAAACACTTACTCGAAAAAAAATTACAGCAAAAACGGGAATTGGTATAATTAAATGATAAAATTAAGTGAGAATTCCCCACACTTAGAAATGAATATTGCCCTCAATATTCAAAATACTGCAGTTATGCTGCAAACCGAAACGTAAAGGGAAATACTCGGCCATTATATAATTTTTTTTTTTTTTTTTTTTTTTAACATATATATATATATATAACATGTGGGGCAACTCCCCGCACTAGTGTGGAACACATGGGTGAAAACCCATGTTAAGCTCTTATTTTTGATTAAGTCGCTAGCTTGACTCGACCCCAATTCATTGGTTCATGGGAAGTAAGTGGAAGAGACAATCTCCATCGGACTTTCATTCAAGATGTTTGGATAAACATTTGAAGCACGTGAAAGTTCCACACCGATGAGATATATTCCGGCTCAAGAATATGGTACATGAAAATGCCGGGATCAAAGATAATGTCTTCATTCCGAAGGAGTGAAGAGCAGGAGAAGCCACGGGATAGGTGAAGAAGAGATGAAAATCATGATAAACATCATGATTAACTCATCATCATCGAAGGAGAATTCATAATAGCATGAATCTCATCATTTAAGCTCAATTGGTCTAGACATATCCGGGTGTGTCTAGATCAAAGTAGAATTATCATACTCCGCGGAGATATGATATGAGTGAGTTCATCGAGAACTCCATGAAGGTGAATGAATCATATTCGAATTGATATGAGTGGGTTCACCGGCGAACTCCTCAAAAGTAAATGATTCATGACCGAGGAGAGATTATGAGAATGAGAAGTGATCGCCACTAATCTTCTCTCCCGTATTATCAAAGCGAGGGCTTTCATTTCGGAATAGAATCATCGGAAGAATGTCACTATCCTTAATGGGGATAGGAGATGAAATTGGTTTCTCTTTGAAAGCCTCGATTTTAGAAATGAAGGCGACATTCAATAATGTTGCTCGAAGAGCTTCATCTTTGATTTCGATGTCGGTAACTTCATCATTCTCTTCTTCTAAGCTAACAAGCTCGGAAGGTAAATCTTCCACATAAGCGATGTCTCCACAAGATAACGAATCATCATCATCGAATCGGAGAACATCTCAACATGATCATTTTGGAAGACAAGAGGAGGAGGATATCGCACAAATGCTCGAGAATTCCCTGTGACTCTCTTGGGATTGGGACAAGGTTCTCGACACTAGACTTTATGAATTAGTCCGATTCCTTTTCGGGAGCAGTGTTGAGATGCTCGTCCCCCATAATAAGAGAGTGAGTGTGAATCTCGGGTGTGATAGCGATTGTTTGAGATGGAATCTCAGCTGGCTGGGATATCAAGCCGGCGAGGAGTTGAGAAATATTATCTTTAAAAGATAAAACTCTCCTCGTCATCATCATATAAATTGCCTTGAGAAATTGGGAGCATGTGAGAATTGCATGCTCTAGGATTAATAATTCTTCCCTAGATTTGCGAGCTTCTCGTTCTTCTAGTTCTTGACCAGCAATTCTCGTATGGTCTTTTCACCACTCACTTGATTCTTAAAGTTACTAATCATATCATCAAGTGTTTTCATTGTGGTTTCAAAATCTTGGGAGATTTCTTGAGATAACGGCTCGGTGGAGTTTGAACCGTATGGTCTTTGTGGAGGTTGGAAATTGTCAAACATGTGAGAGTCATGATTGTTATAAGGAAATGGATTCCTATTTGACAATCGAGTGAAATGGGGACCTCCACAGTACTACAGCAATAAAAGCTGTTGAGTCTCGGATAGGTGAATCATATGGATTTTGGTTATAACCAAAGTTACGAGCATCACCTAGGAAAAGCATTCATAGACAAGCGTGTTTCGGATTGACACTCAAATCGGTGAGGACCTCCACAAAATTCACAGCGGTATGTTGATTATATGAAGGTAAGTCGGGTTGTGGTGGGTAATTGGAAAAGTTTGAGGGGTCGTTAAATGAGTTCGGATTAGGATCATAATCAAATGAATTCCTCGAACCACAAAACAAACAACTCCCGTTATGGATATCATTACCACATTGTACACAAGTACACCAACGACAGGGTGAACCAAAGAGAGGCTCACCACAACTGACACAAGGAATAAACGATTGCATTTGAGAATTATGATAAGGAATCGGTTTATTCAAAGAATCAACAAAACCAACATTGTGATCCGAATGACTATCAAGTCTCGAAGAACATTTTGAAAAATCAGGAGGTGGGACAAGTGGTGTGCTCTGAGAGCTAGCAATTTCCACCACTTCCGTTATGGTCTCTGTTCTTGAGCGGGTTCATCGGGTTGTGGCGGATGGTCGGAAAAACTTGGAGAATCATCGAGAGTTATCGAGATAATTCGCACCAATAACAATATTTGCTTGCACCCATCCTTCCACATCGCTTGCATAAACAATCCGGATTCGACAAGAGAGTGATCCTCTTCCATACGGCTTTTGTAGTGGAAGCAATGAGGATAATCGATCGTCGCCATGAGAATTAAACATGTAGAGGTTAAAGAAATAGAATTAAGCGGTTTTGAGGTTAAAGAAGAGTAGAATCAAGCAGTGCGAGGGAAAGAGAAATAGAATCATACGGATAAGAGGAATGAGAAGAGTATTTTTGTATTTTTGGAATTTTATAAGAAAATATAAACATATATAGATGGTATAAACAAGGGTGAATATTCAAATCACTAATCGCTAAGCGTGAGATAATTAGCACGACTCCCGTGGCGCCAAAATTTGATGCGTGCCAAACAGTCAAGCTAAATCACTCGAGCACGCCACTTGTGAATGGCCGACCGTAATAAACTTAAAAGCGCTAAGCACGAATGCAATGAAGATCACGGGAGTATAGTGTTTCCCGGTCGTTATGTCCCAGCGAGCTATGCAATGGATTACCAAACGAATAGTGATCGGGAGATTTGAACGGAAAAAGGATTTGATGATTATTATAACTACAGGAAAAGGACATAAACTACAAGGGCTTAAATGCAAATTAAAGGAAATTAAAAAGATAAAATCTATTAAATAAACGCTATCACTATATTTAAAATTGATGAACGTTTAAAATTTAAAACTTACGTTTAAATAAAATTACGTAAACGTACAAAATAAATAGTGAGATCTAAGAAATAAAAGTCCTAAAAATGTGAAAATGACATTTTTACAAACCTAATGATAAAGAAAATTTATAGAAAAGAAAATTATTTTTATAACTATTAAATTAATTATTATTAATTAAAACTATTTTAACTATTAAATAATTACCTAAAATACAAGAAAATGTGAAATAAAGCTAGAAAAATAAAATTAAGACTTAGAAAAATCTAAAATATCAAAATAGAATTTTCAAAACTATTTTGTATTTTTACGAATATTTTCTATTTTCTAGGAATTAAAACTATTTAAAACTACTTAAATTACTTAAAAATACAAATTTAACTAAGAAAATCTAGAAAAATATTTTTTGTCTTTTATATTTATCTTAACCTAGGAAAAATAAAAATTATTTTTTTTGAAACTTTTACGAATTATTTGCAATTAAAGCTAATTAAAAGTGATTAAAAGCTGTTTTAAATAAGAAAAATACTAACAGTGACCAAAATTAATGAAAAATTCAGGAAAATGCTAAAATGTAACTCTGATCCTAGGAAAAATGTCAAATATGATGGTTATGTGTAAGAAATCAGAGCTGCAGTGTTAATGGAGACCAAATAAGCACTTTTCAATAAGCTAATCAACAAATTAAGCCACCAAACTTCTACTGACCCTAAATTATACTATTACCACTCTAAATAAGCTAACTACTGCTACTCCTAACCTCAAATAAGCAGATTCACAAGATTTTGTGTTAACTGATCTCAACAGCAAAACAGAAAACAGGACCCAACTTTGAGCTTATGCACAAGCTTCTCAGAAAGTTTTAGCCAAAAGCAGATATGTGGCCTTGAAGACCACCTAGCGAGACTACACCTAAACCAAAAATCGAGACCCTAACAAGCCTTATTGAACTCGATTGCAACATCTGCAAGTTCTGCGTAATTCGACTTTGACACCATTTGACTTTTTGAAAACAGATACTCAGTTTGACTTTCTTGAGATTTGAATGCAATTTAAGGACTGATGTTGATGTATTTTGATGAAATATGAATGAAGCAAGCCAGTTAATCAAATTCTAAACCTATATGTAATGATTTTAGTTGACTAATTTCAACAGATTTGCAACAAGATCAGATGAGATGAATCTTTGACTTTTGTAAAAAGACTCATGTAAATTAAGACTGAAATGACATTACTAGTGATACTAGAGGCTGAAGCAACAAAAAGCTTATACCAAGATAGCTTTGAAAACAATTTTATCAGGCAAACCAAACACCCCTTTATTCAACTGTTTTGCAATTAAAGTGAGATACCAACTGATCCAGTCTATATAATTGATCAAGCTAAGTCTTTATATCTTAAATACAACTTAAGGAACAGATTAAAACTAGATTTGACTATAAATGAAGATTATGCTATGAAACTTGGAAATGACTTACAAAATGTCCTTTAGCCACAATGGCTTGAAATCTGAAACCAATGAACACTAGCCTAATCCAAACCTATCCTAGCTCAATATCAACCCGATTCCATATCTGAATCAACCATTGCCCTTTCCATTGCCATATTGACCCAGTTTGACTTTCTTTGACCAATGTCCCAACTTGCTAGAAACTAAAATGTAAGCTTATAAAGCTATGTGAAGCTTGTACAAGCTTATTGAAACCGAGAAATGAAATTTGTTTGAAGCTTGTATACAAGAATTGGACTTGAAAATTTGAAGCAGTGGACATAAGCGAGAATTGTAACAATAAGCGAAATTGATGCTTGAAATGAGTTTTAATACACTTAAATACTTTAAGTTAATACAAATTAACAAAAGATTACAAGTCTTATACTAAACTAAAGCTTTAAGATAAAAAGCGACATTTTGAGAAAATTAAAACTAGTAGACTACTCTACTCTTCCTTCTTCTCTTTTATAATCCAAGAGTTTTCTCTTTCATCTCCGATTGATTCCACTTGTTTCTCAGCCATTGGATGGCTTTAAATTGATCCTGGCCTTTGAATGGATTTTTGGCGCCAAACTTGTATTTGACAGTTGGGGCTTGAGTGAGGGGGAAGGTACATTTAATGCATCTTGGATGTTAGTTGAGGTGGAGGGGACATGGAAAGGAGATTGTGAGCTGGGTGGTTGTGTTGGTGGCTGGGTATGGGAGTAGCAGACAGTGGGAGGGAAAACGGGGAAAGGGGAAAAGGTTTGACCGGTTTGACTTGGGTTAATAATAAAGGGAGGTCCAAATTGCATATTGACAGGGGTCCAAAATGTATTGACCGGGCGAATGGGTGTTAAAGGGTTTAAATGACAAGGGACCTTGGTGTAAATTACGAAAATTGAGGACTTGGTACGCTAATTCATCAAAGATGTTTCAAGGGACCAAAAGTAACAATCTCAAAAAGTACAAGGACCAAACTTGCCATTTTCAAATTTCCAGGGGCCATTTTTGCCAAATTTCAAACTTGAAGGACCACTTTTGTAATTTCTCAAAACTTTTGACATTTTTCACCAAAGGACTAATTTTGACAAGTTATGATTTTAAAAGGACCTTTGGTGATTTTACTTTTGAAATTATGTGCTCGAGGACTTGTTTTGACAATTTTGAAACTTGGGGGTGAAGCGCCAATTATGCAAACTTAGCTCATTTTTCATCGATTTTGAACATTTTGCATCTGAAACATATAAAATGCAATTTTAGAATATTTTCGATATTTTGATGCATTGTGAGCATTTTAAGCGTTTTGCGATTCAGATTTGACCAAAATGATGAGTATTTACACACTCATCATTTTGCTCGTAACAGTCACAAGATCACTGTGTAAATGATCTCCCTATGTCGACGGTGACCCCATTCATCAAGCGGTATGCCATCATCAATGAATAGAGTTAACTTGTTCGGTGGATGAGTGGTTCCCAGAGGACACGAATCGCGAAGGTGAATAGGATCCTCGAGCCATGGGAAAAGAGCTTTTGGTGGTGGGTCTTGTCCAAAAAGTTGGATCTAAAATGATTTGTTTTAACCCATCCTTCATTGTGGAAGGTTCGGGATGGGCGACATAAACTCCTTTATTGTAATCCGACCCTCTTGAAGTGCAAAATGTTTTATAATCCGGGTGAATTGTTGTTGCCCCATGAAGACCGAATCGATGAGATATTCCACGAGAGGTGCGAGGTTTTTATCATCGAGGGGTGTCGGGTCAAAGGCCTTGGTGTTGCCCAAAACTCCACGAGGAGATTTTGGTAGCGATGGAGGGACACGAACAAAGGCCGTTTCGGTGGGCGATTAAATAAAAATTTCATAATGTCTTTGTAGGCTAGGGCAGTTTGGGTATTCAAAATTGCCTATGACATTATTAGTTTTAAATTCAACATTTGTAAGATCTCCTACCATCGAGAAGCAAACTGGAGAGATTGTGTTCTAGCCATTTCCATTTAAAAGTTTTAGGGTTTGAAAAGAAATATTTTGACTAGAACGATCAAAGATTTAAGATCTCTCGAGTTTGTGATGAAAACTTTGTAAATGTTTACAAGGAGGGTTTTTCAAAAGAAGGTTTAATGATTTTTGAGCACACACAAATTATTACGGATTTGAGAAGGGATTTTGACGAGTTTAGTTGGAAAAATAATTTGTGTGTATTTTTAGTTTAGAAGAGGTATTTATAGAGTGGTGAGAGGGTGATTTTTGCATAAGCGTAGATTTGTAAAGGCGGTTTTGAAATCGTTTGAAATTCCACATTTAATGCCACCCACCACTACCATGATAAAATCCGTATTTCAAGGGAACAATTGCAATGCATGAAAGTGCACTTTTGCGTTAAAATATCCATAGGATATTTTATGTGTGAGGGCATTTAATGCCAAGTGGGTAAGTGATGAGACCCACAGCGGTAAGACATATATTCTATATTAAATTGGAGGATTACCAACCTAGGACATTTAAGTAACTAATACTTAGAGCATTTAGTTACACATTCAATGCTTTATGTCGGGGACCACGAGTGAGTCTTACTCATTCGGTGAGAGGTTGATTTTGGATGTTCGGGGAGATGAACCAATTCACGAAATTCATCCGAGATTGGTTTCGGATGCACGACTTTCAATGTCAAGCATTCCCAATTCGACTTTCGGTCTCACGAAGGTAGGTTCATCAAAGGTTTGGTGAAGATATCGACAAGTTGATATTCGATAGGGATGAAATGAAGTTCTATGTCTCCTTCATTATGTGATCCACGATGAGTGATATCGATATCAATATGTTTGGTCCTTTGATGGAGGACGGGGTTGTTGGAGATTGCAATTACACGGTGTTGTCACGGAAGATAGGTACCATTTTGTAATGGATGTCATAGTCATTGAGTTGACTTTTCATCCATAAAACATTGGTACAACATCTGTGACGACCACATATTTAACCGGTGAAGACATAGCTCTCGATTGTTGTTTTTATCACTCCAACAAACCAGTTTTCCTCCAAGAAATTGACGGGACCACGAGGTACTTTTTACATCCATGTTGCGGCCAAGATAATCGAATCGAGTAACCTTTGAGGTCGAACCACGATCATTTTGGATAGTAGAGTCCAAGGCTTGGTGTTCCCTTGGTACACAGTATTCTTTTGGCTGCGGTGAGGTGGGATTCTTTAGGATTGGGTGATATCTTGCTATTAGATGAGGCCGAGAATTGTATATGCAGTGCAGGCGATTAGATACATCGGTGAGCCAACAATCCCTCCGAAATGGGTTTGATTCTTGATTTGCCGGTGAGATCGGGTCCAAGATTATTAGGTGGGACCATTGGGGTCTTCACCGAGGCACGATCGATATCTCATATTTTTTCAAGAGATTTCTTGTGTACTTCTCTTGGTGATGGAGATTCCTTTGTCGGTTTGCACGATTTGTAGTCAAGGAAGTATGTGAGTTCACCCATCATGCTCATTTCAAACTTCTTTGTCATCGGTTTTCAAACTGTTTGCAAAGTTGTAGTTTGTTGAGCCAAAGATGATGTCATCAACATATACTTGGACGATGTCACATCTGCTTGTGTTCTATAGACAAGCGATGTGTTGTCTATCTTTCCTCTGACAAACTTGTTTTGTATCGGGAAGGTGAGAGAGTTTCATACCATGCCACAGGAGCTTGTTTGAGTCCATAAAGGGCTTTGTCAAGCTTCTGAGACATAGTCGAAATTCACTTGCTCTCAAAGCACTGAGGTTGTTCAACATAAACATCTTCCTTGAGTTCACCATTTAGGAATGCACTTTTACATCCATTTGGTAAACTTTGAAGTTCATGTAGGTAGCATATGCAAGGAAGATCTGATGGCTTCCATTCTTGCAACAGAGCAAATGTCTCATCATAGTCAATGCCTTCTTGTTGATCGTAACCTTTAGCTACAAGTGCGCTTTGTTTTTAATGGCGATGCCGTTTTCATCGGTTTTGTTTAAAAACCACTTCATTCCTATGACAATGACATCCCGAGGACATTTGATCAAGGTCATGACCTTGTTTTTGTCAAGCTGTTGAAGTTCTTCTTGCATGGCTTTGAACTCGACTTGGATACTTTAGAGCCTCGGTGACACTTTTGGGTTCTATATCGATAGTAATCGGCATATAGACATTCATTGGTGAAAGCTGCGGTTAACCTAGCGACCATGCTTCTAATGAGCATGCCTCGATGGGTTCACCAATGATGTTTACAAGCTCAATGTCTTGAGTTCTTGTCCACTAACTTTGTGGTCTAGGTTACGAGCTTGAGAAGTCACTTTGGGAGTTCGGTGTGAGTTCGGTGCAAAGCCACAAGATCATTTAGATCATCTGTTGAGGTGTCTTGTTACGGTAGAGGTTCTTGAGTTACGGGATCCACGATCATTTGGATCGGTGTTACCTATCCCAGCGAGGGACGGACTAATTATCAATGAATTCAGCGATAGTTGGTTGTGACGGGTTGTGAGGCAAGACATAATATGAGATGTCGACATCGGCTTGGTATGAGGAATTGGTTTGAGTTGTACTCATCGGGAGGATATCTTGATGAGTTGTCAATTCTATATCCTCCACCAAGTGTTGGTGAACGATGCTTTCTACACTTTCATCAAAGGTGACATGAAAAGTTTCCTCAACTTGTTGTCTCCTTGTGTTAAATACCGAAGGCTTTGGAGATCGGTGAGTAACCTAGAAAATATCCATCATCGACTTTAGCATCGAACTTGCCTAGATGATCCTTGTGGTTATGAATAAACACGGACATCAAACACATAAAGTAGGCGATGTCGGAAGTCTACCTTTGAATATCTCATATGGGGTTTTATTATGTCTTTTGACAATGATTGACTGTTTTGAGTGTAACAGTTTGTTTTAAGCCTTGATCCGAAAATGCTTTGAAAGGCGGAGCCATTTAACATAGTTCTTGCGGTCTCAATGAGAGTTCTGTTTTCCTTTCACTACCCCATTTTGTTCGGGGGTATAAGGAGATGAGAAATTTTGGGAGATTCCTTCTCATCACGAAACTCTCAAGCTCGGCATTTCTAAATTCAAGACCATTGTCGATTCGATTTGTTTCATCCGTAATGTCATTACGGTTTTCAATGTTCACGATGAATGACATTATAGTATCATTACTGACTCTTTTGGAAGAAAGTATACCCAAGTGTATCTTGAAAACTCATCAACAATGACAAGTGTATACTTCTCATCTTTGGATTGATCACGGGATGGTGGTCGAAGAGATCCATATCACAAGAGGTGAAAGCGACTTTTGATAGATAAATTTTGCTTGGTTTTGAAAGATGCTCTTTTATGTTTGCCTTTTCACAGTGAGCATTGGTTTATCTTTGCAAAAACCGGTGATGGTAAGCCAAGGACCTTGTTTTGTTTTGCCAAGTTGTTGATGTTTTTGAAGTTTAAGTGTGAGAGTCTCTTGTGCCACGGCCCGGTTGATAGTTTGATGGCTTTGGCAAAGAGACAGTTCCATCTTTAGAGAGTTGACATGTGTAAGACATAAACATCGTCTCTCCTAGAGCAATCAACACAACTTCCTTGTTGGCATTGAAAATGGTACCTTGTTTGTCATTGAATTGTACAATGTACTTAGCATCACATAGTCGGTGACGATTGATGAGATTGTATTTAAGACCATTGACATAAGAAATCCTAGAAAACTATTCCATTGCGGTTCTTGAACCATAACCTTGATGGGACATGATGAGTTATCACCAAATACTACCTTGGGCCTGGTTCCTTTACATACTTGTGCGAGATATTCCTTCACACCGTCATGCTTCTTGAACATCCTTTGTCTAGATGCGGATAGGCTCCACGCATGTCTCTGCACAAGTAGTAAACGAATTAGTTTCTCTTGACCCACTTACTAGTGGGCTTGGGTCTCATGGTCTCTTTGAATTGAGCAATCGATTCATGGTCGATGGTGGAGTGCAATGAGCTACCACAGGTTTTGCATTTAGAGGCGAGGATAACTCGGTGGATTTAGGTTGCTTTGAACTTCTCCTTGCATGGATGACATTGTCATCTTTGGGATGTCTTATGAGTGTGTTACATAAATATCACGGCATATGTTCATAAGACAATCATCGAGGCGATGATCATTAAAGCCGGATGTGGGCAAGGAGGAAAAGGCTTTGCTCTC
This sequence comes from Chrysanthemum lavandulifolium, assembly GCA_022545495.1. NCBI lineage: Eukaryota > Viridiplantae > Streptophyta > Magnoliopsida > Asterales > Asteraceae > Chrysanthemum > Chrysanthemum lavandulifolium. The sequence continues at coordinate 111,306,936 of CM040242.1, read as the reverse complement.
AACTTTTGGTGACTTGGATGAAGAAGCATCGCGATGACCAACTTTGGTGTAGTTTACTTGTTGAGAGAGCTTACATATTGCAAGTGGTCGGCGGTTCGTGATCATCCTTTTGCGGATCATGCAAAAAGGATTCTATAACAGATTGTCGATGGTGTGGTGGTATAGTGGCACAAATCACACTTTGCTTGTTTTTGGTGGTGGCTTTTGACTTTGAGGAACTAGAGGAAGTCGGCTTTGTCTCCTTGATTGATTCGGGACCTTTTCAATGGATTCCATTTTGTCGGTTAGCTTCTCACAAGTTCGATCGATTCTTTGAATCGATCGACTTGATGGGGGCGAGGGTATGGAAGTTTCGGTGGGGTGTATTCTTGTTGAGTTGGTTTTGATGGTCTTTTCGGGATGGTTCTACCAAGTCGAGACCTTTCTTTAGGAGAGTGTGGATTGTATTGTAATGGAGTAAGCTCGAGCTAGGATCGGCACTCAAGAGGTTCCAAAGGTGGAAGTGGTGCTTGAGATTCATCTTGAGACTCGGAGATGTGTTCGATTACTCTTGGGCACATCCGGGATTCAAGCATGCTCTTTGGAGCTTGACTTTCGAGCTCTAGAATTCTTCGAGTCAAAGTTAGGAAGCTTACTCTCGGGATTAAGTCTTTCAATCCAATCCTTGGGCTTGGGAGCAGACAAAATATTGGTAATCATGCCACCGGACACAAATGGTTTAGGACTACGGTCTTTGTTGTGAGAGTCGAAAGATGATCTTCACTATGACTCTCTTTTTTGCTCTTGGGGGCACCACGATTATCAAAGACTCTTGGATTCTTGTTGGTCCAACTATCAATGATTTCTTTTTCTTTCTTAAGTTCATCTTGAAGAGCCTAATTTCTTTTAACTAATTCGGTGTTTTGAATTTGTAAGGTGATAACCTCAAGCTTGTTTTGTTTTAACACAAGTAACTCATCCCTACACTTATTCAATTCAAAACTTAACTTGTTGTACTTAGAAAAAGATTTAGTCTTTGCTCCTCTACAAACTTAAGATCAACATTGATATAGTTCATATAGGATCGCCAATCGGAATCATCATCCATAGAAAGTAGAATATTTACCTTCTTCATTGTGATGTTGACCCATTCCCCATTTACGGCATGATTCTTTCCAACGACTAGCTTGTCTTCCTCACGAGAGGGCCATCGGTCTGTTGACATGCACCATTTCATCATCGATGAGGCGGCTCTTCATCCCATCGAAGGTTTCGACAACAAGACCTTTGTTTTACCACGCATGATTGAACACTTTTGGTTACGAGGGTGGCCTCAAGTAATGCAAGCTTAGCTTTGATTTTCCTATACTTAGCTTCAAAATCTATTGTTTTGTTACGCCGATTTATTACGAAAGTTTTGATGAGGCGATAGATTTTAGGTTGAAATTTGCTAAAGCACGAGGACCTGATATGACCACGATGGTGCAGTAAGAGGGTTCGAAATTGTTTTGAAAGCAGTCCTTTGCAAAATGACCTCTTTTGTGACACTTAAAGCATTGGTGTCCTCATTTGCTTTAGCGATTGAAAAACCTTTGTTTCTTTTAATAAACCTTGAGAGTTTGCAAGGAGTGCCCTTTCACGAAATTCAATGTTCGGTCATTTAGGTACTCTCACTTGATCTCTCATCGGGCTCATCATCGAATTTTCTTGAAAATCTTGAACCACATTGTTAGAAAAGAAGGCGGTTGATATAGGTGAGGTGATGGTGGGGACTTCTTGACTTCACGAGACTTCTTTAAGTCGGGGTATCGTCTGTTGATGAGGTTTTCCTCATAGACAAATTTCCATAAATTTCGTGAAGTTCAAGATTTTGAATATGATTTGCATTTCTAAGTCAGCGAGAGAAGTTCAACCACTTCTCGGAGACAATTGACAAAACCAACATTAATCTCATGTTTGGACAACTTAACACCATCATTTTCCAGTTCATTTAAAAGAGTTTTGTATCGGTGTAAGTTTGTGAGAGAGTTTTGTATCGATGGGCCTTCATGGCTATGGACTAGGTCATCCCAGTTTGTTTAGTCGTATTCTGACTTATAAGCGACTCCATTATATCATCGGAAGACATGATATGATGATACTTTTGAGTCTTTGGTCTGGTTGACCACTCTCCTTTCATCCTGAGTCCATTGAGCTTCGAGGTTTGGGCAAACCTTCAAATAGCCTTTGGGATAAATGGACCTTCATTTATACACTTGACATAATAAGGTTCCATCGAATCAAATAGCAAAGCATCGCTTTTCCATTTGTTGAATTTACCAACTTCAAGTCTAGGGCAACGGTTGAATAAGCTCCACCCTTTTATCGACTAGTTGGGGTACATCGGTTTGACCATAGGGATCACGATTTAAAAGCGTTTTAGAGCGGCTTAAAGGTTTTATAATCAACCTGGCTTTGATACCACTTGTTGTTCCCTATTCACTATCGTTTAAAAACAATTAAGTACTTAAAACAATTTAATAGTGAATAATGACCAAATTAACGTAAGTAAAACACATAAAGTAATTTTCAACATCATATTCTTATTAGAAATAAATCAAAAGAATCGTTACCCAAGTACTTGCGAATAGTACTTGGGATTGAAATAAACAAAGTTTGGGGTGACTCCTCTCTAAGCTCAAAGCTAACTGAGCACAACTCTTAGAACCCATTGAGCTATCTCAAGGATAAAGTTAGATTGGAGGAGCGAAAAGTTGGCTTGTGTGTGTGTGTTTTTACAATTCACAAGCTTAAAACTTTTCACTCATTCTCTTATGCTATTTATACAAGTGTGATTTTAACTTTAACCTAGAAGACAAAACATTGATCACAATAATCACGAATATAGATATATTCGATTCATCATTTACTTTGCTATTTGTAGTCGGTAGTGACTTCTTTCCTTAACATAGATCCTTTAGTATCGCCGCTACTATAAATGGGAAGATATGGCTTTAGTAGATAGGGACTTAGTTTTATCTGGGTAAAGCACTTGGGGACTTAGTTTTATCTGGGTAAACTTTTCCCGCCTAGTCCCGCTCATTCTTGATCTTCAAAGCCTTGATCTCTTCCTTGGTTTGTCTTCACTGCTAGGTTGAGAGGAGTCTTAGGGATTCATGAGTTATTGTCATCACTCACCGAATCCACCATCTTCTTCTTGATTTAGTCTTCACCCATTAAGTTCCGCCTTGCCGAGTGGAGAGGCTTCTTCTTCGCCTCGTCTTGAGTATCTCGAAGATGGCTCATTGAGAGACTATGCACTCGGTGACTCGATAGTGTTTAACGGATTAAACACTTAGGTTATTTTCTATTCAAATCCTAGATCAAGGGGTTTGGGTATTTACAGAACCCAACACTAATTCTCTATAACCTTGAGCTCTGATACCAATCTGTAACACCCCCAAATCTCGGTACAGCGGAAGACTTAATCAAGTTTTCGGGGCGTTACTTTTGGATTGGTATCGCACACAAGTATAGTCAGAAAAATAGTCATTTAACATTTAAAACCAATCCCAAATTCAAGTATTCAAAACATTTAATCCCAAATATAAATATTAGACCCAAAACATGATTTATTAAGATAGGTCCCCAAAGTTTATCATAGTCGGAAAATGATCCTTGAACCACGCCTCCTTGCCAAGCTTCCACCGATCAAGTAATCCAAACATCTCAATTACGAGAAATCATGCTAAAAGGTCACCACTACCGGTGAGTTTATAGGTTTAAGTTCAACAAAATCGTAGTGGACTGTAGAGTTGATTTGCTATGCAAGACCTAAGATAGATAAATACTGTTCACATGATCCTACCCGGATCTCCAATCAAATCCGCATCCGAGGATTATTCGGCCCTGCGACTCTAGTTCAAAGACCGATGTGGCAAAATCTAGAACAATTGCCAACCCGGACTAGGTCGATGTAGAAGTCTATTCTTAGCTAGGCACGGTTAAACCTAGACTAAGGCAACAACTACAGCACAACTATCTATACAGTCAAGCACATAAGCAAATCCAAATAGTTTTCACGGTCCAAGAACAGTAGCATGATTCTCACCCCAAATTAGTTCAAAACGTAGTTAAAACGTATATAAAAGTGGGGCTATGAAACTCACCTCAAGCAATCAACGCACAAATAAACACTAGCAGAAGATAATGGTATCACGGCACAACAACTATCGACTCGGCACAACCTATTAATTGTAGACCAAACTTAATATATACATTCCTCAAAATCAACGTTATTCACCCCAATACGCTCCATTTCTTTATTTCAAAAACGCCTCGTTTCACCATTTAATCCTAGTGTTTGGTATTCCTCATATGGGTGTATCGACTCAATATGATGCCATGAATGCACTCAATGCGACACAATGAGACCTCTAAACGATAAGCTCCATAGTTCAATAAGTTTCGGAATAAATAGTAGACCTTATCGAATTCGTCAACTCGATAAACTCATTTATTTATTCGTGTCGCTTATTATCCCATAAATCAATCGTATCCTTAAAGAGTCATAAGGATAAGTCACCCATTAATAGGGTTACCCAACGTACCTAGAGGGCTCTTATTAGATTCGTCAACCTAATAAGTCCGCTACCCATGTGGATCAACACTATTAATGCTAGGTTATCCGTAACCCATGCACACAACGTAAGCAATTAAATACTTAAACCAATACTAAATGTCCACAATTGACATTTATTGATAAATGTGTACTCGAAACATTAATTACTTATTTATTGCAAAACATTTCCAATTTAGTCGTTAGTTTCCGTTTAAAAATAGTAAATAACAAGATAAGACTTGTTATCGATATTTTTGGTACAAAAGCCCATTTATTATTTCCATTTCATAGTTTATTAGCATTTTCATATATATATATATATATATATATATATATATATATATATATATATATATATATATATATATATATATATATATATATATATATATATATATATATATATATATATATATATATGTCAAATTCCATTATTAATCCCATATCGTTATTAGTTTCGAGTCCACAAGCACGAGTCATAACTTCGACTTTTAATCAATCAATAGTCCAAATTATACTAAAGTCCATAAATACGGCTTTGTCGAGTCAACTATTGACTAAAAGTCAAAGTGACGCCGACGTAGCTCAAAGTCAACAATATATATATCAAGTCCAAATTAAATGTCACAATATCGCAATTCAATCCCAAACCAACTCAAAACAATCTACTTGACTAATCAATTAACCAAAAGTACTGAAACCAATGTTATGACCATAATGGTCATGACACGGTCATGATCAAGACCACGTGAACCAAACAAGCTCTAGAAGCTTTCGGCTCCACGCGCCTCATCCAAACCTCAACAATACCAATCAACAAGCTACCAAATCGACCCAACTCGGACCCATGACCCAAGTAGGCCACGTACACCAACCCATGGGTCACGTACGTGACCATGGTGATTCGTACGTCCAATAATTCATCACCAAACACAACCAAATCACTTCCACAACATCCCAATCCAATCATTCAAGCTCTAAATACTAACCAAACACAAAACCCATCAACTATTCTTAATCAAGAACATGCAACTAAACCCTAAATGCACAAACCCATCAAATTAATACACCACACATGTACCAAACACTAATTACTTATTTATTTAGTCACTAATTAGCTTTAATTTCATGTTCCACCCAAAAGCCCCAAAAATTATAATTAGGTCGAAACCCTAATTATCAATTCGTGGGTTATTATTGCCCAATCAAGCTCAAAACATGTTCCATTTACCTTATCTAATCACCAATTGCAAAAGCCCTTTGAAACCCTAAAGTAACGAATCTAATCAACATGACTTATGTTTATAAACATCCTTATAGGTCCAAAGATAAGAGTTTTCAAATTTTATTACGTTACGTTATTTCGTTAAGCGTCGTAGTACTTAACGTCCGAATAACGTTTGCCATTTATTTACTTAGTTAAAATCGTAAACACCAAAGTACAAGTCTCTAAAACACAAAACTTAAACTCTATGATATATTACAAGTCTAATTTACATTCTTTAATCCTCACCTTACAGGCTTGACGATAAATTCTAAACTTGGTTTCTTCTAAGTTTATAAATTTAAAGGCTTAACATTAATAATTGTCGGGATCAAATTATACGGGTACACAACTTGATATTTTCTTCTAAGTCTAACCGACTCCAACGTGTATATAATATATGTTTCATGTCTATCACAAACAAAGAAAACAGAGAAGAGTTATCTTCTCTTCCTCTCTTGTACTACCAAAGAATTGACAACAACATCACCACCATCGCAGCCTCCTCCCATCTCTCCATCACCACGCCCACTCCACGCAAAACATCATCACCAAGATGAGGAGTCTTGAGACCATGGGTTTGTTTTGGTTCAAGTAATCACCATCACACGCCACTCTCATCACCATCAAACCTCTCTCTTATTTGGTATGGCTACGCCTAAATCCATCTTTTATTCCTCTTTGTTAAAGCGATTGTAAATAATTCATATATGTTTTCGTGGATTAAAACGACTTTTCCTGAATTCGTGTGGTTAAAATTAGTTAAAAGGGTGTTTGTTTGTGTCGGTTTGATTTAGGGTCAGGTTGACTCACTTGAGTCTCAGGGTCAATTTGGACTGAGCTTATTTGTTGTTTTGTTTTTCGGTTGAGAAAGAAACACCACAGGGGTGTTTGTTTATGTGTATCACAGCCCCAAGAGGGGCGCCTGGTTTGGTTGTTCTCGGTTAAAGAGAAACCACCACAGCTGGTGTTCGTCTCGGGTTGAGTCACCACAGCCACATCGCTAAGGGTGTTTGATTTGGTTTTATTTTCTTATATTTTTTTCTTATTTAATCAGTTTATAGCTTATTTTTGGTTTTAGCTTATTTGAATAAGCTTGTCTTGGGCTTGGCTAAAAACTACACCGAAGGGTGTCGTTGTTTGCTTGGGTTTCGGCCACACCAACGACCCACAATGGTGCGTTTGGTTTGTTGTTGCAGCTCTAACCACCCAAGGGGTGCGCCTGGTTTGTGTCTCGGCTCAGTACAACCACCCACCCAATGGGGTGGTTTTGTTTTACTTGGTTGTTTCCTGGTTCTTGGCTAGAAACCACCCAAAGAGGGTGTTTGTTGTTTGCGGGTCACAGACAAACACAATGGTATGTTGTTTATTTGTGTTACGATTCAGATGAGTCACCCATAAGGGTGTATTTATTTCGGTCCAGTTCACCACAACAACACCCGAAAGGTGTTGTTTATGTTCGGTTTTCGTTCAGCAGTAACAACCCACGAGCGGTTGTTGTAGCCTTGGCTCATCAAGCAACGACCCGCAAGGGTGTTGTTTACTCTTGCTCAACACCAACCCGTAAGGGTGGTATTTTGTGTGTTAGTTGTGTCGTGGACTTGGCTCTACAAACACCCGAGTGGTGTTTGCATGCTTACTCTCAAGTCAACAAGAAAACCCATTAGTAGTGTAAATTAAAGGCTGTTTCGGTCGCAGCCTAAATCGAGTTGGTGTGCAGATATTTTGGCTTATGGCCCATCACAAATCACATTCTTAGATAGATATATGTCTTAGCTTCATGTGGCGAATTGGATGGGTTATCAACTCCTCCCGATAAGGGAGTTATGAACGTTTAACGATTGCTAGTCAAATCTGGAACATCATTTGGAAAACGAGTTAAACTCCAGGTTAAAACTCTAAAATGTAGGATAGGAATGCTAATCTCAGTAGTGTACATCTAAATCTAACTTTTCCAAGTGGAATCACTTTAATAGCTATCACGGTTTGGGATATACATTAAAATTAGTGTTTCATAGGAAAAGTTGGGACTGCTGCGGACCAACAGTATAGATGGGTTAATTGCAGAAAACTTTTGGCCTAAGAAGGTCTATATTATTTGATGGGATTATGGAAATACGTTTAAGGTACATGTGTCGAATTGGATAGGGTGATATCTCCTCCGGATGAATGAGATATGGCCATTTTATGGAAACATGTCAATTCTGGAGCTGCTGTTGGAAAACATGTTTTGCTCCAGATTTTTGTACAGTAGGCTTAGGTTTTAAAACATGGTTCAAGACTAGACATTATAAGCTTTCACCTCCAATTGGTTTCAACTTGATAGCTATTATAAAATAGTATTTATGACCAAAACCGTAAGCATTAGAATTTCAGCGAACTTTCTGGTTGGAGTTATAGTTGGTAAGAACTCATTTCCCGTTGATTGGTAAATGATGTGATTGAATGGCCTAATGTTTTGGAAACTAGACTTAAGGATATTTTCAGGGGTGAAAACCCCATCCTTGTATCTTTTATAGGTTAAGAGATACGATGGTGTAAAGTATGATAATGTGTAATAAATTTTCGGATATAAAACATCAACTAATGAATTTTTACTTATTTGACTTTATGATAATTGGTATGTTTTGGTTTAATATTTTGGACATTGGACGAAAGCTATATATATTAGACTAGCAATTGGATTTACATTTGGACTTATATCGGACTTTATTTTTGGACAAATTAAAGTTATATTGGACTCATATTGATATTTATTAGACAAACGTTGGACTTTACATATTTGAAATTATTAGACATGACGGACTTGGGCATTAAACATATCGAAAACTTAACGGACTATATTATATATATACATATTTGACATTGGACAATATGTATATACTTAACAAACTTTATTTTACGGATTGCAACTTGACTACTTATTAGACAAACCTATTAGACTCGGGACTATATATATATATATTGGACTGAAATCGTTTGGATATAATTAGACTCGTGATGGACTTAAGATATCTGACTCAGAACATTGGACGCATTGAACTTGAATTAGATTTAAGTTGGACTATTATCGGGCTAGAGCCCAAGTGACTTGCCTTTTTGACATATTTTCTTGTCGTTATCTTCTCGCCTAGAATTCACCCGTCAATACTTTTGTGGCTCGTTTTCTTGAGACATCTTGTCTATTCTTTTACTTCATAATACATATGAGATATATATATTATGTTTTGGCGTGAGTTGTATTTCAATTCTATGATTTCAAACCACCGCACGAATGATGAAACTAAACATTTTACAAACGTTGGTACGAAACTTCCATGAAAACTAAAACGTATTATCTTACAAAAACTCATACGAATCGATTACTATTCGCGTATCATATTAGGAGACAAGCTTATATTCATTAGGATATGCCGATTCCCTATCGTGGCGCTATACTTCTTTGTTTTATACTATTTTTGGGGGAGATACATGCTCAACTACTTGCTTTATTTTAACTTCTACATATTACTGTGAGTTCATGAATCCACTTTTATACGTTTTTCTATCTCATGGGGAGATACATGCTACAAATATGAACACAAGTGTTTTTTTCTGTATGCCATCCTGATTGTTATTGCATAAGTGCCTACTTTTGCCACTAAAAGCCCCTCATATCATGCACCATTAATCACTTGCGGTGAACGAGTATAGTGAATAGATCTATTGGCGATTGGCGCCCATTTGTGTTAGCCGGATAGGTAACCAAATGCATTATATTGAGAACAAATGGGAGAATGGCAAGCTCCTCCGAGGGCATTTATTACATACAAGATCTTTATGATGTTTGTACTAACATCATTTTATGATGTCCAACTGCTAAGGTTTGCGTGTCATGAGCTTAGAGCAATAACACGATCTTGTAATGATATTGCATCGCAACTCTTGGATTATGGGTGCTAACAACATGGCCCATCGCTTACGTATGGCGTATACCAACGTAGCCCACTGTTTATTAAACTTGAAAATTGTGTTCAACTGATTATTATACAAACTCTATGAATTCACTCAACCTTTGGCCCGATTAGGGTAAACAAACGAACTACTTTTGTAATGACCCGGTTAGGGTAAACAAACGAACTACTTTTGTAATGACCCGGTTAGGGCAAACAAACGAACTACTTTTGTATTGACCCGGTTAGGGTAAACAAACGAACTACTTTTGTGATTGACCCGGTTAGGGCAAACAAACGAACTATGGGTATATAACTACGTAACCCACTACTTATTTTATCAATATTTGTAATCATTACAAATATTCACCCGAACTTGAAACTATTGAAATCAACTGTCTTACTCATATTATATTTTAGCAATGGGTTGTGAACAAACAGGTTGCAAGTTTTGTATGGGCGAGATTTGCAACTGAGTGGATTTACAATGCCTTTGCTGCATGAACATTCTTTTTAGGCTTTCAACCTATTTATGACAAACTCTATGAACTCACCAACCTTTGTGTTGACACTTTTAGCATGTTTATTTCAGGTCCATAATGAACGAGGCTGGCACGGAGGAGCACGGATACTCAAGAAGGCTATAAATTTTATTATCATTATAACTGTTGTGCCATGAAGTAACACCTTATTTGATAAACTACGAAACTACTGGGACCTCATTTTGTAAATTCTGATATTCGAATGATAAATGTTTTAAAACGATTCAAATAGAGATCGTTTTCTATTATTATAACTGTTGTGCCATGAAGTAACACCCAGTTCGAATTCCGCTGCTTTTCACGAAATTGGGGGTGTTACACTAGTCCTTGTCCTTCCGTGCCAGTTTCCGACATTATGGACCTGAAATACATGCTTAAAACTGTCAACACAAAGGTTGAGTGAAATTCATAGAGTTTGGGAAATCAGTTGAACACAATATTCGTAACGTGAGGTAATTAGTCTCACATTCATAGTTTAGAAAACAAAACAGATATTATTGCACTAAGCTCATGATACCGAAAATGTTAACAGCTTGTTAATAGAAATTGATATAATAGTAATAGTTGCCCTAATAGGTAATTTGCCAATAAACCTATGGTTCTTCAAATAGAGTGCTTTCGTTTACTGTACTTGGTCAAACAAACTGGATTCGTCAATCCCGATAGATCTATCTACATTATTCGCGTTCACCCGCAAGTGATTAGTGGTTCACCCGCAAATAATACATTCAGATAAGCATACAGTTTCAAAGCAATGTGTTCGGTTTAAAAATAGCATGTATTCTCCCCAAGGGTTTGTAAAACAATTAAGTAATAAAAAGTGGGGCTATGAACTCACCGAGAGTTGATGATGTTAACTGCTTTAACGGATGTGATGGATAAACCGGGAAACCTCTACGTGCAACCTAAAATGGAATGTTGCGACTTAGGTTTGGAATAATGTTTAGGAAAACATAAACCATCCTATATACGTCTCTATGTTGATCATGATGTAGTCATTTATAGTTTGTTGCTTATAGTAACAGCTTTAGTGTGTGGCGTATTTAGTTCATAGATATCGTACTACCGCTCGTGCCATCATAATTCGAGAGGTCATGTAGTAAACGTTAGAGGAGCTAACACACTTTAAATCGTAAATCCAAGAACTCGTCGATCGCTTTACTTAAATGAAACCCTCACATGAAGCTCCCTAGTATTGTAGCACTTAGTAGATAAAACATATGTTTTGAGTGAAGATTGTTATATCATAAGGTTTATCATGTTTTAGTAAATATCTAGTTTTTACAAGTTCTCTTGGTTTACTAATGATCATAACTTATTAACATGGTCAAAAATGAAGTTTTGGTAAAATCGTGGAAAAGGGTAAATGGTCATTTTCCGTTACTTATGAAAACACTATTCAAGGTTGAATGAAGTTTGTTGATTTAATATGTAACTAGTTATGATAATAACATGGTTTCTATAATCTTAACTTGTGAAAATCCAACTTTTGCCGGTAAAAACTGTTTTATAAATTTTAGGCAGAATATGTTATTGTTTGGTCTTTTAGGCCGAGTTCTCTCGCCATAACCGTAAAAATCGATCTGGAAAACTTTCGTGTTTTAACATTTTGATGATTCGGACCAGAAGTGTCACTTATTTTTACACAGATTAGGTAGTAGCCATTTTTCGGCGTTTCTAGGTTTGCTAACTTCTCTTTACCATAACTTTTGACTCGTTTGTCCGTTTCGGGTGATTCAAGTTGCTATGTTTACCTTTTATCTTGTCTACAATAATATGTAAGTTACCAAGTCCATATGTAGTTGGTTTTAATGGCTTCAAATATGTAGAATATGACTAGTTTACTAGTTTGTTACTTTTACGACAATATGAAAATTAAAACATGTGGTTGAGTATACGTACATCATGAATCAACATAGTAACCATATATATAGCATGTAATTGACAAGATTAGGAATAATAAATATAAGATAATGGAGTGATTGTGGTGATTAGTTGTTTACAACTTTTGGCTTTCTAAAGAAAGGAGTAACTTAGTAAGGATTAGGACTTTGATTGAACACTTAGGACTTTGGATAGAGCAAGATTTTTACACCTTGGCACCCTTCTATACTTCTTGTAATGTTTAAGGATTGGTGATGAAGTTTTAAGTGACTTGAGTAGATGTAAACTAAAGAAAATCACTAAAACTAGCTAATGATTTGATGTAGTAATCTTGTTACTTGAACTTCTTAGATAACTTGGAATAATTTGCTCTTGGAAAATAAACAATGGAAGGTGTGTTTTAGGGTGGATATGCACAAAATATGGAGGGGAGGAGGGGTATTTATATGCCTTTGAGGAGGTTAGTTTGGAAGACTAGTCAAAACTTACTAAGGAAGTTTTAACACATGTAATGATCTAAGACCTTAAGGCTAGAGATTAAGACACATAGCATGGTGACTACCCCTAAGAGGCGGTCACACATGGGTGAGGTGGCTAGGATGATGAGTCTTGGTCTTATCTTGGTTTTGGAATGTGTTTTGGTTCCGTTAAACGCCAACCGTAAGTTGTTAAACCATAAAACGTAAAACCGGGTATCGTAAAAATACGAAACTTGCAGGAATGATGAAACTCATCATTATACTCCATATAAAAATATAAAATGAGTGATAAGTCTCATTGGGTGCTAAAAGCATTTGTTTAGAGTGGAAACGCGGGTCAAAAAGCGTAATTCGTGTAAAACGCATAACTGGAAAACATAAAATTCCAAAATTTGTGGAATTGTCGTAAAATTGTATAATTTCATATTTCTAATGTTTATAGTGTTTTATGGACATATCGGGATGTCTGAATGACGTTTAAACCTAAAAGTAATTCTCGGACACGATTTTGTGAAATCGGTTTTGAATGGTTTCAAGGTACGTCGTCAGGACGACTTGTCGAGTATCAACTTTCTTGTCATGATGATAAAATAAAAATAAAAAATTTTACAGGATGAATAGTAAAAGTGAATAGTAACTTTTCAAAAAATGAAAAGTAACCTGAAAATGCGGGTTGTTACAAGGTCTTTGGGTGTTACCTTAATTTTATTTTTAATTATACGTTACTTTGTGTAATTTTAATTTTGGGTTTTTTGTGAAGTCAGTTTCTGAAGTTAATACAAAAATGAAATCATAGAAATTAATAGCAAGTTGATTATATGTATTTTCTTATTTGGTTAATAATAGCAAGTTGTCATTGTTTTTGGATGTCTAATCCATAAATTATATATAAATCTACATATACATATGTAGATTTTTGTTTCATAAAGTAGATGCTAACTGATTTAGTAAATATAGGATACAATATGTAGATTTTTGTTTCATAAATTAGATGGCCAGCATTGTGTTTCATAAATTAGATATCCAACTTTATAGTTAATGATGAGACAGCTGAGGAGCAGCGGAAGCCGTTGTCCGGCTGTTTTGACTTGCGTATGCCCATTTTTCCTACTACATTGAATTGAATAATTTGAGCCTACAACATCTAGCTGTTTCTCTGTTCTTATGCAGCCACAACGCGAGGAGTACGGGCAGCACATACATTAGCCACTAACAACCGCAGATGTAGGCAACGCCGTGGTAAAATAATTGTTTTGTTACTTTGTGTGCGTGTACTTATATACACCCTACGCACTTCATGGTCACCTTATTAGATGCAACCACTACTTGAGCATAATCTTACTAGGGTACACAACATTGCGTACAAGCGCATCGTAGGTTAGACATGTCCATTTTCTATTTTCAAGGTAACTTGGTTGTTTCGTAATACGTATTTGTGTTTACTTTTGTAGTTGTTGAGTTTATGATATATAAAATACAATAAAACATAAAGACATCAAGAGTACATTGAAGACTAAAGATCATAACAAATAAATTAATTAACGAAAATATGCATAACGCACCTCTTGCGAATATCAAATCTCTTGAGCAAGACTAAGAAGTGGATTAGAGAGTTGTCCCTCACCTTTCTACAACTCAAACCAATATGGTGTAAGAATAATGTCTTACTACCACGTTCTTGTACATACGAATTAACCAACGAATCAGCGATTGCTAGATCTAACACAAGTCCTCGTTTAAGAAAACGAAACCAAACTCCCTTACAAATGGGGTGTTCGGCGAAAATGGGACAAGAGAGAGAGAGAGAGATCTAGGGTTAATTCAATGCACAAGTGTATGAAACCCTAGAACCTAACCCTCTTTATATACTAGTAGGAAACTTTGGGAACAAGATATGATTTAGGGCTTGGGAAGCCCCCTTGGCCGCCATGAAGAAAGCCCAAGGAAAAACCCATAACTTTTCCAAGTTTTCCATTTCTAGTCCTTTCTCTTTCATTTAACGGTCGTTAGTCATTTTTCCGTTAAATACTTAACGATCGTTAACCGGACTTAATGTGCAATAATTAATCGTAAACATAAACATTAATTATTAAATTTAATTCTCATTCGCTAATGTGTGCAATCCGTGGTCACGAGTTCGAATCCGGACATTCACATGTTTGTAAATATATACATTTCCAACAGCTCCCACTTGGATATGTTTACAAAGCGTGAAATGACATTAGTTAGCGTCTAGCAACACGCCAATACCCTCGGTATAACTCGTGTATGGTTTTCGGAGAAAAACCAAGTTTGATGATTCATCATCATATTCATCCTTTATTTCTAATACCATGTTAATAAGAATATGGATCTTACTCATTTCTTAATTAACTATTCTGCTTCTCGCTTTATATAATTTATTACGATTACCAATTCTTCCGAGCAGAAGACCTTGGGTATGGCCATACAAACATCTTAACAATCCTACGAGGGCCCAAGAGTATTATACTTCAAAATAAATTTGAAGGAAACAAATCCCATTTTGACTACAAGCGGATTCATAAATTTCGAACACTTCGAAACAACCCTTATAACTACCGATTCGTATAGCGTTAGATTGCTTCACAAAATGCACTACATCCATGACATATCTCTTGTATCTCAAGTCGAGGATAAATATCCATGATATACTTAATGACAAAGATCCATAAAGTATTATCATGCGGGTGGGATAAGTCCTATACTCAATTCATTGAATATCATCCGAAATTAGTCATGCTACGCATCAATATACTTTCAAGTATATTCTAACTAATACTCATTTGTCTTAATTCAATACCATTCCCATGTTATTGATCGACAATGAGACTATTTAGAATAACTTGAGTTATTCAAGGATTTAAACATGCAATCTGAGGATAACATTATAATAAATGAATAATAAACATAACAAAATACTTTATTTCATTTGAATAATAATGTTTACAATATCCTTTATCCAAATACTAAATAGACCAATACATGATAATCCTTAGTTAATGAATTTTGCCACAAGTCATGCAACTCATACTTGTTGACAAGGCATAATTTCAACTAACTTTGATCTATAGAAATTTTGAGAATACTCATTTCAAAAAATTCAATAAGTGAATTTCTTGTATGTGTTTACACATATCTTGATATTGTCATATCATTCCATAAGGTGCGTGACTACCTGAACCACCTATATATGACAATCATCTTTCAAAACTTTTAAAGTTTAAAGTATTCTTTATTCTTTAATGTATAATGCAACTATGCTCTTAGTTGAGCATAACTAGTCAACATGGTCATCATCAAGAATACCATGACTAGAATTGAGTGTCATCTCAATTATACTAGCATCATTGTGTACAACAATATGTTCTTTAAAAATCCGTAAACTTTGAACAGTTATAGTGTAATGTTGGTGCCTACCAAAACTCAAGTTTGTTGGCAATGACAATTATGAAACAATTGCCATATTTTTATCCATAGAATCTTGGAGCATCTCCAGACAGTGGAATGTGATTCTAAATCCAAACATATTCCTTTTAAAATATTTATTACACTAACAACTTTCAATGTTGTCAAATCATCTTGTAATCAAGCATGACACAACAATCTTACAACATGATGTACATGATGAATCTTCAAGTTAGACTTTAAGATCTCATTATATATCCATCATGTTCTATTAGACTCATTGATTTTCCGCATATGTTTATAGTAATAAACATATATTCCAAGGTTGTATGTCTTATTTCCAAATCTTACAAACTAAGTTTCATTCCCAACTAAAACTTAATTTAGGTGGAATGTAGTTGCCCATACAACATATAAGATTTAAGAAAATAAAAATAATACTCCCACTAGCTTTCAGGAATACTAATGAGCTATCTTATTTTAATTATTAAATCAAACATGGATTTAATATTAAACATAAGAATCATCTCATAGATGCATGCATATCCATTCATGGATTCTTGCGGTTGTACATATTCAAAAATTATTTGAATTCATAAAACTCCTTTACATTACTTATCGTCCTCAGAAAGTAATTTCAAAACAAAGAGTTTTGATATTCATTGTCAAACTTTCATATCAATGAAACTAAGTATGACAATTATAATCTTTATACTTCTATTTAATATATCTAGGAAAGAATATTCAATCATAGTTAATTGCTTAAGTATGATTAATATTATTATCACTAGACATACATTAAATACGTGTACAATATTGTCCATATGATTTCTACACAAAGATTTAAACCACTAGGGTTTTCATCTTTTGAAGAAAATCATCTTCATTTAGATAAACCAAGTATCTAAAATTGATTATCTTTATGGACAACATCTCAACATTCATAGTATGATTGATTTACCACAATTCAACATTTGGTAAATTCATCATTATGATTAACATGCTTACCATGATCCTGTAACTCATATTCCTCAACATATTAAATATCTGAGATATCCTTGCAGATCTATGAATGACAATTCCATCATATTGAGGTCTATCATATACATGTTTAGCCTCATCATGATATTTGCTAGTGCATTTTAGAAGATTATGTATTTTGTAATTCAATCTTTCAAGATCTAAACAAAACTCCCACTTGCCTTTTACAATTTAAAGATTACCTTTAAATAGTTTATCAAGTAGAGCAACAATACTTGTTCTTTTTTGGGATATTACAAAAACATTGACAGCTTCCTAACATTAGTTTGTTACAACTCACTCTATAAGTAGTTTAACAAATTGAACTTCATTTATAAGACTTAATGTGATTCATCACATTCCATAAAAATGGTGTCTTATTAATCTTCTAGGTTGGAGTCTTATTGAGTATATTCAATCTATACTCAATCTACTAAACTTGATAACATTTTGGAAGAAACTATAGTTATCTTGAATCAAACATGCCAATAGATTTTGATTCTTCTAACTGAACATACCATAAAACTATGGTATTTCCTTAGAATTAATATTGTAAGATTAATCTAACAATATTTAAGATAACCATCTACTCTTTGGTTTATCCTATTTACCAACAAAGTAAAACTTAATGGTACAATAGAATTACCAATCAATTGCATGCATTATAACTCAAGTATTTTGACCAAGTCAAAAGACATAACAGATTATAATCCCACTATACGTTATAAGTCATTGATCAACTCATTGACTTTATGCATATGTCTTAAAACATAGCAAGTTAACGCCTTACTTTATATTGTAAGTCTCAGATGAAAGACTTCATGTTTGTGACTTTACAAAGAAGTCATAAACATGTATAATTAAAGTAATTATGAACACCACCTCGGGTTTCAATTAATAATTTCAAGTTAATATTTACTACATATATTTAAGTCATTCAACGAATACTTAAAATCAAAGTAGTATTAGATTACTTCATTTAATTATGTCATTCCATGAAAAGTTCAACGAAGAAACCGCAAAATCATCCATGCTCGCTCACGACACGTGGATATTTTACCTTGAGCTACAATCTAGTTCACGTTCTCACGTAACGTAAATTGTAATTACAAGTGTTACTTAAATATTGAATGACATAAATATTTAAAGTAGTCTTTGTTATCATCTTGACACATGTTCGAATAGGCAATCATACACATTAAAATGTATAATTCCTATTAGAACGTAACTCTCTTACCTTATGGTCAAGAGAATCCATTTAAATCATATTTATATGTGTTGTATCTTGCACACAATAAAGATTTCTCCCACTTGTGCATGGAACAACATCATGAAGCGTATAAACAACACGATACACGTTCGTTTATTTGATTAATATGATTTGTGTCATAGATATAACAAGTAGATGTAGGACTATATTGTTTAGTAAGGAAACGCACATGACAATCCTTAAAAACATAAGTGCCTACAATTGGAAAGTAATTATCTACATGATATTCAAGAGATAATTTTGATTACTACGCAGAAAAACAAGGCTTGTAGCTCCACCTGAATTAGAAATCATTTCAACAACTTCTTATTCAAGAATGCAACACAAATGCTCCCACTAAATTTTACAACATTGTAAGTGTTGCATAACCAGTGAAAACAACTTGCTTGCTTTTTACTTTCCTACACCTTTGAAGAACCATACGTAATCATTACTAAGGTATTAAAAGGTGTATTCTACTATGAATGATGGGTTATCCATCAATGTTATTAACTCGAAAAATTGGGTATGCAATTTCTTCCTTAACAGGTCTACCATCCCCATACTGGTATATAGCACCTTTAAAGGTTAAAGTAAACCAACTAGATAAATTAAGCTAGTTTTCCTTTTACCAATTTTCGCGGTAATTTGTCTAGTTCTAATTTTGTAACTCATATACATGTTTTCCGCTAACCAACATTCATGTTTGTTACAAAAGGATTCATTCACCCAATGAAGGTAATGAAATCTTTATGGAAAATATGACGGCAATTCATTGCTATGAGTTACATTAGAATTTAGACAATTCAAAACGTTCCTATTATACCTTTCTCATTCATGAAAAGGAATAGGATTGAGTCTAATGCTTCTCCCATGGAAAAGAGACTTCGTTTGTCTTTTCAGTAAATTATTCTCTGTTAGGTCACTAGTTTTACAACACAAGCTTATAAGAGAAGAGATGAAGGCGATTGAACAAGTAAATCACACACACACACACACGTATAGTAATACCGGTTATGCAAAGATTATGAATGAGAGAAAAACTTGAACAACCAACCCTCAAATGAGGGTTTACAAGAGTTTATATAGGCAAGGAGCTAGGCAACACTCCTCTCCTTCCCTATTTCTTATTGAGCTTGGATCAAGCTTATGGGCCTTCTACATAAGCTTGACCTTAAACAAACATAAAGGCCATAATAAAGCTACCTATTACATATGAAATATAAATACTTGAAATCTTGTTTAGGAGTGATTCCAACAATCTCCCCTCAAGTATATATGAATGTAAACGGTGAAGGCGTTGATGTAATAGTAGTCGTGACATCTTCGACATTCTTCTTTCTTGTGAGAGGAATTGTCTTGATTCGAACAATCTCCCGGTGGTAGAGAGATCGTTATCTTTGAGCAGTTATCCTTTGACGTCATCTTTAACTTTGTTCTTTGATCATTGTTCTTTGTGGTGAAAGTGATAGTATGTTGTTGTCTGCATCATCGATGCCTCGTGTCCTGCTTTCACTGCTCCGGTTCCACGTCATTCTTCAACATGCTCACACGCTCTTTGGCGTTGGAAATCAATCTCGATGAAGTTCTCTAAGTCTTTGACTTTGTAGATTCTTTGATTAGATGAAGAATCATTCGATCGTTGTGTTGCATTCGAATAGAACTTTCATTAGTGATGATGTTGGCGTGAGCATGAGAAGAATCAAGACGATCATCCCGCTCCGAGCTTCCATAAGAAAACATTTCAAGCGGTTAGTAATAAGCGGTTTCCTAAGACTTACAAGTTTGAACTTGAGAGTGTTAACACATAGTGTGAAAACACAACTCTAATTCTTACAAAGGCCGTTCTGAACCGAGTCCCACAAGTGAGATAACGCGATGTATCAAGTACATCTGATTCGAGATGAGTCATTGAGGTACACCAAGCATCACCTCACGATCAGACCGTTTGAGACACACTCCGCGTAATCCACGGGAGTTACAAAGTGACTCTTTGTCGTGGCATTTGATGTTGACCACGGCAGAGTTTCCATTCAATCACCGAGGATCACAGATGTGAACCTCTCATGAATGTTCTCGACAGTTGCTAAGATCTGTGAAGGACTCGATATGAACCACCGATGATCTTATTTGTTGATCATCAAGTGATTAAATGTCAAGTGTTCTAAGAGATCTTTTGATGAATCTCGTGGCTCTAGACTCAATAGTGCATTTTGGTTTTCCGAGCGGAGACTAGGAGAGGGTCTCCTTCTTCAATACCAGCGATCTCTAAGAGAAAGCCAATAGTTTATGTAGGGTTCCTGTGAGAATGAAACTAGCTTGAGAGAAACTTGAGTGGCTAAGAAGGTTTAGTGCATGCGTCATGGGTCCATGACGACTTTTAATCTTCAATACCGGTGTCACTAAGTGACAACCAAGAGTATATGAATTGAACCCGTGTACGCCTAAGTTGAATAATCGGAGGGCTATTTCTTTTCACCCTTTACTTTACATTTCTTTTGATTCTTCAACTCCTTCTTTCTCCGATTCTCATTTTCTCCTTTTTATAATCATTCCTAAGGACTTCTAACACTAACTAATGGTAGTGTCCTTGGGTGATCCCTCCGACTCTGGCGGATCATAGGACAGTTATTCCTAACCTTAGTCACCTTATAACCCATGACTAACCTATGTTTGCCATTTAAACCATCAGTATGTGAAAAGTATCTCTCAAAGGGTTTGTAAATGAAAACATGTTTGAACCATTTGTGAGAGATAAGTTTTGCATAAATACCCCCCTCCACATGTGCTTAATAGTTTTAATGGTTAAATGCACAGTGAGGAAAGAGCGCGCACATTTTGAATTGATTTACTAAAGATAGACAATCTCCGCGAGACACGATTACGTTGAATAGTTAAAGAGTTACATTGTCGGTTTTAGGTGACAACTAGCTCTAATAACTACCTTGAAGGTGTAGACAAACCTCGAAGGTTGTCATACCCGTCGAGTTCATGTCTACCAAGAGTATCTCGAATGGTACTTTCTACTTGGACAAGTCCTTTGCGAGACACGTTTACATCACTAGCGAACTAGCTTGAAATTATTACCCATCCAGACAAGTCTTTTCGAGTTACAAACAGTTTAGTACCATCAATTCGTTGGTTAAGTCTCGAGGTACAGATTCATTTGCAACATATTTCTTATCACACAATTTTCTCCCCTCAAAAATGGCATATAAAAATGTTATTTTGAGCGGTTGAGAATAAATATGACCATTTTGAGTGTTGCGGAAGAATGACCACTTGTGAACAATTTGTGAACAAAGTTTTAATTCAAATACTCCCCTCAATTAGTGATATAAGCGGTTGAGGTTTTGAAAATCTTATGGGAAGTACTTGTCTTTTGAGCAAAACCTTGAAAAGTGAAAGGTTTGATAGGTTTTACTCAAAATAAGAAGCTTTCGCTCCTTTTATAAGGATTGTGGCACCGAGGCGCACCATAGGGTCCTTTCTTGACACTTACGGGTTGTACATCGTTATGTGTGCACAAGCCATTCACATATATAATCATACATCCAAAATTATATGAAGGAAACAATTCACGGGTACCGTGAAGTGCGATGATATTCCGAGAGTGCACATGTATGCTTGAAAGCCGATGATGTTTCTCCCGAGTCGACCACCAACATAGCTTTCCAATCGTGCAATCGATCCCTTCGAACAACCGTTCATCAATCATGGTGATGATCGTCTCACATCCCTCCTTTCCCGAGAATTCCGGTTTAGGATTCCCAACTTTCAGCGTATATCCTTCAATCATGTGCCAATCCATCCCTAACCGACTTCAAAGTATGATCCCAAATTTGTGGAGTTCACTACACGCCATTAAGCAGCTTCTTTGAAGTTCACCGCGATAAACAACGCCGAAAGGTTTCTTGATGAGCGTGAGTTGTTTAAGTCGGTTGATGTCGAGAAGATCAAGGCGTGGTGGAGTGAAGTTTACGTTTCGATATGATTCAACGACCATCAGATATCTTCAACACGTTCTCGATCACGATCGTCTAATGAAGATGAGAACCGACTTGATAAATTCACGTTGAACTTCATCGAGAATTGTCTCATACGACCACATGCTTTGGCAAGATACATGTCTTTGATGTCGTTGAGGACAAGTTCTCAAAGTCGACCGGAGAATCCATAGTCTGTTCATCTTGTCGTTTGACTATGATATTCTTTAAGAATGTGTAGTCCCACTTAGACTTGAGATCAATGTGTTTGATGGCCACGATGTCCTTAGAGCTATACACCGCATGTTGAGATTTACGAACCGTGCGACACAGAGTAGATTCTTGATGCTCGGCCAATGATGAATCCCATACAATGCATCTTGGTCGTATGCTTGCACATTGTCGAAAACAAGTGAGTTGCACGTTCCTCGATAGCTATGCGGTTTGAGTAGATGGCGGCGGGAATGGAAGAGTCAATGATGTAGTGTATTTTCTCGAACCATCGCCACCATGGAGAAGAAATTCCGGTCTTTGTTGAAGAAATATCGGAAGGAATCCTTGGTTCGTCTGCTTGGCCAATGGTCGGTAGGGGTTTGGTCCATCGGTGTAGTATGTAGGTTGTCCGTTGTGTGAAGTCAATGTTTGCTTCGGATTGAGCCAATCCATGTTGTTAGACATAGCTCGGCGATGTTCTCAAGATGATATTCGACCTCGAGGCGCTTTCGAGTCTGTCTTTCCACAGTTGAAAAGCTTCATTTTGATTCGCTTCAACTCGATTTTGTCATTTTCTTCACATGGAACTTTTCTTGCAATAGTTTTGCGTGCTCCAATGTAGAACCGACTACCAATTCTTGACCTTCATCGGGATAGGGAGTTTGATTGACAAGTGTGAGAACCATTCATACTCTTGGTTTTATCGTCATCTAGCCATGTTACGATTCCGGTGAGTCGTCCGCTTCTTCTTTTGGAAGGCTTTGAGGATGATCTTGGTTTACGCACTTGTTTGGGTGAGGTGGGTTGTTGTCGGGGCTCAGGACCTCTTCATCGTCACCACCCGTATACTCAAAGTGATCACCGGTTTTATGAGTCGGGGTGGTAACTCGGAATCGTCCCGAGGTTTATCGATGAAGACCGAGGTGGAGGAGACTTATGTTGAGAAGAAGTCCATGGTGGAGGAGGTGGCATAGATGTAGATTGACCGGGCGCTTCGGCGTTTAGGTGCGAGTCCTTATCCTTATCATCGTCATCTCTTGGCCGTTTGGGTTGATCGGTGACTCCTTGCATGATGAACTCGAGTTGAAAAGCAAGTAGACCTTGAAAATTTAGCTTCATCCGAGTAAACGTTCGGATCGCTTTGACATTTGCATCACTAGTTTAGCGATTAACTTTCATTCGAGAGATCGACTTCTTTGGCCATTGTATGTTTAACCAATGCGGCGATGTTAGGGGTGAGTTGTGCGGAAAATACTTCTCTAGTCACACCGGGGACGATGTCGAGAAGAAACTTGTGGGTTTGATCTCTTGCGACTTCTCCGGTTCCTTTTGGACTTTAGGAACGATATCACGAAGGTACTTTTGAGTGTAACCTTCAATCATTTCATTCAGTTCCTCCTTTTGATGACTCTTCATGAACTTCGAACAAATTCCTTTCTTTCTCCATCTTGTCTTTCTCATCATGTAAGTCTTGAATTTGGTCAACAAACCAATTCATTTTTCGTAAAGTATGTCCTTCTTTCGACTAGTTGGACAACTTTCACAATCTTTTATGAGGCCGAGAAATCCAAGATTTTGGTGGTTTCTTCACCGATTAGGATGATGATCCGGTTGTTTTTGTTGATGGTGGTTGTGATGAATGAGACGAAGAATCCGATGATGAGGAGACATGAGGAGACTTCATGTCCTTAGGAGTTTCGAGGTTTTCTCCTTTGAGTGTGTTGGATGTCTAGAAGAAACTTTGTATAATCATCCTCGTCATCCTTAGACTTTTCTTTCTCGATTATCTGTTTCTCAAAATCATACACAATAGTGTCCTCCACAGTGTTGTTGTTGCGGAAGAGTGGTGGCACGGATCCCTTATCGGGTCGATTAACCGCATCGGGATCCGGAGAGGAGGGCAACACCACTTGATCCTCCGGGCCACCCATTTGATCTTTAGCAAATTCTTGACCTTGTGAAGGTGTCGACGTTGTGAAACTTCTTCCTCAGATGCTTGATCCAATTGCTCTTCTTCATCTTGAGCTTTCATCACGAGGTACAAGTGCGGAGTCTTCCCTTTAATAGTTTGAGGACTTGGAGGTTTTGGTCGAGGATTTTCATCCTTGCGCTTTGAGAATGTGATCTCTTCATCTCATGTCAAGATCCTCGAGTCCTCGTCCCGAGCTGTCTTTGCGGTTCAAGTGAAAGGATCGGGTGGCTTCACGAGAAGGAACTTTCTTCTTAGGGGTGGGTTTCCTCTTTGGAATAGGTTTCTTCTTTGGAACATTCCTTTGACTATCTGTACTTGTGACACTTCCAAGATTTCCTTTTCGGTTCTCCTTACAGAGTACCGTAAGATTTTTCGTCGAGATGACCAACTTTGCCTTGTCCGACCGCTTCCGGATACCTTTTATGCGATTCGAGCTTTACGACATCTTGATTAGAAGGAAATCGGTAGCACAAAGACCTTGTTTCTTTGTAGACGTTTCCTTGATTCTTACGGATAGAATAGGTTCCGTCAACATGTCGTGATATTCGGGGTCATTGAGCCTCTTGGGAATGTCGGGATGAAGTCCAAGTGCTCTCGGATCAACAATTTAGTATATCGATGTAAGGAATCTTTGAGCCAAGTTTGTTGAGAAATGACATCATGTCATCCCAAATCGAGCTTCGATAGCGATGTGTTTCTTGTTGACCATTGCCCGTAATATTTGCGGTTCCATGAGCTTGGGGTGCTCATAGCACTGTCACGACCGAAGCAGACTTGGTGATGATCATGTAGAGAGTTCTCCATGGTTGAGGAATACTCTTAAGCTCTACGTGAGAATGCTTGTTGATTACTCCTCGTAGTCTCGTCATAACCGATATCGATTAAGAATTGGAGAGTGAGCTCTTCAAGCAGTGAGGCATATATTTTGGTTGGATCGACTTGAGAATTAGGAGAAACGACCTTTAAGTCTGCAGTGTAATGGTGACTTGTTTGTGATTCGAGTCACCGTCACAGCAGCTTTGTCCTTTGACCCTTTCCATAGTGTTCCGTAATCATGGATGTAGATCTCGTGAACAGATTGCGAGTGTGTAAGCATGTTACGATACGGATGAGTCCTCAAAATATCAATAGCAATAAGACACGAAGATTCAGAGCAAGTGAGGGTGTCAAAGTCAACATGGAGGTTATTCTTTCCTATCTTCATTGGATAGCCATGAGGATAGATATCGAGAATGGAGAGAACTTCATGTGCATCCACATTCATTTGTTCGACCATGTCGTGATCTCGAAATAACATTAGCCAAAAGAACCAACATATCGAAAGACATAATGTTAGTCAATGAAGGTCTTATTGTCTAGTTATTGAATGTATAGTGATAATGATTGTTACGAGTCCTAAGTCACTTGTATGTTCAATAGTTCAATGATATCGTGAAATGTTTCATGAGTTAGTTAACTTTAAGTTTTAAAGTTTATTTTATCACTTATTGTTCACAATATATCGACGATTTAAGTTTATTAGTGACATTTTGGATTCGTGATGATATGATTAGTTTATTTACAAGTTTGTACAAGTAACAATTCATCATGAAGGTAAATCCGAGGATAAGCGTAGTTTTGGCAAAGTTATGCGTAGACAGGAATGATATATGCTTAGGCGTAAACTTACGCGTAGAATCCTATCTTACGCGTAAGAAATGTTACGCGTAGGAAAAGGAGACCTTATGCGTAGGCATATATTTACCTTACGCGTAAGGCTACTCGTAAGAGTTGACCTTATGCGTAGAGGTCACTGTTTACGCATATCCTTCACAGGATACGCGTAGTCCATTGTAGAACCTTATGCGTAGAAGCTACGCGTAAGACAAGTCTTACGCATAACAAGCTACGCGTAAGGTGATCCTTATGCGTAGATTAATAACCACCTTGATTCTGAATATTACGTGTAGCAAAGCCTGAAATAAATCCATCAAATCATCAACATTAACACAAACCTTCATTTTATCAACAAAAAAATGGCATGAATCATTCATAAACCAGTTACGCGTAGAAAGTCATACGCGTAGGTCAAAACCCTAAGGGTTATGACTTACGCGTAAGTTTTCTAACCATGGGATTTGCATCAAACAGATTCTGGTAGTTCTAACATGTTGTATGAGCATATAGACCAAGTTATAACATGTAACTCTTGGTGAATCAAAAATACCCAAACTAATGAACCTTAAACCCTAATTTCAAATTCTGAATAAATCAGTGTTTCTCGGTAGTTATAGAGCAAGGATATAATCAATTCAACATTATATAAGCATAATCCAACAATCTTTTAGACCAAAACACATTACATTTGGAAACACCCAAATCGACACATGAACCCTAATTTTCAAAAATCGTAGATTCGTGATTCTGGGTGTGTTATGAGCATAGAAATGATATCATAGATGTTGTTACAACATTTTGATACAATCCTTTTAACCATAAACACACAAATATGATTGTGTGTTCATATACTTACGCGTAGAACACACAAATCAATATATCACATGTTTTAACCGTTGGATTTATGAAAGATTTAAAACCATTGTTTAAAACATGATCCAAACACAGAAACACTTACAGATTGATAATCGAAAGCTCGGATTTGTAAAACGATTATGGATCGTGGATGATATTAGGTGAAATATTTAATGTGATTGAAAATAAATGTGGTGGGTGGAGTATTTTGTATAAAATAACTTTAAGGTTTTGACAGTTTTAGTCCCTCCACCTTTTCCTTTTTTTTTCACACAAAGCCTTTTTAACTTCCATTTTTTTTTGGTTGCCAAATGAAGATTTTAGGAAAGAAACTTGACAACACTCCCCCTTGACTTGAGAAAATAATGAAAGGTTGTTAATTAAAGTCCAAGGAGTGTCTTTGAATCAGAAAGTGTACCACCATTTGTAAAAAATCAACCGAGATAGGATAACATGCAAGTACACAAATGTTTTGAAACAGTTAAAAGAAAATTTTCTCCCCCTCAACACTTGATCGGAAAAATACTGAATTTTGAGAGATTAAAGTGTTGACGGAAGAAATGTACTTGCCATGTTGAAAGAAAGATAGATTAGGAGAATATTTTGTTGTTTTATCGGATTTTATATTTTGTATTTTGTTTTGAAAAATTTATTTACAAAAGATGTTTTGGTGTTTGACGTGTTTTAAGACTGTTTTAAGAGGTCATCCAATTCCTCTTGAGTCAAACACCTCATACCAATTCGTGGACCAACTCATTAAACCTAGCGGGAGGCAAGGCTTTGGTGAGAAGATCCGCCATTGGTATTCGATTCCACAAAGTATAATTCAATGGTACCTGTTCCACGTGGTCCTTGATGAAATGATAGCGTGGATCGATGTGCTTTGATTTCGAGTCTTTGAATCGAGTTGCACGAGATTGCAATGGCACTCCGATTGTCGCAAGACATCGGATTCATCACAATACGTAACCATAGTCTTTGAGTTGTGTTCTCATCCAGATGACTTGAGCACAACACGCGGACATGGCTACATATTCGCTTGATTGATGACATGATGTACAATCACCTTCTTTGATTGCCAAGACACCGGTTTATCACCGAGAAATTGTAGTGCTCTGAAGTACTTTTCCTTGAGTCTAAGCATCCTGCGTGATCGCCCCAAAAGCGATTAGTTCAAAACCGTAATCCTTCTATACGGATCCCCAAGTTAATGGTTCCCTTGATGTATCGGAGGATTCTTTTAGCCTCGAGAGGTGGGTTTCGATTGGTCGCGATCGATAACGGGAGCATAGATAAACGGCAAAGACAATATCAGTCTCTAGTCGTTAGATACATGAGGACCCAATAATACTTGGTATTTGGTGGGGTCAACTAATTTCCATGTAAATCAAAGATCTAGCTTCTTGGTATGAGTCATTGGTGTGGCATAAGTATCAGAGTTTTTATTCCAAATTTGTTTAACAATTCAAGGGCATATTTGACCGACTCGAGAAAATACCACGGGTGATTGATGAACTTGCGATCCTAGAAAGAACGTAAGTTCACCCATCATGGACATTTCAAAATTTTCTTCATTAGTTTTGCAAAAGCGATTGAAAATTTTTATGTGTAGACCCAAAATGATGTCATCCACGAAATTTGAACAATTAAGATATGTGCCCGTGATATTGTATAAAAGAGTTGGGTCAACCGAGCCTTTGGTGAAATTGTTGGCAATGAGGAAGGATGATAGCTTATCGTACCATGCCCGAGGGGCTTGTTTGAGACCATAAAGAGCTTTGTTCGGTTTGTAGACATGGTTCGGGAACTCGGATCAATGAATCCATCCGTTTGGTGACATAGACCGTTTCTTTAAGTTGCCCATTGAGAAACGCCGCTTTGACATCCATCGATAGACCGTCATGTTCATATGAGCCGCGAACGCGAGAAATATCCGAACGACCTCAAGACGAGCAACCGGAGCAAAAGATTCTTCAAAGTCTATTCCTTCTTCCCGACGATAACCCTTAGCAACTAGACGTGACTTGTTTCGGATGACGCCCTTCAAAGATCCAATTTGTTTTTCCAAATCCATTTTAGACCAATGACGAGACTCTGTTGGTCTTTCAACCAGCTCCCATACTTCAAGACGTTTGAATTGGTTGAGTTCTTCTTGCATGGATCAAAATCTGCAGTGGGGTACTTCATTCGAATATCATCACCGGTTCATCATTGTTGGGCGGTATGTTCAATTCTGTTGTGTTGGAGTCAATTGGTGTAGGTGCATCTTCAACAATGAGTTGTTGTAGCAGTGTATCGTATAGGAATATTATCGTGTTGTGCGGGTTGTGAAAACAATGGATACACCGTGAGCACGTTCATCAATATCGTCACGAGCAGAGGAGCAAATAACCTTTCCATTTGTTGACGAGTTAGTGAGGGCTTTCTTCGATGATGGGGTTGAGGAAGTTTAAACGGTTGTGACCGGGTTCTAAGTCATATACTCGAAGCCATTTCCGTGAGTTCATCGAAATGAGCATGAATCGCTTCCATTACCTCCTTAGTTCGACGATTCCGATTCGAAACCTTTAGAATTGTCACAAGATCCAATAAAGACTCCAATATCGACTTTGGCTTTGAGCTTTCCAAAATCATCACGATCATTATTCGGATAGCAAAGGGATCCAAATACATGAAAGTGTTTGAGGTTCGGTTTATGGTTGTGGACAAGCTCGAAGGTGTTTTGTTGTGGCGTTTAGTGATCATAGAACGGTTTTGAGTATAGCATGCGATGAATCGACTTACGCCCATAAGTAATCTGAAGTTTAGCATTGATTAACATTGTTCTTGCGCTTCCACTAACGCTCGGTTTCGTCTTTCAACAACTCCGTTTTGTTCGGTGTACGTCAATCGATGTTTGATCTTTGAATTCCCACTTTCTCATAAAATTCACGAAGGGTTTTGTTAACAAATTCGGTTCCTTTGTCCATTCTAATTATTCGAACGGTGTTGCGGAGTGAACTCAGATTTTTGTGAGAAAGGTGATGATCATTTGTGGAGCTTGGTCTTTGCTACGAAGGAAGTAGACCCAAGTCCATCGTGAGAAGTCATCAACAATTACTAAGATGTAGCGTTTGCGTTGATCGTTTGCACACGCATCGGGCCACACAAATCCATGTGAAGAAGATGAAGCACATCTTTGAGTCGTGTTCCACCTTTGAAGGAAAATGAGCACGAGTGCTTTTCCCTTGTTCACAGTGAGCAAAGGTGATCTTTTGAGTCTAGGAATCGTGGGAGTCCTTCAACTAGTTTGTGTCGAGCAAGGTTGGTGATGGTTTGAAAGTTTAGATGTGAGAGACGACGGTGCCATAGCCAGGATTTTGTAGATGTTGCCTTTGAAAGTAAGCAAATGGGAGAGGAAGCAACCATGTCTTGCATAGAGATAGTGTAGAGACTAGAATTACGCGAGCGGACATAAGATCGTTTCCTTGTAGATCACGAATGAAACAAGTTGTCTCCACGAAGCAACCTCCAAATCTCCATCACAAAATTGACCTCATCGAAAGCAGACAGTGACCGAGGCCTTCCACATAGTAAACCTCACGATTTCGATGTTCCCATTAACATAATCTCCGTAGCCCATGATGGTCTGCAGTGATCGTTCCCGAATCTGACAAGCCAATGAACTTTGCAATAAAGTTTGATAACAGTTTAAGGTTACTCGTCATGTGTCGGGAACATCCGCTATCAACAATCCAGAGAATGATCTCATATCACCCGTGCATTACACATAGACGACACGGATGGAATAGAAGTAGATGTGGAACCCGAAATGTTAGAGGTTCCAAGGTATATATTAGACATACACATTAAGAATTTTAGGCATCCACTTAAATCCTAGCGTGTTATATATCCATTTCTCGCCATCTCAGAACTACTCTTTGCTTTAGTCTTAGTGAAAGCACTAGGTGGTACTACATTCTTAGGAGGTGGGTGGTAGCTACCGTGATAGCAATGGTTGCCTTAGAATCTAAAGAAGGTGGTTTACCAAGCACGGACTTAGAATGATTAGTGGGCCTAGAGGTATTCCGATTCTTAGGATTCCGTAATCTAGAGATTATAGCTTTAGCAACACATTTGTCATGACAATCGAATTCATGCTCTTTCGACAAATAACACAAGGTGCATCGATGAATATCAAAAGTACTTAACGGTTTAGCATTCGTTACATCACTATTTCTATTACATTTGCAGACGTAACATCTATAGTGGAAGCAACATGAATTTTATTCGAGTCCTAGGGTGTTCTTCTACTTTAGCATTCCTTATTGATCTTTTCTTAGGTCGCAACTTCCTATTCTTCGATTGGGTGCTCTAGGTGTGAAGTGCGGACGTTTGGAAAAGATGCAACTATTCTGTTTCAAGAGAGGAAACACATTAGCAACTTGTGATTTGGCAGTGGGAATTCTAGGTTCACGATTACTAAGTGTGACTGGTGCTAATCTCTTAATCACGAGGCGGAAGTTGTTCATACTTTCCTAACATTTCCGTAACTTAGAGATGGTGTGAATCGGATCTTGATTTTCGAACGAATATTACCAAAGAAAATTCATGACTTCTCTAGTGTGAGCAAGATAGTGATCAAGTTCGTTTGATGCTTCATCTCGAGTCTTTTGAGTAAATCAAATATGATACCATATTCTGTTTAACTTTTAAAAGTTCTTGTTCATATTTTGAGATTTGACTTTTCAAAGACACGTTTTGATCATCCAGTTGCTCAATTTTAGGATCGGAAGATTTTGCACTCAATTGAGCGATTTTCTTTGAAAACTAAGTTGATGGTTGTGAATATCTTTTCACACCAATGAAGACGACGCTTTGCATTGTAAATTTCCGTGTGTAATCGTTTATTTTCGACTTTTAAAGACTCGATCCGAAGCACATTATCGGTGTTCTCAACAAGAACAACAGTTTCAACAATATCGCAGAGATATAATCGATGCAAATGGCAAGGCATGAAGTAACACAACATTATGGATATCGGCCGACGATAACATCTTCCAAGAGTCGATCAACATCTTTTCTCAATAGTTTCTTTTTGTTTTGTGTTCGAAATAGATGTTTCGCTTTTCTAGAAAATGTTTTCATTACCCCAAGTTCCTTATGAAAATCCTTTTCCTGTGCAATTGCACAACTTTTCAAGTTTTTAACATTAGGTAAAAGATTTTTCGAAAGATGTCTCTTTGTTCTCGCGCCAGAGGCGATTGAAAATGTTCAACTTTGATTTCGGATCGATATTCTATCTCATGTTGTAAAATTTTGAGGTCGACCATGAAAATGTCAAAATATCGAAGGATTTTTCGATTTTCGTGTTTTGAGTTTACTTCACTAATGGAAGGTAAAGGACCATAAGTTTGTGCAAATTCTGCTTTGGGATTAACATGAGAAGACTCGGTGTTTTGATGATAACCCTTGGTGTGTTAGAAGAATCCGTTGGTGTGACGAAAGTGACCGCGTTTTTATAATTAAAAGGTTTGTTGTAAACAACATTTTTAATTTTGATCGACTCTCCTCTTCGCATCTAATTCCTCTTGACGATGATATTCAACAACACTCATGACAATATTATCAATTTTGTATTCTGACCGAAACTTGTGAGTTGGTTTGAATGTTTTTAGTGAAAGCTTTGGTTTGTAATCGGCTAGATTTTTCCATATCCTTTTGGATTGGGTTTTAAGGTAAACTTTTCAATAGTCACATTCGGATTCACCATGTTTGTAAACAACAGCTTTTAAACTCTTTAAGTTTGTTTTGCAAGCGAGAATTTCTTCAAGAAGGTCATCTACCCGATTCGTTGAATGCTTTTTGTATGGAGAACTGCTTTTGACAATTTAACAACTCAAACCTTAGATTTTTGATTTTCCAAGGTGAGAGCATTAATTTGCTTTTATGTTCGTATTTGATTGTTCTAATTCGCACAACAAAGCATTCTTCGAGGCTAGATCACGATCTGTCTCTCTAAATATTTTTCGCTTTGATGAGATTTTGCAAAGCGGCTTCAAAACCTTTTTCACAGTTTTCTTGAGTTTTTAAAAGTTGAGTTGCATTTGTAAACATTCAAAATCCTTGGTTAACAGTGCATTTTACTTTTAAGGATTGATTTAATGCATAACATTCCTCCATTTTGATTTTATGGTCTTGAATTAACCGAGCAAAATCCGGATGAGGCAACAGATCATCTTGTTCAACGTGAGTCTCAACATGATCATTCTTTAGATCCTCAAGCACGACCACGAGTCAATTTGATTATCAAAGGAAACCATAAGGTCATCTTGATCGTCAAATGTAACTCTGTGGTTAACTTGAAAATCATCGAGAAGATGTAGAAGACTCATTTTGAGCGACCGATCCGTGCGGATTCGAGATATTATGGAGATATTAGTTCGAGATATGATGATGGTTTGTTCGGCACTGAGACAAGCCATCGATGTCATCTATCGGGCTCAGATCACTCATGTGCGGCTCATGCATATTAGCCATCAACATAACAACGTGATTCCGCAAGTCCTCCATATCATCATCCGAGTGCATATCCGCCATAAAGCTCGTTCTTTGTCCGTAAGAGATCCACCACTTCATCCTTAAGAGCCGAGTAAGGCCTCTTTGAAATAAGCACTCCCCTAGTCCTTGGCTTTGGGCATGCATTAGCCAGTGTCCATTCTCATTGCGGTTGTAGCATCTAAGACCATTTAACCGATTCGAGCATTTCCTGTTCCACCACTGAGCTCTATTGTTATTCCTACCCACAAGATTAAACCCTTGACCACCGCCCATCCGACGACCATAATCACGATTACGAACTTCAACACGTCCATTGTTCACAACACTTGAGTCCGTGTGTTAGATGAGGAACGAATACGATTGTTGGATTTGTTGGTGTAACGCCAAAAGCATTAGCAATCATCACAAATCCTTGTTGCAATGCTTCGAACGGATCTGCTTTCTCGGTCGCTTCAACGACATATGCTTGAGCATTGTTGCCGTATGGAACCAATTGATTTTGTTGAGGTTGTGACCGAAGGTGTGTTTGAAGCGAGGTTGGTTGAGTTCTTTGGTTGAGAGGATAATTCATTGAGCATACAAGGCAAGTTGTTGATTGTCCGGTTGTATTGTTTAGCAAATTGAACTCGGAGAATCCTTTCCGATCAACTTCCTTTTCATGAGGCTTCAAGTAATCGTACAACAATCCATAAGTAGAATGATGCATATTCTTCGCAGCGGAGAAAAATGACATACTTCTCCCATTCGGACCAAGACTACTCGGAACTTAGTATTCACTGCAATTCTTGGCATGATGATGTTGTGTTTATCCAAATCATTGATGATATCTGAAAATCGATGATGATAGGACTCTAGTGTCTCTCGTGTTCAATCATGAAGTGTTCATAAGCCAAATAAATTTTAGATTCCAAATCCTCCCCGATTGAGTACATGATCCTTCCATAAGAAGACGAATATGATCCCACATTTTTGTGCGGTCTTTTGAGCATCAACACTACGAAGAATTGGGTTTGGTAATCCCAAGAGGATGTATTCCATTGCAAGTTCATCGACTTCATAGTGTAGAAGTTCAGTAGGATTTAAATCTGCAACAGATAGCAATGTTGGTTTGTTCATCTCTTGGTGGAACATCGCTTGATCTCCTGCACAATGACGAGGCATCTCAAATGGACCTTCCAAGATAACCTTCTTTAAGAACTTTCCATGTGGCTTCTTCGGATCACGAACCTAAAGAACCTTATCACCCATTGATCGTAATTTCTGGAGTGAGCATTGGAGGTCTATCAAGTGATCCACTTCATGAATTGATTGTTGGTCGCTTAAAGCTTCACACATCTTAGCAAACCAAGTGGGTTCCTTCATAGTGGTCCGTGATGGATGTTGATTGAAATCGGTTGTGTAGGGTTGAACTTGAAGGCTTGGTTGTGGTTGAACCATTTGTGGTTGTGGAATTGCACCAAGTTGTGGAGTATGTTCTTGATTAAATTGTTGTTGATAAATAGCTTGTTGTTGATTCCATTGTTGATGTTGTGGAGTTAATTGTTGTTGTTGTTGATGATTATAAGTGTGAGGAAATAGTTAGAGTATGGTGGTTGAGACATGATGATAAACTTGTGTGGTAAAGATGGATCTTTGTAGTCGAATGAACCTTTGTTGATGAAGTATCCTTAGGCGTAGAAAAGACAAGAACCAAGTAGTACTTATGCGTAAAACACCAAAAGTTACGCCAGAACAATGAGGAGTTACGCGTAGGTTTTAGCTACGGTAAGTAGGGAAAACACTAAAGTTAAGCGTAGACAAAAGTTAGGCGAGAAACGAGGCGTGGGATTACCTTATCGTGAGACCGTAGTTTACGCGTAAAGTGAATCTTATGCGTAGGAATTCTCGGCGTAAGCTTATGCTTATGCGTAATTTTAGGGTTTTGCCCAAATGATCTTTTACACTTCACAAAGGCAAAAGATATCCAAAGTCGACGTATTTTCGGACTTATCCAAGTAAGAAAACACGGATTAAACCGTAAAATTGAAGATCAAACCAAGGAACAATCTTACGCTGTAATTTTAGGGTTTTGATACGCGTAGGATTACTCGTAACTTTGATTCCGCCCAAATGTGTTTCTAAACCGGTTTTTGTTATGGAATAGCTTCAATAGTACCAAAAGAACACAAAAGTGTGAATTTTGATGTACCAAAATCGCTAAACGTGTTACGCGTAGAACGACACCCACGAACAAAAACTAGCTTAAAACGTAAATCCACGCGTAAAGTTTGAAACTTTTGCCAAAAACAAGTATTTTAACACCTCAAAACATTGAAAGTACAAGAATCTTGGATTAAAAAGTGTAAAACGAGTTTTAAGATAACCAAAGAATGCGTTATCTCTACGGGTAAGATCCAAAACCAAAACTTCAAAAACAAACGAGTACACCCAACTATTTGGCGATTGATACCACCGTTAGGTCACTAGTTTTACAACACAAGCTTATAAGAGAAGAGATGAAGGCGATTGAACAAGTAAATCACACACACACACACGTATAGTAATACGGTTATGCAAAGAGTATGAATGAGAGAAAACTTGAACAACCAACCTCAAATGAGGGTTTACAAGAGTTTATATAGGCAAGGAGCTAGGGCAACACTCCCTCTCCTTCCCTATTTCTTATTGGGCTTGGATCAAGCTTATGGGCCTTCTACATAAGCTTGACCTTAAACAAACATAAAGGCCATAATAAAGCTACCTATTACATATGAAATATAAATACTTGAAATACTGTTTAGGAGTGATTCCAACATTCTCGATCAAACATTTGTTTGAAAGCAGAATGGAGCAATTTACTGATCAAAGACTAAACTTTGTTTACGGTTAAATGTTGCAATTATACATTCAAAAGAATTACAAAATTCAATTTTAGTATTTTCGATAATTAACCTTTTCAAGAAAAGTAATTACCCATGGTTCATAAGCATATAACCATTTAATTTTCACCGAAAACTAGGATCCAAATTGTCATAATCTCATCACATCGCTTGATCCGCTAGTAATGAACCTTATACAAAGTGGTAGAGCTTTTGCTCAATTGCCAATTTCAATTGCAATTCCTAGATTTATGGGATTTACATATAGCCAATTTCAATTGCCATGTAAACATGTTTTATCCCATCTTATGCCTTGAGTTGCCGCTCACTACAAAACTCAATTAAGTTGTCCAACTTAAGAAACTCGCAAAATCGTCCATGCCCGTTCTCACGACACGTGGACATTTTACCCTTGATTACGATCTAAGTCACGATCTCACGCAAATAAAAGGTAATCTTAGGTGTTTCCGTTTCGTTGGATGGCATATAACTTAAATTAAAGGGTAATAACTTTGATGTCAATCAAATATGTACAAAGATGTCATGCATTCATCTTCGTAATATAGGTTTTATTAAAACATTTATAACTTGTTTTAATGTATAAGCTTTTCATCATCAAAATTTAATTGAGGTATTGGATTCACCAATCAAGGAATTTAGTGTTAATTATCATCCATTATACCGTACTTTTGCATAAGTGTAAACACTTAGTGTTTGGATAATTACCACCGAAGTGGCGCATGGAATTAAAACTAATTCGCCTTAAGATGAGCTTGCACATTTAATGGCTTACTAAGTAGCTCCATTCGAACTTACAGAGGGCGAGGACTGTGCACGCTTAAAGCACAACCTTAGACATCCTTTCAAAGTGTATTTGTGCGCTTCTTTAATAACCCTTTATAGTTCATTCTCATGGGTGAGCTGTTCAATCATTTGTACCAAAGTCATCAATCAATTAAACGATTATGATTACTATTCTTAAAATTACATGTTTCACCATTGTTTAGGTCAGTTTATTTTTCTTGTAAAATACCCTTGTTACACATAACAAACAAGCAAGTATTTGAAAAATAAACAAATAAACAATGAATGCATAACAAAAAATAAGTCATGCAAATAGCCACATGCAAACCTTTTGATAAATCCTATTAATAACCAATTCTAGATCTGTTAATATGCATATATTTAATTAAGACTTCCACCGTTTTCACCTATGTACAAGGTGAGCCACATGCATCGATTCATCGATTCGTAAGTCAAAACTAAATATATACCACATAGCACATAATTGATTAAATAATAATTATTGAGGTCTTCCCAATTTTAGATCTATCATAATTTAGTGTATATCACTTAAACATGAAAGACATACAATAAAAGCGATTCATGATAAAACATGCAGATAATTATCATGGACATAAAATTACACTTAACAATTAATGCAATTAAATCGAGTTACGCATATACACATAAAGTTGCATGCATCTTAGGGTTTCTAATCCAATTAAAACAATAGTTTACAAAACCCTAATTAGGGCACCAAATAAAACGCCCCTCAAAATTAGGGTTTAGGTTTTGCAAACCCTAGATCTAAGCATACAAATAATAACACATTCATGTTTATTTTAATTATGTGTTTCCGTAATTAATTACTTGTTATACAAGGCTCGACTGTTGAGTTTATGATATATAAAATACAATAAAACATAAAGACTTCAAGAGTACACAACGGAAGACTGAAGATCATAACAAATAAATTAATTAACTGAAAATATGCATAACGTACCTCTTGCGAATATCAAATCTCTTGAGCAAGACTAAGAAGTGGATTAGAGAGTTGTCCCTTACCTTTCTACAACTCAAACCAATATGGTGTAAGAATAATGTCTTACTACCACGTTCTTGTACACACGAATTAACCAACGAATCAAGCGATTGCTAGATCTAACACAAGTCCTCGTTTAAGAAAAACGAAACCAAACTCCCTTACAAATGGGGTGTTCGCCAAAATGGGACAAGAGAGGAGAGGAGAGATCTAGGGTTAATTCAATGCACAAGTGTACGAAACCCTAGAACCTAACCTCTTTATATACTAGTAGGAAACTTTGGGAACAAGATATGATTTAGGGCTTGGGAAGCCCCTTGGCCGTCCATGAAGAAAGCCCAAGGAAAACCCATAACTTTTCCAAGTTTTCCATTTCTAGTCCTTTCTTTTCATTTAACAGTGCGTTAGTCATTTTTCCGTTAAATACTTAACGATCGTTAATCGGACTTAATGTGCAATAATTAATCGTAAACATAAACATTAATTATTAACTTTAATTCTCATTCGCTAATGTGTGCAATCCGTGGTCACGAGTTCGAATCCGGACATTCACATGTTTGTAAATATATACATTTCCAACAAGAGTGTCATCGGAACCACCGCTGTGAGAGCCACATACTTGCCCTAAACAACTGGTGGATATGGAATGGTAAGTATTCGTATCTATGGGTAAATGCCTCCCAACATCAGTGGGTTGTGTAACAGGTTAGGTTCTTTAGGTTTAGTTGTATAAACTTATAAAAAGTAATTTGGGCCCCAAAAAATAAATGGGTCGAGTCTTATTGCATGTTGGCATTTGGTTTGCTCCATCCAGGTCAAATGGGTTAACCTCTCAAGAGCTGGAAAAAGTTTTGAACGGCAGACCTGGAAGGGAATTGAAGCCGTCTAAGGTGGTTTACGTTGCCAATCTATTTACATTCGGTTCGTTTTTTTAAATGGAGTTATGATTTATTCAACTAAAAATACAGGGTAGCCTTACGGATTCACTACATGTTAAGGCTTTAACGAGTATTTTTAAGAGCTTCTGAACCTGCGATATACGGGTCAGTTGGTTCCTACAACTAGAGCAGCCGAGGTAATACTGAGGTTCCAAAGGTGAGTTGAACGCAGCGTTGTTATTCTGGTGTATTTATTATTCATATTTTAGTTTGATTATTTGCATAAAATAAAAACGCACTCCTTCATTTCTCTGCTTTAGTCATTGTAGTTATTTTCAATGCTTTGAAACCCGGTCGACCCTACGGGTTAACCGTTGGACCGGTTCCCGACAAAAACGGGTCAAAACCGGGTTTTAAAAAACGGGTCAACCGCTTAGACCGGCGGGTTTTAAGTGACCGGTCAACCGGGTTTTGAAACCCGGCGGGTTTGGTTTTATCATTTTTTTTTTTTTTTTTTTTTTTTTTAAGGCAACAATATATTAAACCTCAAAAAATAAACTTGTAAATCTCGTAGGATGCATGTCTTTAGAAGTATGAAACTTGTAATCTCGTAGGATTTATGCCTTTTGAAGTATGAAACATGTAATCCCGTAGCATTTATGGTTGTTTAGAAAATTATGCAGGTTTATATCCTTGTCCACCTTTGATTTGTTGTTTAGAGCATGAAAAATGGTTCTTTGCTTTTTTTTTTCACTGCAAAACTAGTGTTTGGACATTATGTTTGGACAATTAGAAATAGATGTTTGGACATATGCATAAAACCGGGTTGACCCGGCGGTTGAACCGGTTGACCCGGTGACCCGGTGTCTTGGCCGGGTCGATCACAAACCCGGGTTTCAAAACATTGGTTATTTTTGTACATGTGGGTTATTAGAAAATGGTTATGTGTGGACGAGTCCTTATTTCCATTATTTTCACTGACGATTCCAGTCTTTCACTCAAAACTTTATATAAATTGATAAGATTACCGTCTAAAAAGTGACCCACACAGGGCACAGGCCTTACTTTTGTGCAACTGTCTAATAAATTATTAGGTGCTCATTTAGATTTCGTTGGTTTAATGCAAGTAGATTGCTGAAACTGCCAAGAAGTACAAGATTGTCGTAATAGCAGATGAATTATATGGCCATTTAGCCTTTGGAGAGAACCCATTTGTGCCAATGGGCGTTTTTGGATCTATGGTGCCTGCTCTTACACTTGAGACATCTTGGGGTTAGTGGTGATTGCAGGTATTTTATTTTCTTATCTTTATCATGTTCTTTTATTTTTTTATTTTTTTTATTTTTTTTATTTTTAATTTTTGTTTTCTATTTTTTTGGTTAAACGTGGTTTCTTATATGTTATTTGTGTTAATTTTTGTGAGTTTGGTGATTAATTTTGATTAATATGTCGAAATGAACTTGGGATAATACTTGGAAGAGTGCGTTGGGGTTAAATTTAATCTGCTTTCTCTGCTTTGGGTGGGGAGACAATGTATTCACATAATCAAAATAGCTTCTAAGTTGCATATTCAGTTTATTTAGTTTACCGTTTATAGCTCAAAACTGATTCATTGATAAGTGCAACGGGATGAAATTGACATATTACATAATAACACCATGTCACTTTATATTGGGTTCGAATGTCTTTAAACTTCAAATTGTGGGTTAGGATGCTGGGGCATGTTTATTTTGGTTTTCTTTTGTTAATCAATAAACGGTGAAGGCTTTATAAAGTTTGAATGTCTTTTAATTTTATAAAGCTTTATAAAGTTTTGAAATTCTTTATAAAGTTAGTATGCTTTATAAAGCTTTCACCGGGATGATGGACAATCTGTAGCAACTGCTCAGCAAACTATCGATACCTCATTTGATGTTCTGATATATGTTGCAAGGGTAATTAACTGATGTCGATTTGTTGCAAGTTACAAAAGTTGCAATTGATTGACCTTGCAGTCAAGTTTGTTATTAATTTTTTGCTGATTATTCGATTATATACTTTGTTAATTTGTCTGTATCAGTAACCAACGACAACACTAACTTTGTTTATATAATTTTTATGTCCTCAATACTTACGTTGGTTCACTTGATATGATATCTAATGAATATGTATATCACTATATCTTGCAGATTTATAAAGGGAAACAAGTAGGCGGTCTTGAGGCTGTTGCGCCTGAGGCTCTTCAACGATCAACGGGAGAGACCCAATCATCACAAAACGCCATGGACCATATCTGAACCACGCTAAAAAAGAGCAAAAAGAAAAATCAAGTTCCCATCTCAAAATCGGGGTAAGCCATCCGAGTCATAGAAATGATTTTCCATGAACCATCTGTTACAATTTTGAAAAAGGCCAAAATTACAAGATAAACATGCGACACCACCAATTAATACTGGCATGTATATATTTTTCTCTTTGTGGCGAACGAACTTAGGAGATTAGTGTCTTAACTTAATACTAAAGAAGCAATAGCTTATTAAAAGAAAATGATATTGATTCATGTTGAGTACAATAGAACTAGACATCTGCATGTAAAAGTGCATATCATCATCTGGAATATCGATTTATTGTTATTGATTAGCTTTTGTATTTGAATAAAATGTAGTACAAATGCATAATATTTAGACGGTGAATGTTAAAAAATAACGAACCCATTCAATGATCGACTACACATTATTCATCTATTGCAGGCAGTGAAAATTAACAAACCCATAAATAAAATGTCTACTTATGTTGCTAATTTGTGCTAATTTGGGTTTTAGGTTACCCAACTGCAACCTCCACCTAATGGCCACACATTCGTGTCATTGTTACAAGCCACTATACGAACGACGCTTCGCATAAAGGCGTGACTTTATTTCGCAACCGCGCGCTAAATGTGCAGGTATATAACTATTGGTATTTAATGATCGGTATGCTTATATCTTTTTAAAATAACTTAAAGTGACTCCTTAAGATATCTTTTGCATATTATTTCTTTCCTAATGACCTTCCATATTTAGTATAACAAACGTTTGAGTAAATTCCCTCAGGTACAATGCGATAATAAATGCAGAAGCCTTGATATTTTGCATTATCTTATTACCTTAGGTACTATAGAGGTATGGTAAAAAAGAACAATTTCGAGAATGGCTCATTCCTTTGCTAAATGGAACATTGCGGTCAGGTTTTGTCATGCCAGAACCTCAACTTGCCTCTTTGGATGCGCCTAACAGGGAGTGTTCTACAAAAAGGTATGTTATTCAGATGGGATATGCAAATAATATCAGCAACATATTACAAATGTTGTAACGAAAATAAAGAGACCATACACTACTAGAAAAAGTCCCAATAGCAACGAAAATTTTGCAACAAGCAATAAGTCGTTGCCAAATTCACACATTAGCAACGAATATAGCAACGGAATTAAGCAAAAATGAAATTTTCAGTTAGCAACGATTATTAGTTGCTAAATTCGTTGCTATCTTCTCAAAATTTGGTGGGAACATTCCCCCTCTTATTTAGCAACAACATTCCCTAAAATTTTCGTTGCAAAAAAATTAGCAACGAAGTTTTAATTTTTGTCAACCAAACCATCAACTATTAGCAACTAAATTGCAAATATAGCAACAAATCATTGTTAAAAAAATTATTGGCCAAAAAAATTGAACGTTTTTCTTGCTAAACTATTAAAAAGTGAAGGAAAATTCCATTTTTTTTATATAAACAAGTTAACCAATTTTATGATAAACTATTTTCTAGTTACTACATTTATGAAGAAGTATAGGAAAAATAAATTTCCACCTTTTTACTAAACCTTATTAACTTATGACAGTTTAATTTTAGTCTACTTACGATAATGTATACACATATAAATATAACATGCAATCCTCAACTTGCATAAATATGTAATATAGTGATAAATAACGTACATTGATTATATGTCTTAAAAGTGCGAGCTTCAGCATCTTGAGTGTTTGACTCACGTCAAAAGCTTAAGTTTTATATGATTTAACTCGCGACGTAAATGGGTCAAATTTTAGCTTTTGGCTTCAAAATGAAAGTTGCATCTCTCTCCCGATTCCGTGACGTCTTAGATCATTAAAAGCGGAGTTCGTATGAAGGAGTTATGATCAAAATAATGTAACTATGTCATCATTTGATGTGTTATCGTCAATTCTTTAGTTTTTTCTTTTTTTCGTTTATTCACTTGACTATTGATAACGTATCAATATTAGTAGCCCAAGCCCACTAAATATACACACGAATCAAGCCCATTACCAAGGCCCATCAATAAACACTTGATAGCAGCTCGGCTTAATCCCAGGCCACACATGGCATGACAAAACTCATAAGGCTATACTAAGCATATGGTACATTGATTCTCAACTGTCATTAACCGTTAAGAAATACCATCTGAAACTGAACAATAGGGACGCACGACAAGCACCACTTTATACGAGCCAATGAGGAAAGGTCACCTGTCCTCCCTGTCTACTCCACAGATGATCAACACATGACTCTCTCGAAACCTTTGATCATCCTCTAAGGGTTTATCTCTAAACCCTACTCGCCTCTTTATAAATAGAAGGCTTTACACACAACTTTATAAGTTTCACAAACATACTAAGAGGATAAGAAGATAAGAGGAATTAGGGTAAGTTGGCATAACCTCATCCACCACTTCACATATGCAACCTCCTATGGCTCACTCACCAACCAATAATGGATCAACATCCATTATCATCTATTACACCAAAACCCTTCTCATCATCCTCACCACATAGATGAGACGATGGTCCATGGTCGATGTAAGCATTACCCCAACTCAAGATAATCATTTCTTATCACGGGGTCTTTACCGAATGCAGGAAACCAAACATCCACCATCATGACCTTACTTTACGTACTATACGTAAATATTTGTATCATTTAAATGTGTTCAATCCTTCTTTAGAGAACAATGTTGACAAATGTTCCCACCTTTATAGCCTCCCGCCTAAATATCTTCAAATACTTTGATATTTTCTAAGTATATGATATTCTGAAGGCTTGAATAGTTTGAGGAGATCAAAGGAAGTCACTAAGACAATGTCAAATCTCACTAGGGCCGAGTATTGCGACTCAAGACCGACCAAAACCGAGAACCGACCGAACCGAAGGACCATTGGTCCGGACCGATATTACGTAAAAACCGACCGTTATGCCTTCTTGGACCGGACCGACCGAAGGACCGGACCAGACCAACACGGACCGGATAAAACACATTCGGTCCTGTCCTTGGTCTAGGGTTTTGGTCAAATCGGTCTCGACCTGGTACGGTTTTGGTCGGTCCGGTCCGGTTTTGGACCGATGCTCACCCTTAAATCTCACTGACTGATCATATTCTTTGGTTCAACAAGTCTACATACTAAACCATATAAATAAGTAGAGGATCGACTTTGAT
This sequence comes from Chrysanthemum lavandulifolium, assembly GCA_022545495.1. Taxonomy (NCBI): domain Eukaryota; kingdom Viridiplantae; phylum Streptophyta; class Magnoliopsida; order Asterales; family Asteraceae; genus Chrysanthemum; species Chrysanthemum lavandulifolium. The sequence goes on along the minus strand of CM040242.1, from coordinate 111,262,314 downwards.
CGGGTCGGGCTCGAGCTACTCGAGTTGAAATGTAGGTTTGTTCAAGCTCAAGTTTTACAAGTTGATTCGAGATCGAGATCGAGTTTTAAATCTCTAAGTCAAGTTTCAATCCCGTGTTGTAATTGTCTACTCGAGCTCGAGTTTGATTTTAAAAGCTCGAGTCGAGTTCAAACCCAAGTTTTACATATATATTTATTTTAACTATTAACTATAACTTTGATCTAGCACTTGCCAAAAAAATTTTGTATTTAGAGTTATAGATTTAAGTGACTAATATTCTATAATATTTTACACTAGCTTATAACACCCTGTGGAATCCATGGGTTTTAAAAGAGATATTGCAAAATTATGGAAAATTAGTGTAAACAAAATAAGAAAAATAACGAAAGTAAAAAAAGAGTGAATCAATTATTTATTAATATGAAGTAATAAGTCAAGTACAATATAGAGTACAATTATTGTAAGTAATAATGTAATAAACAGCCATTCACGTGGTCTTCAATCTTGACAGCCTTTAAAAAGAAAGCGTATGTAGTGCGAAGTAGATGAAGTGGTAAGCCAATAAAAATTCGTCGAGAACCTAATAAAGCATAAAAAGAAGGTATAAGTAAAACATTTGTGTCAATAATAAAACATGTAAAAAATAAATGCATATCGCATTATATGAATATCCGTACATACCTCTTGATAACTGATCAAAGACCGTGAAGAACCTCTTTATATACTACATTTGTAGTAGTCTTTAATAAATTACTATCGGCATCAGAAATAACAACCTTCAAACCCTTTTTGCTTTTTACGCGTGAAAGAGACATATAATTGTCCATGTGTGAAAACAAGACGTGGTAGGTATAAACCATATAAGAAGTAGATCCAGTTCTGCTCATAAAAAACAATCATCTAAAAAATAATAATTCATCTAAACAATGCCAAATAAAAAGTTTAATATGGACCATATAGGAAGTAGATACAGTGCTGCTCATCAAAAAACAATCATCTAAAAAATAACAATTCATCTAAAAAATGCCAAATAAAAAGTTTAATATGAACCATATAGGAAGTAGATCCAGTCCTGCTTATAAAAAACAATCAACTAAAAAATAACAATTCATCTAAAAATGACAAATAAAAAGTTTAATATGGACCATATAGGAAGTAGATCCAGCTTTGCTTATTAAAAAACAATCATCTAAAAATAACAATTCAACTAAAAATACTAAATAAAAGTTTAATATGGACCATATAGGAAGTAGATCCAAAGTTACTCATCAAAAAACAATCATCTAAAAATAACAATTCATCTAAAAATGCCAAATAAAAGTTTAATACTGACCATATATAGAGAGATCCAGCTCGCTTATCAAAAACAATCATCTAAAAATAAGAATTCATCTAAAAATGCCAAATAAAAGATTAATATGACTATATAGTAAGAGATCCAATTCTCGCTTATCAAAAATAATCATCTAAAATAACAATTCATCTAAAAATGGCAAATAAAAGTTTAATATAGACTATATGGAAGTAGATCCATTCCGCCATCAAAAACAATCATCTAAAACATAACAATTCATCTAAAAATGTCAAATAAAAAGTTTAATATGGACCATATAAAAAGTAGATCATCAAAAAACAATCATTTAAAAAATAGCAATTCATCTAAAAATTGCCAAATAAAAAGTTTAATATGGACCATATAGGAAGTAGATTCAGTCCTGCTTATAAAAAACAATCAACTAAAAAATAACAATTCATCTAAAGAATGCCAAATAAAAAGTTTAGGGCAAATGACAAAAAATGATCGAACTCGACACTTTATGTGATTGTGTGTTAACTATTTTTTTCTTATTGTATGTATCGAACTTTCAAATTTCATCATTATGTGTATTTTTTGACTATTCTCCATATAAATGACCATTTTACCTTTGAAATTTGAAAAATTAAGAGTAAAATGGTCACAAAATACATACAATAATCGATTTTTAAAAGTTCAAGACACACAATAAGAAAAAAATAGTTGGCTACACACAATCATAAAAAGTGTCAAGCTCGATGATTTTTTTCATTTACCCAAAGTTTAATATGGATCGATAAAGTAGATCCATTCGCTTCATCAAAAACAAATGTAGAGAGAAAATAACAATTAATCTAAAAATGCCAAATAAAAATTTATATGACTATATAGAAAGTAGATCCAGCTCGCCATCAAAAACAATCATTTAAAAATAAAATTCATCTAAAATGCCAAATAAAAAGTTTAATATGTACTATATACGTAAGTAGATCCATTCGCTTCATCAAAAACAATGTAGAGAAAAATAATAATTAATCTAAAAATGCCAAATAAAAATTTCATATGGACCATATAGGAAGTAGATCCATTCTGCCATCAAAAACGATCATCTAAAAATAACAATTCATCTAAAAATGCCAAATAAAAATTTAATATGACTATATATGAAGTAGATTCACCCGCTTATCAAAAATAATCATCTAAAAAATAATAATTCATCTAAAAAATGGCAAATAAAAAGTTTAATATGAACCATATAGGAAGTAGATCCAGTTCTGCTTATCAAAAAACAATCATCTAAAAAATAACAATTCATCTAAAAAATGCCAAATAAAAAGTTTAATATGGACCATATAGAAACAATCATCTAAAAAATAACAATTTGTCTAAAAAATGCCAAATAAAAAGTTTAATATAGACCATATAGGAAGTAGATCCAGTCATGCTTATAAAAAAACAATCATCTAAAAAATAACAATTCATCTAAAAAATGGCAAATAAAAAGTTTAATATGGACCATATAGGAAGTAGATCTAATTCACTATAAAAAACAAATATAAAAATAATAATTCATCTAAAAATGCCAAATAAAAATTTTAATATGGACAATATAGGAAGTAGATACAGTTCGCTCATCAAAAACAATCATCTAAAAATAACAATTAATCTAAAAATGCCAAATAAAAAGTTTAATATCGACTATATAAAAAGTAGATCCATTCACGATCAAAAACAATCATTTAAAAATAACAATTCATCTAAAAATGCCAAATAAAAAGTTTAATACTGGACCATATAGGAAGAGATTCACCATGCTTATAAAAACAATCATCTAAAAAATAACAATTCATCTAAAATGTCAAATAAAAGTTTAATATGGACCAGATAAGAAGTAGATCCATTCGCTTCATCAAAACAATGTAGGAGAAAAATAACAATTAATCTAAAAATGCCAAATAAAAATTTCATATGGTCCATATATAAGTAGATCCATGCTTCATCAAAAACAATCATTTAAAAATAACAATTAATCTAAAAATGCCAAATAAAAAGTTTAATATGGACCATATAGGAAATAGATCATGTCTTGCTCATCAAAAACAATGTAGGAGAAAAATAACAATTAATCTAAAAAATGCCAAATAAAAAATTTCATATGAAACATATAGGAAGTAGATCCAGTTTTGCTCATCTAAAAAATAATAATTCATCTAAAAAATGCGAAATAAATAATTTAATATGGACCATATAGGAAGTAGATCCAATCTCGCCTTAAAAACAATCATCTAAAAATAACAATATCATCTAAAAATGCCAAATAAAAATTTGTTATGACCATATAGGAAGTGGATCCAGCTTCTACCATCAAAAACAATCATCTAAAAATAACAATTTCATCTAAAATGCCAAATAAAAGTTTAATATGGACCATATAGAAGTAGATCCAATTCGCTAATCAAAAACAATCATCTAAAAATAACAATTCATCTAAAAATGTCAAATAAAAAGTTTAATATGGAACATATAGGAAGTAGATCTAGTCATGCTCATAAAAAACAATCAAAAAACAATTATCTAAAAAATAACAATTTATCTAAAAAATGCCAAATAAAAAGTTTAATATGGATCATATAAGAAGTAGATCCAGTTCTGCTTAACAAAAACAATTATCTAAAAAATATGAATTCTTCTAAAATATGCCAAATAAAAAGTTTAATATGGACCATATAGGAAGTAAATCTAGTTTTGCTCATAAAAAAAATCATCTAAAAAATGCCAAATAAAAAGTTTAATATGGACCATATAAGTAGATCCACTACGCTTATAAAAACAATCAAAAACAATTATCTAAAAATAACAATTTATCTAAAATGCCAAATAAAAGTTTAATATGGATCATATAAGAAGTAGATTCATCGCTTATCAAAACAATTATCTAAAAATAACAATTCTTCTAAAATGCCAAATAAAAAGTTTAATATGGACCATATAGGAAGTAAATCCAGTTTTGCTCATAAAAAAAACAATCATCTAAAAAATGCCAAATAAAAAATTTAATATAAACCATATAAGAAGTAGATCCATTTCATATAAAAACAATCATCTAAAAATAACAATTCATCTAAAAATGCGAAATAAAAATTTAATATGGACCATATAGAAAGTAGATCCAGTTCTGCTTATAAAAAACAATCATCTAAAAACTAACAATTCATCTAAAAAATGCCAAATAAAAAGTTTAATATGGAACATATAGGAAGTAGATCTAGTTCTGCTCATCAAAAAACAATCATCTAAAAAATAACAATTCATCTAAAAAATGCCAAATAAAAAGTTGAATATGGACCATATAGGAAGTAGATCCAGTCCTGCTCATCAAAAACAATCAAACGCTTGAGTAGTCCACGTTAATTGCGTAATCACTTAGATATGTATCGTCTTCTACAATTGGTAGATAGCCTTGTAGGGAAGATATACAGTAAACGTCGAACACTTGAGTAGTCCACGTTAATTGCGTAAACGCTTAGATATGAAAAGAAAAAACACATAATATATCTCATTAAGTCTCGAATTAGAAAAAACTCTATGTTTCTTGAAATATATATCCTTATTCTTAGTATCCATAAGTTCATTTAAGGTGCATCAAATAACATTCCATTTGTTCAAAGTACAACACGATTCACCAAACATGAATAAACTTTCTAACACATAGCTTAATTACAACGACGAAGCATCACTCAAAGATAAATATGTGTTAGCACCTCCAACACGTCAATTGTTGTTTTGACAACCGTATTTTAATCCATTTTGAACAAAACTTCCTTTTCATGATGTCATGATTAAAGCTCAAACATTTATCAATGTACGATTTAACTACATTGCTCGTTGTAGACCACTACTAATTAGCAATACTTTCGTTACAGCCTCGGTTGGGCACTAAAACATGGTCACGTTATACTAAATTGATTATCTAGCCACCTAAATAGCTATTATAAACTAATTAGTTGGCTTCTCAGCGCTTTTAACAATAAATGAGTCGATCCCAAACGCCTTTAAAGAAATATGAAAATAAGATAATAAGAAAATAACAAACGTAAACATGTTTCATTAATATATGAAAGAAACGATGAGATAATACATGAATTATTCGACAATCAATTGAGTTTGTAACAATTAAAATAATAAACGCCCATGTGTTGTCGTCTCCAAATTCCATGGTCTTAATCAATTTAATAGCTAATGTCCATTTTGTGAACACCTAATAATCCATAAAAATGTAAGTATAAATAGTTTGTGATTCAGAATATGTTCTAATTATTATTTAAAATATGGTAAAAAAACCAACATGTGATATTTTGTATATTGATAATAGACCTTGAATTACTTCTTTGCAAACGACATTTGTAATGGTTTTAGAGATATTACTATCGTCATCACAAATGTCTTTTCTATGCATCAACTGGCATAAAGTTATATAAGAATGCAATATGGTTTATGTCTTTGATGAATGAAGATGGAAACTTATTGTTCTTGTTGAGTATGAATAACGTCCAAAAGTGGATAGCACATTTATCTATTGTTATACAATTTAATCAAATCATATCATAAAACTTAAGATATTGCTAGTCCCTAGCAATGATTTGAGAAAACATAATGGATTTTAATCTCTTTACCAAAAGCCATTACTCGAGTAGCCAAATGTTTCAGTCAAGTAAGAACCATGGTACACCGATAACCATGTGATTTTGAGCAAACCACCAATTTTCAACGGATTTGATTTTGTCTTTACCAAGAGCCGCTTTGCTCGGACTAGCCAACTCTTAGATAAATTATCAATATTATCTTTGGTGAGTCGACACCAATTATGGTTTTTCCATCGCCTTTACCACAAGCCATAACCTTGCGGGCTAGCCAACTCTTCACTTTTTAGGATATGGTGAGTTGAATACCATACAATTTTGGGCAAATTGTAAGTATATAAACGATTTGAGAAATCTTTACCAAGAGCGCTTTGCTCGGATTAGCCAACTTTAGTTTATCAAACATGGCGGATCGATAACTCAAATGAGTAAGTGTATAACACTTACTCCAAAAAAAATTTTGGCCAAAACGGGGAATTGGTAGATAATATATGAAATTGTGAGAATTCCCCACACTTAGAAATGAATATTGCCTCAATATTCAATGTACCGCATGGTTATGCCGAAACAAAGAACGAAAAGGGAAATACTACGCCATTATTTAGAAAGAAGATATATATTTTTTTTTTTTTTTTTTTTGAAACATGTGGCAACCCCCACACTAGGGGTGGTAGAAAGAGGTAAGAAGATGTAAATATGGGTGAAAACCCATATAGCATGCTATCTGTTTTTGATTACCGAGTCGCTAGCTCGACTCGATCCCCGCATTCATTGGTTCATGGGGAAAGTTTGAAGATCCGGGACAACCATGGGGGAATGTCCTCTCCAAAATAGTGCTTCAACCTATGTCCATTCACTTTGAAGTTTGGCCCGTCTGCTTGAGATAATTCGACGGTGCCATATGGAAAAACTTTGGCAATGGTGAATGGACCATTCCAACGGGTCTTGAGTTTCCCGAGAAGATCTTCAATCTAGAATTGAAAAGAAGGACTCGGCCACCAACGTTGAAAACGCGTTCTTAATCTTTGAGTCATGGATCTTCTTAGTCTTTTCCTTGTAGATCAAAGAATTCTCGAGGCTTCATTACGGAGTTCATTTAATTCGCTGAGTTGAACTTTCCGATGATCACCGAGGACTTGAGGTCGAAATTTGCATGCTTCAAGCCCAATAGGCTTTGTGCTCAAGCTCGATCGGGAGATGACACGCCTTTCCATACACGAGCTTGTAGTGAGTACACCGATGGGTGTTTTGTGTTGCACTTTAAGGCCCAAAGTGCATCTTCAAGTTTGTCCGACCAAGAGGCACGATTTTCACCTCGGTCCTCTCCAAGATTCTTTTCAAACCACGGTTCAAACTTCCACTTGCCCACCGGTTTGTGGGTGATATGTGCAGAGAGGCGGTGGGTGACATCAGATTAAGCATCACTTTTGCGAATTGGTCATTGCAAAAGTGCGTGCATGATCACTAATGATGGCACGAGGAGTTCCAAACGGGCAAAGAGAGACTTTAAAACTTCACCACTACTCAAGCGTCGTTGGTAGGTAGCGCTTTCGCCTCCACCCATTTAGACAAGTAATCGATCGCCACGAGTATATACTTGTTCCTCGAGAAGACGGAACGGCCCCATAAAGTCAATGCCCCATACGCCAAAGATCTCGCACACTTGAATGGCATTTGAGGCATTTCATCTCTTTTAGAGATGTTACCATGACGCTGGCAAGAGTCGCAAGATTTGACGAGATCACGGGCATCTTTGTAAATTGTGGGCTAATAGAAACCGAATCAAACACCTTCTTGGCGGTGTAGTTCGGGCCATTATGTCCCCGTGGGTCCATGATGACAAGCCTTGAGAATTTCAAATGCTTCGCCTGCGTGAACACACCGTCGGATGACTTGATCCGCACATATTTTAAACAAGTAGGGTCGTCCCGTAGTAATGCTTAACATCTTTGAAAAATTTGTTCTTTGTTGGGACGACATCCCTTTCACAACAAAGTTACCCGCATGGTAGTTTGTAAAGTCGGCAAACCATGGGGTACTCGAATCTCACGATGAGATACACATTAAGTGTCTCGAGAGGAAATGTTTCGATATCTCCTTTTTCTCGAGCACACCTTGATGAGGATTTTCAAGACGGAAAGATGGTCGGTAGCTAGGTTCTCTCGCTCCTTTTTATCACGGATGGTGATATCAAATTCTTGTAGGAGGAGAACCCATCGGATCAATCTCGGTTTTGCATCTTGCTTAGCAAGAAGATATTTGAGGGTCGAGTGATCCGTGATACACTATGCTTTTGGACAAGATCAAGTATGGCCGAAACTTCGAAAGCATACACCACCGCTAGTAATTCTTTCTCCGTAGTGGTGTAATGTGCTGAGCTTCGCTCAAAGTTTTGCTAGCATAGTGTATAGGCTGGAAATGTTTAGCCTTATGCTTCAAGACCGCACCTATGGCGAAATCACTTGCATCGCATATAAGCTCGAATGGTATGTCCCAACGGGGCAACTAGAATTGGTGCTTCCGTGAGCTTCTCTTAAGAGTTTGGAAAGCTTCAATGCACTCACTAGAGAAGACGAAAGGAGTGTCTTTTTCAAGAAGTCGGGTCATAGGTCGATATTTTCGAGAAATCTTGAATGAAACGACGATAGAAACCGCATGACCAAGGAAACTTCTTACCCTTTGACAAACAGTGGAGGAGGTAGCTTTGCAATAACATCAACTTTAGCTCATCCACCTCAACCCCTTTCTTAGAGATCTTATGGCCAAGGACAATGCCTTCTTTGACCATAAAGTGACATTTCTCCAATTTAGACAAAGGTTCGTGTTTTCACAACGCTCAAGCATCTTGTCCAAATGGGAGAGACATGTTTGGAAAGAATTCCAAAGACCGAAAATCATCCATAAAGACTTCCATAGTCTTTTCGATCATATCATGGAAAATGGCCATCATACACCTTTGGAATGTACCGAGCATTGCATAGGCCGAAAGGCATGCGCCGTAAGCAAATGTTCCATAAGGACATGTGAATGTGGTCTTTTCTTGATCTTGGGGGTCAATGGGTATTCTGAAGTAACCCGAGAAACCATCGAGAAAACAATAGTATTCGCTTCCGCTAATCTCTCAAGCATTTGATCCATGAAAGGCAAAGGAAGTGGTCTTTACGGGTGGCTTCATTTAACTTTCGATAGTCAATGCAAACCGCCATCCCGTAACCAATCGAAAGTAGGAATCAACTCGCTTTCATCATTTTCAACGACAAGAATGCCACCTTTCTTGGGCACACAATGAACGGGCTCACCCCGAGGACTATCCGAAATAGGGTAAATCAATCCGGCATCGAGAAGTTTTATGACTTCGCTTTGATAACCTCATGAATTTTAGGATTCACCCTTCTTTGGTGTTGAACACCGGTTTGGAGTCATCTTCCGTGAGAATTTTGTGAGTACAAAATTTCGGGTCAACCCCCGGATGTCGGAAGTTTCCAAGCGATGGCTCGCTTGTGTGACTTCAAAACCTTTATGAGAGCGGCTTTTTCATCCTCACCAAGTCTTTAGCAATGATGACGGGTGATTTATTGTCATCCTCCAAAAATGCATACCGAGATGAGGTGGTAAGTCCTTAAGTTCGACCCGGAGGATCATCGATTTTTCAATCGCTTTGATTTCCTCTTTATGAAGTTCTTGAGGAGGAGTGATGAGGATCATCATTGAGCAACTTCTCGATGAGAAGAATATCTCCCTCGATGTCATTGGGGCGTGATCAATTTCCATGAAACCAATCACTAGACAAATATGCTTCAATCTCCTCCGAATAGAGTTACTTCCTCAAACGGAGTGAGGGATGCGGAGGAGAGAGCAACGATGGGATCAACCGGCGGGATTGCCACCGAGAATCCAAGAAGTTCTTGAGAATATTCCTCCGACACAATGTCAATGACATCAATCATGTTAATGGAAGTGTCTTCACAACTAGGGAATATCTCGTAACTTGATCGAGGTTGAAGGTAACGGCTTCCTTGTTTGACCTCAAAGTGATTTCCCTTTATCAACGCCGATTAATGCACGACCCGCTTTCAAGAAGCACCTCCCAAGGATGAGGGGTACTCGAGGATCGGCATCAAATTCAACAACAACAAAGTCGGCGGAAAATGGAAATCTCGACTTTACATGCATCGCCTCTGCCACACCTAACGGATGAGAACTCGTACGGTCGGCAAGCTCAAGGACCATACACGAGGTGTAAGCGAGGTAATGAAAGCTTTTCCACGTGGAGTTTGGCATTAAGTTAATGCTCGCACCAAGATCGCCAAAGCGGAGCATTGAACTAACCCTTGAAAATCGCATGGATGAGGAATTTGCCGGGTCTCCTAGCTTTTCGGAAGCTTTTGAGGATAACCGCAACAATTCTCATTCAAAGAAGTTTTAGCCAATTCGAAATCTTTCTTTGTTAGTCAACGACTTTTGATTGTTGGACCGAATTGGGCATAAGAAGAAGAGTCGTCCGCTAAACTATTCGAGTGCAAATCTTGAAAGATTTGCATAAGCTTCTCCATTTGTTGATTAGTTTTGTCGCTGGCCTTTGATCATTAAGCCTTGAAGGATAAGGAAGGAAGGCTTAGGATTGGTCATCGGAACAACGGGTCTCGAATCGAGGTAAGTCGACCAAGGTTGGACTTGTCTGTACTTCGTGGCTCGAGATATGCACCTCGTCCGCTGTATCCTTGGTAACTTGACTCATTGCCACCGTGGAGGGGCATTGAGTCATAGGTCCATTGCGCTTTTACCACTACGAGTGGTAATAGCATTCAACTCACCCTTAGGGTTGGGAATGGTGTTACTTGGAAGAGATCCCGAGTTGAAGCTTGATTGTTTCGACTCATGAGAAGAGCAAGCACGCTTATCGATCTTGCTATTTTGTCGATCAATCTTGCTACTAGTTGTTCTAATCTCGATGTAAAATCATTCCTCATAGAGGTAATCGATTTTGCATGGACACCATCTTAGCTTCATTGTTTTTGATGTAACTAACAATGTCAATGGAAGCTCGAGGAGGTGGAGCTTGAATAATTTGTTGTGGAGCGGGAATCGGTTTTGATTATAGTTCCCTTGATTTTGAGAACCTTGATTTTGAAAATTCCGATTCTCGATTAAACCGATTATTTCGCTTTGATTGTTCCGATTTTGATTAAACCCTGTGGTCCAAGGTAATTGTTAGAACGATAGCTTAGAAGGCTACGGTCCCCTCATGGGGTAGGAGTTACCCCCGAATTGTAGGAACCTTGAGCAGATATACGCCTCGAGTGAAGCCACCGAGGTCGGACACTCGAAATAAGGTGTGGACCACCACAAGTCTCACAACTTTGCTCACGGTATTAACTTGTTGATTAGCATTTGTGTGATTCATTTTAAGCATGGCTACCGATATTTCTTCCAACTTTTGTCGAGAGTGGTGAATTCAAGATGGAAGGCGGTGGATCTCGTTGACTCACTCCTCTCAGCAGAGGAATCCCAATAATTGTGGTGGGCAACATGTTTTCGATGAGATCAAAGCACCTTCGGGTCGCCTTTCATAAAGGTACCACCCAGCAGTGATTGATCGTGGTCACGATGTCTCGCAGTTAACCCGCTATAGAATGTATCTATTCGGGTGACAAGCAACATGTTGTGGTTCGACATCGGTCAATTGAAAGCTTATAGCGCTCCCATGCCCTCGAATAAGGACTCGTCGGAAGTCGCCTAAAATTGCCGATTTCATTCCTTAGTTTCGCCACCATCGACGGTGGAAAATATTTCGCCAAGAACTCGAGATCATTTCATCGAAACTATGGATTGAGTTCTCGGGAAGACGATCAAACCATGCAAAGGCATGAAGCGTCAAGGAATAAGGAAAGAGGTATAAGCGAAGGGCGCCATCGAGACCCCATTTTGCTTCATACTGGGTGACAAGGAGAATTTGTCAAGATGCTTGTTAGCATCTTCACCGTGATCCGCGAATTGGCGTAAGCTTTGGACTTGTTGAATCATGTGATGTTTAAGTCCAAAGTCCGTGCTTGGATGTCGACCGGCAATTGACCGCCTGGCCCATTCATCGGGGTTGGCAAAGCTCCTCCATTGTTCGGAGATCGGAGTCGGATTTTGTGGATCGGGTCGGACTTCGAGGTCCTTCCCTTCGATTCCGACATGGTGGATGCACAACGGTTCAGATCTCGGCACGCTTTTCTTTGTTAAGAATACGCTTGACGAGCTTGAGAGCTGAAAAGATACATTCAGAGTTAACTCTAAGAGACCTCGTGAGTTAAGGAGAGGAATGGGAATTATGAAAATCTTCCAGATGAGAATGAGAATTATGAAGACGCTTTTATAAAACTTGGGTGAGAAGAATCTTTATGGGTTTTCTCGGTTCTCAAACGCCGATATCACAACAAAATCAATTAACACAAAATCGAGGCAAAACAATGTTGAACTTAACTAATAATCCAAGATGAATGGCTTTTGAAAAGGTACACCAATCACAAGGACACAAAGGCAAGTTTTATATCTTTAGTTCGGAACTTATTATGGTCGCACCCCAGCTTAGGTAGTGCAATCGCCTTGGTTTGCGGTGGTAATCTTTTAAGTTGTTTATTCTTAAGAAAACGATTTAATCTTTTGTATTTTTATTATTTGATACATATATATAAACAAAAGGAAAAATATTTTTGTGTTTTATACGCTTTGGTGGTTTGTTTTTGAATTTTTTTTTTTTTTTTTAATAAAATATGGATATATATATAGATAGATGGATGATATGAACAAATGAGTGAGTATTCAAACAACTAATCTTCTAGACGAAGATAATCAAAGACAACCGTCAAGCAGCAAGGCTTGGATTTTGATGATGCTAAACTGTTAAGTTCTCTCACGCAAGCGTAAGAAAACTTAAAATGCCTTAAACGCGAATGCAATGAAGATCCGAGGAGTATAGTGTTTCCCGGTCATTATGTCCCAAATGAAATTGTGCAATGGATTATCAAACGCTTAGTGATCGGAAGATTTGAATGGATACGTAGATTTGATTTATGATTATAACTACGTAAATAGCCAACAAATTACAAACGGCTTAAATGCAAATTAAAGGAAATCTAAAAAGATAAAATCTATTAAATAAACGCTATCACTATTATTAAAATGATGTTTTGTTCTTTTGTTTTAATAAAACTTAATTAAAAACTACGCGACGCATAAGCAAAAACGTGAAACTTACACAATATTAACCCTAAAAATATGAAAATGATATTTTATAAACCTAATGATAAAAGAAAATTATTAGAAAAGAAAATTAATTTTACAACTAATTATCTAATTATTATTAATTAAAAACTATTTTTAACTATTAAATAATTACCTAAAATGCAAGAAATTAGGAAATAAAGCTAGAAAAATAAAATTATGAAATGAAAAAGTCTAAAATATCAAACTAGAATTTTAAAAACTATTTTTGTATTTTTCTGGTTATTTTTCTATTTTCTAGGAATTTTAAACTATTTAAAACTAATTAAATTATTAAAAATTACCAAATAAACTATGAAAAATCTAGAAAATTACTTTTTTGCCTTTTTATATTTATCTAAGCCTAAGAAAAATGAAAACTTATTTTTTTGAACCTTTTTCTAATTTTTTGTATTAAATGCTATTTAAAAATGCTTAAAAACTAGTTTAAATTAAGAAAAATAGCAAATGAACTTGGAAAAATCTGAAAATTGCAGGAAAAGTCTAAAATATTATTAAGGAGCTAGGAAAATAGAAAACATGGGCTTGTGTGGAAGATTTAGATCTCATATGGAAGTGCTTATGGAAATAAGCACTGATAAGCCAAAAGCTCACCAAAAGCTACCAAACTAGTACACAAGTCGCAATAAGCTAATTTAACCAAAATGAAATGAGTTTCAACAAGCTAAACCCTCTCGATTCACCAGCTTGATCGATTTGATGTATGAGCTTATAATCTAAGAACAGCTTACAGGTAGACCTTTAAGCACAAGCATAAGCTTAACAACAAGCTCAAACTCGAAAATGAAAATTGAAACCTAAAGAAGACCCGGTTGAGATTGAATGTACCAAATTTCGTGCCATGAAAAGATCTTATAAGCTCCGTACATGAGTCGCATAATCGAGAAAATCTCAAGATTCACCGAGATTTGGAACAAAAGTATAAGGCCTAAAGAGAGGACCTGCTTGAGCTTCTAAAAAATTGTAAAATTCAACTAAAATGGTGATAAGTAATTAGACCGTGATGAGGTTTGTGAAGGTACAAATTTCATCGAAAATGGCTCAAAGATGAATCCTAGAAAATCCTTCTAGATGGGCTCAAATCATATCACATTTTGACTTTTGAGCAAACAAGAAATGTTGACTATTTCAACTTTGATTCAAATCTTTGAATTGAAAAGGATGTTATATGTTGTAATAGGTGTAATGCAAGCTAGCTTGATGAATTCTAAGCACAAAATCATGGTTTCATGATTCAATAATCCAACAGCTAATCGCTTAGACAGATTTAGAACCAACTTTGACTTCTAGTGGTTGCATACCCAAATTTTGACTCAAATGAACTCAAACACACTAATTAAACATGATCCTCCATAATTTAACCATCGAAAGGCACTAATAAGATGATACTACAAGAATGCCAAACACCCCTTTAGTACACAGCTTATGCAATAAAACTTATCAAAACACCGATCCAATCGAGACTTTTGATTAAACCGATCTTAGACAACATAAATGAAACTTAATTAACAGATTAAATCCGCTTATAACTACAAATGAAAGTTTATGCAGGGAGCTTGGAAAATCACTTACTACCGCCTTAGCCACAATGGCTTGCCATTATCGAGATCGTAACCCATACTACACTAGTCTATATCAAATCCAACCACATCATTCTCTGCAACCCCATGTTCATTTCAAACTGCTAGAACCAATTTGAGTCCGACAGTTGACTTATATTGACCAAGGTACAACTTTGCTTAAAACTTAAATATAAGCTTACGAGAAAGCTTAAATAAGCTTATGTAAGATTATTTGAATCCACAAATTAAGCCACCAAAGCTTTGACATAGAAATTAGAAATTGAAAATCAGACAAAGAACTAGAAACTTGAAATGTAAGCATAAAGCGAAATTGATGATTGAAAAGAGTTTCAATACACTTAATTAACTTAACTTGACATAAATAAGCAAAAGATTACAGTTTAGAATTTGATTTAAAACAGAAAACATAAAAACGACATATAATTTAAAAATTTAAACTCACTACCCTTTGCTTCCCCTTCTTCTTCCATTTTTATACATCAAATAGCCTCCTCTCTCTCCTCTGACTGATTCCCAGCAACAATTCTAGCCATTGGATGGCTAGAAATGATCTTGGCCCTTGACTTGGTTTTTAAGGAAAAATCCATTTGACCGTTGATACCGTTTAGCTACTAGGGGGTGAAGTAGTCGTGATGATGAGGGGGCCGAGGTGAAGCGGATAAGGCATGGGTGAGATGGGATTGGTGCCGGGGTTGCGAGCAACTTGGAGAAGGAGGATAAGGTATGGCGGGTAATCGGGTGTTTGACTTGGTTTGACCGACCAGGGCAAAAAGGGTGGCGGGTCAAAATGATAAGATGGCAGGGTCGAAATGGGTGAAGGGTCATTGGATGTTTTATTAATTCAAGGACTTGTTTTGTAATTATCCAATTCATGAGGACCACACCGCAATTTTGAAAAGTTTCTCCAAGGACTAAAAGTGACAAGTATCAATAGTTCAGGGACCAAAGCTGTCATTTTCACATTTTCCAGGGACTAATTTTGCCATTTTTCAAACTTGGAGGACCATTTTTGTAATTTTCTCAAAACTTTTTATATTTTTCACCAAAGGACTAAATTTGACAACTTATGATTTAAAAAGGACCTTTGGTGACTTTTCTTTTGAAATTTTTGACTCAGGGACTATTTTTGACAATTTATGAAACTTGGGGGACTGAAACTGCCAATTATGCAAACTTTGCTCATTTTTCATCTGTTTTTGAACATTTTTCATCTGAAACATATAAAATGTAATTTTGGAATATTTTCAGTGTTTTGATCGTTTCTGAGCATTTTTTAACCGTTTTGCAGTTCAGATTTGACTAAAAATGATGAGTATTTACACACTCATCAACTTATAATACAGAGATAAGCATGACATTCTATTTTACCAAGTATCTCTAATTTGATTATAGAATGCAATTTTAACATCTTTCTCGTTGAATAGCTTACGGTATTCAAAGAATAACTCTTGGATGTGTTCACGCCTCTTCGTGAGCTCTTTTTGTTTCGTGAATTTTATGCTTTTAACGGATGCATGCTATGATAACGATTACAAAGGCTTAACCTACTAAGTGAAAAGGTAATTGATAACAATAACAACAGATGATCCTCATTAAATGATTCATGCAAAAGCATCATACTAACAAAGTGTTAATAAACGAAGCGGAAAGAAAATGTTCAAAAGAAATCATCAACACCAAACATATCAAACAAAAGACCGGATACTGATTCTTTAGAAATATTGATAATCGATGTTATATGATCGTGAAGCAAATAAAGGAGAAAACACAAGTTGTGCATCAAATTGATAAGAATAATAACATGTATTATCTGGAAACCACACAGGAACATGACACGCACAAAATGTGAAAAATCATTCATTCATTTCTCTCATTGATATTTGTTTGTCTTCAGCATCAAGATCAATGTGTTGGTCATTAATGATGACTATTCTGTGGCATTTTCGGTATTTGAGAAACCACCATCCTTCTTCCTCTTGGATGATAACGACGGTGCCTACAAAAAAGGACACTTCACCCAACTATGGAAAAGTTTTGAAGCTTTGATTGTAAAATGTAATTACAACGTTTACATCTCTTGCAAATTTTGCAATTAAAGCAATAATCAAAATGAAAATTCAAGAGCGGGAAAATGGAAAACCATGAGCGGGAGAAAGAGGGGACAAGAGGCATAGGCAAAACAAAAAAAACCCTAAACCTTCTCCCCAAAAAGTTAGTCTCTCACCCAACCGCTCTCTCATCTTCCAACTTTAGGTATAATCGAACTATCTTGTTGATTGATTATATGGTAGCTTTTATGTTCAATTTTACCCTAGATCTCATTTGTTGCTTATGTTTTACTTGTCAATTTTATCATCTATTTTGCTCGATTTTGCGTTTCATATGCTTGTGTTTTGGTCGATTTTGGCTGATTTTACTTATTTTTTATGCTTGTGTTTTACTCTTTTTATTAAATCCGAGATTTCTATTGTGTTTTTTTTTTGACTTAGTTGTTCCAATTTTAGTCTTTAAAATTAATTGTTGTGACAATAAAGAATTTTGATATGTTTTTGATGTTTAGTCTCAACTTCTTTTTATTAATTTTATGTTGATGTCTTTGACAATGGATGTCAGTATATATATTAAAGATAAGTTAGCTTAGCAAAAAAATACCTACAATCTTAATTAGTCTAAAGATAAAGTAATTGGTTGATGGGTAGCTTAAAAAGAATGTTACTGGTGACTGCCCATAATCTGCTTCTTTTGTGTTTGTTTTTTGAGTTTGTGTTTGGTATGTGTCTCTGCTGTGTTAGAATTTGCTTCAAATCACAAACATTCATAACATGTCAAATGTAATTTATTGTCTTTTCTTACAAATTTTGTATATCGTATTATGTTTGTCACTTTTTAGAATTAAATTTCTTTAATCTTTACAAATTTAAATTGTACATATACACTTCAACTCATTGTTTTATTTATCACATGACAGATGGCAGGAAGGGGTCAATCCAAAACGACGAGAGGGAATAGGGAAGACTGCCCGTCGATTTGGAAAATCACAAGTATTGACTCCTCAATCACCACTACCAGTAACACCACCTTGTACATTGTCGGTAACTCAACCCTTATCACCAGCGCCGAATCCATTGTCACCGCCTCCTTTTGAATCTCAGACACTTGCTGCAACTTCAGCTGCAACTGCATCAACATCAACTGCAACTGCTGAGGTAGATTATTGCAGAGGTATATTTTTTCCTATGTATAATTTTCTTATATTAGTCATTTTTTCTAATAGTAAGCTAATTGTACGATCCATCTATCAAAGTTTATGTTAAGTTTAATTTGTTTTGTGCTACACCAAATGTAGATGAAACATCCATTCTAAAAAGAGGTCCTAAAGGAGCATACTTGAACACAAATATTCCTAAGGATCCATATGCAAGAACACTAATTCATATCATTGGTCCTAGAGCATAAGTATAATACTCATGGTTATCAATCGTGTTATTTAAAATATACTATCTGTCTATTAAAGTTTCTAAAACTTTAGAATAAAATTTAAAATGAACACTCATAAGATGCCTGCGCTCAACTAGCATCTCAAAATATTACATTTAAATATTTTCATGTCTTTTGTAGGATCGATATCAATATCAGGCAACTGTTGATCTGAAAGAGGCTAGAAAGTTTTGGATAAATAAGTCCAGGGAGAGATGTCGAGGTACATGGGTTATGGTGAGGAAAAAATGTAAAAGCAGGTCTTAAAGTACAAACCCAACTGACTGGAAAAATTTTCGTCCTGAATGTGTGAACATTGAATCAAATTGGGATGGTATCCTTGATTCATGGATGAAAGAAGAATGGCAGAGCGATCAAGGGTGGGTGCTGAAAACAGAAAAAGGTTCCTGGGGATGTGGAAGGTACGAGCTCATATGTCAGGCATATCGGCGGGTCTAAAAGCTTTGGCGCACACTGTTATCAATGGGTATGTTCTTGTTCTCATAGTTTTCTCTTTAAGTAGCTCTGATGATTGTATTTTGTTAGGCTTTATTTCAGCTAAGTTATTTATATTTACATAATATGCAATAATCTTATTTGACATATAAGATTTTGAATCCATAAGTATTTGAGCTTTTGTGTTTGCCTACTTTTTTAGGAGAAAAAAACAGAAATTGAGCATCAAAAGTTGCATGCCAAGGAACTTCGTAGGATTTAACACCCATCTGTTGAGAGACCATTATTGAAGCACAAGTCAATGCTAGAGTTGAAAGCCGACTTCAAGATGTGATGATTGAGATGATGGAGGAAATGAAAAAGATCCTCAAAAAACAACAAAATGCCAATGCTTCTAAAGAGTGATCTGGTGATGCGTAACCCATGTTATATAAGTACTAAACTTTTTTGTGTATGTTATTTGGTTATAATCATATGCTTTTGTTGCTTAATCGTATCTAGAGATGTTTGTCTAGTGTTTATAACCAAGTGCAGGGAAATGGAGGAAAAAGAAGAAATATTCAGCTAACCGAAGATTCCCATTTCAACAAGACTAAATCAGTATCTCAAGGCCTTTTGAAGACCTCAGTGATTGAAGAATCAAGTTCTACAAAGTAAGTGAAGAAAGATCAAGTTTTGTATATCAGAATCCAACCGGATCCGGTTACTCGCAACCGGATCGGTTGGAAATCGATCGAGAATCGTGTTTTACCGCCATCGCCAACCGATCGGTGCAACCCATGGCCGGATCGGTCGGCTAGTTGTTATTGAAGACCAGCCGGATCGGTTGGTCGTATGACCGATCCGGTTGGAGAAAGCCGCGGTTTCCAAAACTTCATCACTAAGCTTTCCTTTGCATCCAAACGATTCTAGGTCATTCTCTTGGTGTATTCTAGTCCCTTCCTCACCCTTGATGGCCAAGTTCAGATTTAATACCCTAGGCCTTGGAATTAGTATAAATAGAGGCTAATTGTGAGCATTAGAGACACCAACCTATAATACAAATCTCTCTACTCATCAAACAAAGCCTTAAGCTCTTAAAATTCAGTCTTAGAAGTCCGTAGAAGTTTGGAGATCCGTAGTTCACCATTTGGAGGCCAAAACACTAAGAAGTCTACCTCAATCCTTTGGAAATCATTACTATACCATTTGTAATCTTATTCCAAACATTGTAAGACTTTCAATCATGTTTTCTAATGTTCAAAGTTCCGAGTTTATGTTTATGTTTGCTATGAGTGGCTAGTTTCTTTATGTACTTGCTTAAATGATGTTGATTATCATATGATTAGTTAGTGGTTGTGTTAACATGTTTTAATTCAATTTCAAGTTGATTCTAAGATCCAATTATGCTAAAGTTTCATAGTGACATTTGTTAATCAAGTTTGGCTAATTGACAATAATCGTTAGTCGAAAGAACTTCGTGTTATTCAACTAGTCATAATCATTTTGTCTATGGATGATTGTTTTTACCCATTATTCTTGATTATACAAAGTAACTAAGGTGTGGTTGTAATAGAAACACTTTTTGATTATCGAATTGGATTGGTTAGAAACATCTAAATGGTCGTAAGATTAGTTGTTGAGAATCAATTGTAGCCTTTTGTCTATGATCGGTTACCTTTTGTATTGACCATTTCTTAAGCAATTTGATAAACAAGTGGATGTTTTTGTGTTTAAGTTTATGTATGTAAACTTATGAAACTTGAATTGATCTTGAATTGATTGGTTAAACTTAATGCTTGTTTTTTATAAACTAAACTCTTGATCAAAGTTTGACTTGTAAGAACAATAGATTAGTCTACCAACTAATTATCATAACCAACATGTTAAGAGGTTAACACAATCACATTAATCTATGATTTGAAACTAGTTTAAGCAAGTGTAGTTTTTAATCATCTGAATTTCATTATATCTATTTGCTTTGTTATATGTTTTGGATAGACTCCGTTAATTCAAACTTGTGTTTAGATTCACTCAAATTCTATGAGCGATCCCGACTTACCTTCATAATCTTGCTATAACGGACGAGTATACTTACTCGTATGTGTATTAGTAATATTGGTAATTCACCTTTATAAATTTAAAACTTGCACCAACCGGGCACATCAAGTTTTTGGCGCCGCTTGGGATTTGATTGTGTTTCAACAAGTTTTTGAATTTCCCTCAGTCGATTCAACCCAAAAAATTTTCTCAGAAACCTTAACCGGATCCGGTTGCCCCTCAACCGAATCGGTTACGAGTTTGTCCATCGATCATTTAGTCTAACCGATCGGTCGCATCCCGCAACCGATCCGGTTACCTTCTCTGACCCATAGAAACCATTTTCGTTGTTTGTCCGTGTGTTTAGATATTGCCCGAATTCTCTAGGACATTGTATGAACACTCGAGCAAATGAGAATTGAACCAATTACACCTCTTACCAACCCCGAACGTTTGATTCAAGAAGAAGGAGAACACGTTTCATACCATTGGAAAATCGTGTACCAAGAGTACCAAACCCACCATTTGATAACCTCATTGAAGCCAAAGTTGTTTACAACCCTTTCACCAATTTACCTTTTCCCATGGCGGACGATCAACCCATGTGGGGAACCAACCGAACCGTAGCACCAACCCCCGAAAGTGCTATTGTTGCTATTAACCTTAGTGACAACTTCACCGTGAAGGGACATCACCTTTATATGATCAAAGACCGACAATTCGATGGCCGTACGCGGGCCGATCCGCATAAGCACATTGCCGAATTCATCGAAATTTGCGGCATGTTCCGTTATGGCGACACCGATGTCAATGCCATCAAACTCAAACTTTTCCCATCATCACTCACCGGAGATGCTAAAGTATGGTACAATGAATTAACCCGTGAATCATCAATACTTGGGAGGAGATGAGGCAAGCTTTTGTGAGCCGATTCTTTCCACCACCATGTTTGATCGATTAATGGGAGAAATTTTTGCTCAACCAAAACCCAACGAATCACTTGTCGAAGCTTGGCTTCGAATGAAAGATTTGCTTCCGTGGTTGTCATGGACATGGATTATCAAAAGGAACCATTATCCAAATCTTTTACCATGGACTAGATGAAATCTCTCAAGGCATCCTTGATGTTTGGAGGAATTTTCTCTATAAGACTCCCAACGATGCACATCAATTGCTCAAGATCGAGTACTTCTCAAACTTGATTGGTCCAAAGATTCCAAACCAAACCTCTCCAGAAAAAGCCGTTGCTTTTGTCGAAAACACGATACCTCAAAACTCATGGAGAAGATGGGCGTTAACCTCAAAAATCGACTCGCAGATACAAAGATATCAAAGATGAAATGAAAGAAATATGAGACGGATGCAACAATTGTGGAGGAAATCATCCATCGTCCGAAAAGACGATAAACCTATGGGTGGACGAAGGAAGGAGAAGCAAGTTATGCTCAAGGAGGATACCGTGGAGGAGGATATCGTAGTAATTATTACGGTCGAAATTCGAAATTTGCAAGATCGCCGACCAAGGGATGACAACCGTGATTCTCAACCACGAACCGGCGATCCACCACCACAAAATCCCGACAAAAGGCGGAAGAAACCGAATTCGAAAAAACCATGAGAGAATTCGTGGTTGGTCAAAACTCATAAATGATTTTATCAAAAATCAATTTTTCAATCTCAAAGCCAAAGTGGAGCAAGGACGGAAAAATCATCAAGCATCTATCCAAGATCTTGAAAACAAGCTTATGCGAGACTTTCGACCAACATTCCTCTAGACCATACGGTTCATTGCCAAGTAACACTCAATCTAACCCAAAACCATCAAATGATAAGACGTCACCGTCCACCACAAACAAGAAATGAACATATCAATGTTGTTTTCACAAGAAGTGGTCTTTCGTACGATCCACCACCTAATCCTAATGCCCCTGTCACCATTGATAGTGAGGATGAAAACAAAGAACCAAACACAACTCAAACCACCAAAAAGAAAAACATTCCAACCGTCAAGGCGTATACACCAAAAATTCCTTATCCTCAACGCCTAAAGAAGGAGAAGATGGAAGAGCGTTATAAGAAGTTTATCGAAATAATCAAAGAGGTTAGACTCAATGTTCCTCTCGTTGATGTTATAGCCGAATGCTTGATTACGGAAATTTTTGAAAGAACTTCTTAATAACAAAAGCAAGCTTGAGCAAATATCGCAGCCTTTTCTTAACGAAGAATGCTCGGCTATAGTTCAAAACAAAATCCCACAAAGCTCGGAGATCACGGAGCTTTCTTATTCCATGTACTTTCGAATAATGTTAAATGCAATGCTTTGGCCGATCTTGGCACAAGTATCAATTTGATGCCTTATTCACTCTATTCCAAGTTGTGCAACAACGACTGAAACCAACAAAATGAGTATCCGATTGGCAAATCATTCCTATCAATATCCGCGGAATCGTGAGAATATGCTTGTTCAAGTCGGTAAATTCATTTTCCCGTGGACTTTGTAATCTTGGAAATGGAAGAAGATAGTAAAGTCTCACTCATTCTAGGAAGACCTTTCCTAAATACCGCCGATGCAATCATCAAAGTGAAAGAAAAGAACTCAACCTTGGGTTGGGAAGATCGAATCACTTTTCTTATCGATAAAGCAATGCGCTACCCACATTCCGGTGATGACACTTGTTTTAACGTCGATGTTATTGATGAAGTCAGCGATGAGGAATTAGATGCATTCTTGAGCGAATCCGATCCTTCATGACTACTTCAAAAAATCAATGAAACAGTTTTGATAAAGAATTTGATGATTTCATGAAAGTAGAATTCAAGGAGAGAACTCGAAGAAGAAGAAATAGAGGAAGATGAAGAAAATTTGAAGAAATAACTTTCAATGACGAGATGCGAATTAAATCCTCTATCGAAGAACCACCCACGGATCTCGAACTCAAACCTCTCCCGGATCATCTTGAATATGCTTATTTGGAGGAAAACTCTCTTCTTCCAAAGAGTCATATCTTCGTTGCTCGAGGATAATGAGAAAGAAAGTTTAGTTTACGTCCTCAAAATCACAAACAAGCTTTTGCTTGGAAAACATCGATATCCGTGAATTAGTCCTAATTTTGCAAACACAAAATCAATTATGAAGAAGGGATTAAACACGTGGTAGAACGTCAACGTCGACTCAATCCCAACATGAAAGAAGTTGTTAAAAGGAAATCATAAAACTTCTTGATCGGAATCATTTATCCAATTGAGGATAGCCCTTGGATAAGTCCCTGCATAATCGTGTTCCCAAGAAAGGAGGAATGACGGTTGTAACTAATGAGCGAAATGAACTAGTTCCAACTAGAACTCCACGGTTGGCGCGTTTGTATTGACTATCATAAGTTAAACAAAGCCACCGTAAAGGATCACTTTCGCTCCCCATTCATGGATCAAATGCTTGAAAGACTAGCAGAAATAAATTCTTTTGTTTCCTCGTCGATTTCGTGATATTTCCAAATTCCATCGATCCTAATGATCAAGAAAAGACCACCTTTACTTGTCCTTTTGGAACCTCGCATATCGGCGTATGCCTTTTGGTATTTGCAATGCACCGCGACTTTTCGAGTGTATGATCGCCATATTCAAGACATGCTAGAAACCTCCATGGAAGTTTTCATGGATGATTTTTCATCTTTGAGATTCATTTGAAGCTTGTCTTGCTAATCTCGATAAAATGCTCGAAAGATGCGGTCGCACATCTTGTTCTCAATCGAGAAATGCCACTTTATGGTAACTCAAGAAATTGTGCTTGGCCACAAAATCTCCAATGCCGAATGGAAGTAGACAAAGCAAAGGTCGATGTAATCTCAAAACTTCCACCACCAACTAACGCCAAAGTTGTTAGAAGTTTTTAGGACATCTTTGGTTTTACTGCGATTCATCAAAGATTTTTCCAAAATATCTCGCCCAATGACGAAACTTCTTGAGAAAGAATCATCTTTGACTTCAATCTTGATTGCATAAAAGCTTTCAAACATCAAATCTCAACTTACTAGTGCTCGATCATGGTCTCACCTAATTGGTCACTACCCTTGAACTTATGTGCAAGCGATTTTGTTGTTGGAGCCAGTCTTAGGTCAACGCGAAGGAAAACATTTTCGCCTATATATTTTGCTAGCAAGACACTTGAATAGTGCCCACAAAATTATACCGTCATGAAAAAGAATTATCGGCGTCGTTTTTGCATTCGACAAATTCGGATCATATCTTGTGCTCTAAAAAGCATGCTTTTCTGGATCATTCGGTACTCAAATATCTGTTACCAAGCAAGACGCTAAACCTCGTCTTATTCGATGGATTTTATTACTTCAACAATTTGACATCGAAATCAAAGATAAGAAAGGAGCGAGAATCTTCTGCGATCACTTATCTCGCCTCGAAAATCCCAATCTTGAGGAATTAAAGAAGAAGAAATCGATGATTATTTTCCGATGAAACTCTCATGACCATCGATGAAGCCGACGATCCTTGGTTTCTTGACTTTGCGAATTACCTCGCGGAGGAATTCTCGAGAAAAGGTCTAACTCATGCTCAAAGAAGCAAATTCTTTTGAACTCAAATACTACTTTTGGGAAGAACCATATCTTTTCAAAATGTGTCCGATGGGATGATCCGAAGATGTGTTTTGGTTCCGAAACCGAAAAATTCTTGACGAATGTCATCATGGCCCGACTGGGGACATTATGGTCCTTCCACCACGACTAAGAAAGTTTTTGATCTTTGGATTCTCTCGCCAACAATATTCAAAGAAGCACACACACTTGTTCAAAATTGTGACGCTTGTCAAAGAACAACCAATCTCTCGGAGAGATGAAATGCCATTAACAAGCATTCAAGTGTGTGAAATATTCGATATTTGGGGAATAGATTTCATGGGACCATTCCCTAAATCCCACAAATTCGAATACATTCTCGCTATAGATTATGTGTCCAAATGGAAGCTTTACCAACAAACGATGCTCGTGTCGTCGTTAATTTTCTCAAAAGCTTTTAGCTCGTTATGGAATTCCCAAAGCACTCATAAGCGATCGAGGAACTCATTTACGCAATCAACAAATGGAGAAAACCATGAAAAGATATGGAGTTCATCATCGATTTGCGACGCCTATCATCCACAAACCAAGGTCAAGTCGAAAATACCAACAGAGCTCTCAAATGAATCTTGGAAAAGACGGTGAAGGACAATCCTTCATTATGGGCAAGAAAACTTGACGATGCTGCATGGGCATTTCGTGCGGCTTATAAAACACCAATTGGCACAACTCCTTACGGACTCTTGTATGGGAAGACTCGTCATTTGCCGTTCAAGTTGAACATCGTGCTTATTGGGCGCTCGGACATTGTAACACCAATCTCAAAATAGTTTGGAGAGAAAAGATTTACGCAATTGCACGAACTCGATGAATTAAGACTCCAAGCTTATGAAAACTCCAAAGCAGATAAAGCGAACAAAAGCTTATCATGATAAAAGCTACTAATTCGAAAAGAATTCAAAGCGGAGATAAAGTTATGCTTTTAACATGAAATTCAAATTCAAAGCTCCTAAGTTACAACCAAAATGGTTTGGACCATATGTCGTAAAACATGGATATCCATCGGGTATGTCGAACTCTATGACAAACAAGGTGGAAGTTTCATTGTTAATGGACACGAATCAAATTATATTACGACAAGGAGCAAATGAAAGAAGTTTCGATTCTGACGGTGTCTAGAGACACCATGAGAATGAATTGAAACTATCACCTTTGTAGCACAATTTCCGTGAAGAATCCCACAAACTGCTCCATGGAAACCATCTCTTTGAGTTAAATGCGGGACGATATTGAAGCTCTTGGTGAAGAATTCATGTACATCCCGAACTTTACAAAATGTTCAAAGCGCCTTGCACTAAATAAATTCGGAAGATTCGAGTCGGTGAGGACTCGGTAATAAATCAAGCGCTTCTCGGGAGGCAACCCGTGTGTTTTATGTTTTGATGGTCACTCCCAAAGTTTAAACCTTTGGTTGAACTTAAGTGTGGGGTGCCATCCTTTAATAAAACCTTTTGTTTGTTTATAAGATTGTGTGCGGTGATGATTTCTTAAGTGAAGGATTGGGTGAAGAAGAATTTTAAGTCGATAAACTCGTTGACATATCTGGTTTCATCTCTATTTTCCCTATTTCTATACTTTGAAGTTCGTTTTCATTGAGGACAATGTCTAACTTAAGTGTGGGGGTGAATAGGAAAATTAGAGTTTTATGCTTAAATTTAAAATTTTGTTTGCCCTTGTGATCTAGTTGTTTTACACTTTTAGGATTATCTATTAGAATAAGCTGGATCATTCCTTTCGTAAAATTGGTAATATTTGAAATTTCGAGATGTGTTCGATTACTATTGCAATCCATTACGGGATCGATAAACATTTGCTAGCACATATTATACCCTTTCCACTAAATTGTGAGGATTTGAGCCTATTTCTTATTAGCATACATCTTTATGCTTGGATCTTTTACTATGAGTGTGGGTGATTTTATTTATTCTAGAACTTGTGCTTGTAAATCATTACCGACAGCATGATGAGATTGCATTCGTGCGATATAAGTGAATTCGTGTGATAAAGAGGCACCTTAGGATTTAACCCAAATGGCCTTCCATTTTACATCTAATGATCTATTAGCTAGCCTCATTGGTTAGTTAACCACCCACATGGACCCATTTGTAGTGCTCATTTTAGCACTAGATACCCTAGTTACACCTTCCGAGCCATCCCTTTCATTTTGCTTCACCGAAAAATACAAAAGATTTTACACTTTAAACCTTAGCCTATCCCGTATCAATGTCTATCGGTTGGTTGCTAGTTGCACGGAAAGTGAAGATTGTTCAAATGATTATGAGTACCACATCCTATGTGATTGATTGAGCCATGCCATGAGTTTATGTTTAAAAAAAAAAAAAAAAAATGTGTTGAAAGTATGGAAATAATAGCCAATGAGCTATGATCGTAGAACAATTGTCATGGCAAAGCAAAAATTGTGGAAAGTGAAAAGAAGAAAGCAAAGCTATAATCGTTTATTTGGTTCGTGAATTGTTTGGTAGCTAGCAACATGGGTATTAGACTTGATTTCATTTTATTTTAACACCAATTTCATTAACATTCCATGCCTTATCCATACCCTAACCCTTAGCCATATCATTATAACTTTGAATAAAGCCCTCTTTAGATGTTTTACTTGGTGCTCGCGCCACGTCGGTGGAGTTTTGTTTCTTGTACAAGCTTATGGTAATAATCTAATCATGGTGAGCAATGAGTGTGATTTATCTTGTTACTCCACTAAAATGAGTGATTGAGTGAATTATATTTCGTTCCTTTTCGTGAGGTTTTTGAAATGTTAATCATGCAAGAAAATCATTGGCTATTGTCAAACATCTTGATGTTTTACCTTTATAAAGCATAATTGATGAATCCTCTCGTATTTATACTTGGTTGATTTGCATCACATTTTCATAATCACGATCTTGTACCGGTGGATGTTTTCCTAGATTTGCTTGAGGGCAAGCAAAGTTTAAGTGTAGGGAATTTGATAACGCCGGATTGTGCATGTTTTAGTAGCGTTATCCGTGTTTTTATGTATGTTATTTGGTTATAATCATATGCTTTTGTTGCTTAATCGTATCTAGAGATGTTTGTCTAGTGTTTATAACCAAGTGGCGGAAATGGAGGAAAAAGAAGAAATATTCACTAATCAAGATTCCCATTTCAACAAGACTAAATCAAGATCTCAAGGCCTTTTGAAGACCTCATTGATTGAAGAATCAAGTTCTACAAAGTAAGTGAAGAAAGATCAAGTTTTGTATATCGAAGATCCAACGGATCCGGTTACACTCGCAACGGATCGGTTGGAAATCGGTCGAAATCGATGTTTTACCATCGCCAACCGATCGGTCGCAACCGGATCGGTCGGCTGAGTTGTTATGAAGACCGCCGGATCGGTTGGTCGTATGACCGATCCGGTTGGAGAAGCTGCGGTTGCCAAAATTCATCACTAAGCTTTCCTTTGCATCCAAACGATTCTAGGTCCTTCTCTTGGTGTATTCTAGTCCTTCCTCACTCCTTGATGGCCAAGTTCAGCATTTAATACCCTAGGCCTTGGAATTAGTATAAATAGAGGCTAATTGTGAGCATTAGAGACACCAACCTATAATACAAATCTCTCTACTCATCAAACAAAGCCTTAAGCTCTTAAAATTCGTCCTTAGAAGTCCAGAGAAGTTTGGAGATCCAGAAGTTCACCATTTGGAGGCCAAAACACTAAGAAGTCTACCTCAATCCTTTGGGAATCATTACTATACCATTTGTAATCTTATTCCAAACATTGTAAGACTTTCAATCATGTTTTCTAATGTTCAAAGTTCTGAGTTTATGTTTATGTTTGCTATGAGTGGCTAGTTTCTTTATGCACTTGCTTAAATGATGTTGATTATCATATGATTAGTTAGTGGTTGTGTTAACATGTTTTAATTCAATTTCAAGTTGATTCTAAGATCCAATTGTGCTAAAGTTTCATAGTGACATTTGTTAATCAAGTTTGGCTAATTGACAATAATCGTTGGGGTCGAAAGAACTTCGTGTTATTCAACTAGTCATAATCATTTTGTCTATGGATGATTGTTTTACCCATTATTCTTGATTATACAAAGTAACTAAGGTGTGGTTGTAATAGAAACACTTTTGATTATCGAATTGGATTGGTTGGAAACATCTAAATGGTCGTAAGATTAGTTGTTGAGAATCAATTGTAGCCTTTTGTCTATGATCGGTTACCTTTTGTATTGACCATTTCTTAAGCAATTTGATAAACAAGTGGATGTTTTGTGTTTAAGTTTATGTATGTAAACTTATGAAACTTGAATTGATCTTGAATTGATTGGTTAAACTTAATGCTTGTTTTTATAAACTAAACTCTTGATCAAAGTTTGACTTGTAAGAACAATAGATTAGTCTACCAACTAATTATCATAACCAACATGTTAAGAGGTTAACACAATCACATTAATCTATGATTTGAAACTAGTTTAAGCAAGTGTAGTTTTTAATCATCGAATTTCATTATATCTATTTGCTTTGTTATATGTTTGGATAGACTCCGTTAATTCAAACTTGTGTTTAGATTCACTCAAATCCTGCGAACGATCCCGACTTACCTTCCTAATCTTGCTATAGCAGACGAGTATACTTGCTCGTATGTGTTATTGGTAATATTGGTAATTCACCTTTATAAATTTAAAACTTGCACCAACCGGGCACATCGGGAGGATTGTTGGAAAATTTAGTGCACTTGTGGGATTAGTTCACACCTTGTAATGGGTTAGGAGGTGCAGTGTACACCCATAAGGTCCATGAACACCACGACTCTTATTGTGGTTTGTATTGGTAGTGCTAGTAGAAATCTTCGCTTGTGGAAAGTCTTGCTTGTGGAAAATCTTGCTTGTGAAAAGTCTTGCTTGTGGAAAGTACTTCTTGTGGATTCCAGCGATGGCGGTGTTTCAGCGATGAGCGATGTTTCCAATGAAGTGCTATGAAATCTTGCTAGAGGTATGAAATCTTGATAGTGTTAAAGTCTCGCTAAATGACGATTACAAGCGCTTAATGACCACGTTTAATTGGTCGTGTAACCACTATGACTATAATGGGGATAGTTATGAGGTGATTAATGGGCGATTAATCCTCATAATTCCATTTGAGCGGTTGAGAGTAATCTCCTATAAATAGGAGATCCGATTATGCATGAAAGACACGAAACACTAAACACTTATAAGCGCAAGGGTTATTGAATTGTGCATAATTCTATAAGCGATTTGGTCTTATCCCAGTAGATATTCGTGTAACCCGGGCATTAGGGTCGAATAGTTTACTTTGGAAAGTGATCACACGATCTCAGTGATATCCGGTAACCACCAAGTGGTATCTCATACTAGCGACCTTTGTTTTGTTTCTGCTGAGCAGGTTGAGCATATCTCTGCTGAATTGATTATCTAACCACGATCTTGGGCCAAATACACCAACAGTATAAGCGTCTCCATTGTCACAATACATGTACGAACACACTAACAATAAAAACTAATTTTTTTTTAAAGCAACATATTACCGCCTAAACTTAAACTCGAAAAAAAAAATATAATACCGGCTGCAACGCAGCGGGCTATTATCCTTGTTTGATCTAAAACCATAATAACCGAAATACAACCAAAATGACTACAATAACCGAAAACCTATAAAAATAAACACCCCTATCAACAATCATTTATTTGCTTACTAATGTTATACATACGCATTCGAAATATATTACGTACATCTTCAAATAGTAGCTTATAACATACAACAACAACACATATCATAATATGCATGTTCTTAATAATATGAAAAGAAAAAACCTACCTATAAATTGTTGTCGATGGAATAAAAAAATGCACATGTTATTTTTGAGCATGTTGTGCATCGCTATACTATATAATAAACATTTTGACACATGGTGCATTTTACTAAATCAAAAGCCAACACATGAGGATAGAATTCACCATTTTTCAGGACGAATTTGAGGCAGTTTTGAGGAACTTGTACAGATATTCTATGATCTAGGCAAAGCTGATGGTCCACATATTTGTATCTTGTACATAATCTTGGCTACATTTATGGATGTCTTATAGAACTTGGTGGTATTTTAAGATCACCCACAATAAAATTCAATTATATCAAAACTAATTTGTTACAAAATGATACACAACATACGAAAATATTTGATTTATAACAAGGATGACTGCTATGTTTTTTATGTTGGACGGCAATAGAGTTGTATTAGATAAAACTAACAAGATGCTAGATGGGGATTACATGTTTTGAGACAAAGCGTTACAAGGATAACAAATCCACTCGATCCAAATTGAAGAATTTTTTTTTTTTTTTTTTTTTTTGAGCGGCGGCTTTATTTAAACTAGCAAAGGCTAGGAAAATAGATTACAAAGAAGATAAAGATGCTAACGGATATTGTAACCAACTAACCCAAGTACATTTAAATTTAGGATTTCTAGATGAAATCCATAAATAAGATTGAGAAACTATAGTGTCCCAAATCATCGACTTCTTAGGAGGAGGATTAGTGAAAAGCAAGTGATTGCGGTAATTCCAAATAGACCACAAGAGGTTCCCCCCCACACCTTCAAGGACCAAACGAACCTTACTCGGGACGGAAGGAGAATCAAGCCAATCATACCAATCCGTTATATTAGCACAAAAAGGAATGTCCAACGCCCACCAATTAGCCAATAAACCCCACAAATCTTGAGCCAACCCGCAGTTGAAGAAAATGTGGTTAACATATTCGATGTCATCGGTACAAATGGGACATAGGATAGAACCAATATCAATACCTTTCCGATCAAGGTTAACCCTCGATGGAAGCCTATTAAGCTTCAATCTCCACAAGAACACATTAACTTTAATCGGAATTAAACGGTTCCAGCGAGTGGCCACGCGATCCATGTCAAGAGTTTGAGAGTACACCATATTACGAACAGAAGCAACAGAAAAACTATTACATCCGTCTAAAGACCACTTCCATGAATCTCTTTTATCTGATAAAGAAACGCTCCCAATAACATCCTTTAAGGCATTATATTGAACAGATTCGGCACCACCCCTCGGTTCACGTCTAAACACCGTGTTCCAGTCAACTAATGGAACCCTGCTGGCAATGGGACAATTCTTGTCGATATCAAGCATATAAATACGAGGGAATTGAAGTTTAAGAGGTTGATTACCACACCAAATATCTTCCCAAAAACGAGTCGAAAGCCCATTTCCAATATTGCGGGTACAGTTGGAAAGCAAATCCATACCTTGGTTCTTAAGGCTGTAGATAGAATGGAGAATTGTACCCCAAGTAGTGCCCTTGGGACAAGAGGTAGCAGCTGAGGAGATGCCACCATCGAACCCGTATATCCTCTGAATAACACTGCCCCAAAGACCAGAAGAGTGATTCAGAAACCTCCATATCCATTTAAATAAGAGACCAACATTGAGCCCGAATAAACTCCCAATGCCGAGCCCTCCATGCTCCTTACTAGCCATGCATTTCTTCCATTTAACCCAGGTCACTTTTTTATCTTCCTGATCCCTTCCAATAAAGAACTTATTTCTCATTGCCTCGAGATTATTTCGCACCAAAACAGGCATCGAGTATATGGACATGTAGTATGTGTGAAGATTCCCAAGAACCGACTTTATCAATGAGAGACGACCACCTACCGATAAAAGCCTAGCTTTCCAAGAGGAGAATTTAGAAGAAAACTTTTTGATAATAGGATTCCAATTGGAACATCTGGACATGTTACATCCAACCAGAATGCCAAGATATTTCATAGGAAAACTAGCCGCCCCACATCCAATAATGTTCGCCATACAAGAAACATCATTATCGGAAACACCAATTCCAAGGACGTTACTTTTGTGAACATTAACCTTCAGACCAGAGATTAGAAAGAAGCACCGAAGCATGCATATTAGATGGTGAGCATTTAACCAAGACCACTCTCCCAAAAAAATAACATCGTCGGCATACATTAAGTGTGAGATGTTCATGTATCTCGACCAATAGAGGCTCCTCTAAACAGCCCAATTTCCTCGGCCTTAGTTGTGAACGCGTGCAGCCCTTCCATAGCCAAAATAAATAGAAAGGGGGATAAAGGATCCCCTTGTCTAAGCCCTCGAAATAACTCAAACTCAACGGTGGGGGAACCGTTAATAAGGACAGAAGATCTAGCGTTTTTTAGGCATCCTGAAATCCAGGAACGCCATTTGGACCCAAAACCAAGCTTATCTAAAATGAAGTCCAAATAATCCCAATGGACGGAGTCAAAAGCTTTCTGAAAATCAACTTTAAAAACCATAAGATCTTTCTTACGTCGCCGGTACCAAGCCATAACCTCATTCAAAATAAGAGGGCCGTCAAGGATGTTTCTTCCTTTAAGAAAGGCCGATTGCACAGGACTAATGCAACTTCCAATAATCTTGCTAATCCTATTGGCTAGGATTTTTCCAATAATCTTGTATTAACATCCAATTAAGCTAATAGGCCGAAAATCAGAGACCATTTTTGCATTGGAAACTTTAGGGATCAACGCTATGAAGGACGAATTGCAACCTTTGGGAAAAAGGCTGGAATGGAAGAACTCAAGCACAAAGCGGATCACGTCTTCTTCAATAAGATCCCAAAATGTGGTGAAGAACTTAAAAGTGAAACCATCAGGGCCTGGAGCGCGATCCCCCCCCCCCACAATCCCAAACAGCCTTCTTAATTTCCACACGAGTAAAAGGAGTCTCCAAGGAGTCACGTTGAGTCGAAGACAAAGGATTAAAAGTTGTTGTATCAAAATGTGGAGGAATACCATGTGGCTGCTGAAAATGATTGGTAAAATGATCGAAAAACACAGCCTTAACATCATCCGGATTCTCAATCCATTCACCATTCTTCAAAGTGCCTTTGGGAAATGTGGAAGAATTTTTGTTTTGCTATACAAAATCCAGTTGAAGGACGAGTTTAATATTGCGGGGATGAGAAGCTTGTTAGGCCATTTTAGGTCAAAACCAAGTCGTTTGGAGCGCCACAAATGCCAAAGGTGGATTGCACAACCGCATCAAAGGATTTGGTAAGGCCAACGAATCGGAAAAATGTCAGCGAGATTAATCACATCAGAGAGGTTGGCGATATGATTGAGATGCTACTAACGTTCCACCAACCAACAATACCTTTCCAAGTTTCTTTTGCCAAATTGTAAGTAACAAAAAGATGTTCTTCCGTCTCAATTGCCTAATGATACTATTGCTACTAATAATAATGACGATATGTAAAGGTCAAAAAGTACACAAGTAAAAAGTCATTGTGCAACAACGTATCTCTCAGATGGTAAGAGATTTACGAAAATGAAAAGAAGGTTGAAAAACTCGATTGGACTAATGAGTGCACCATTCGCTTATGTAGCAAAATTGAGCATTTTATTGGTCAATAAAAGTCAAAATTGGTTTTAATTTGGTCAAAATCGTCTAAATTTCATCTAACAAAATAAATATGTATAAAAATATATGTGTCAATTTTATAAAGATAACTTAAAAAAAGAGTAGACAATTAATAAAACGTTAGTTGTTATATTTTAAATAAATTATATGTACTTAAATATACTTATTGGTTTTTATGTTTTTAATATTTTTATAAATTCAATAAAAAATATCTATACTTTATACCCATTATACTTTATATTTTATATAAAAACTATAACATATATGTTGTTGTTATTTATAAATATTATTATCAATATATATGAATATATATTTGCACAAAATTATAAATAAAAAAGAAAGCACGAGTTATTATGACATGTAAATGAATAAATTAGGTTATACATATATGAACGAATCATGTTATTCCTTTCCATGAGATTATGTAAGGATATCCGGAAAAATACTATTTTTTAGCCATCCGCGCATGAGTTTAGAAATTAAGTGCGACTTAAATTATTATTAACAATAATATTAATATCAAAATGAAGGCACACCTACAGGTTAATGTTAGATGAAAATAAATAGAAGAGATTGTACATATAACAACGACACATATTTTTTTAAATGTCATTATGTGCTACTAAATACACATAATGTCTAGAATATGATATTAATAGTTAAATTTAAACAAGATGAACCTAAACACTAATTCAGTTAAACAAAGTCAAATCTTTTGTGAAACAAAAATCTATACAAACTATTAATCGATATTAACACTTAATAAACAATTATATAAAAATATATAGTGCATCGAATATTATAACTACGTGAGTTAAAAATTTTAATTTAATTTTATAGAAAATTCTTAAACATTACAAAACCATGGATTTATGAATTATCACACTATTTAACTTGAAAATAAGATTATTGAAATATTATTACTCATTATAGTATCTGCCCAAACTCCGTGAGTTCACGGTTTCTAACTAGTTATACTAAAGGCAAAATTAAAAATAAGAAAGGAAGGACCATCACCGTCAATGTTTACGAGTGGGAACAAATCAATCATTCTTGGAATGATAATGTTACTTCAATTTTGGTAAAAAATTAAGCATGAAAAACATTCTTTCCGATTCTACCTTATCGAGGCTCAAGGTAAATTTAGCAAAATGTTCCATATTTGGATATGATATATAAACAACATAGATTGCGGAATCACATAGATACCATTTCCTTAGTGGATTTCATGCATGTTTATCTTAGGACAACGAAGATGCTAGCAAAGTAATGAAAACGCACATGAACTTGATAATTGCGCTGATCGAACCAATTACATTGATTTGCGACACATATATGTACTCAATGGATTACAACATCAACACACATACCAACATACAGTCCACCACCGGATAAACGAGTATAACTAAAATGTACAAAAAAAATTACAAGAACGTACTAAGCTTGAGAGATACAAAGATTTAAGTTAAAATCAGCATAATAACATATGGAAATTGTCTTGTTAAAAGTACATACTACGTATAATATACGAGTACTAAAAAATATAATAACCAGTGAACAACGCTAATGCTTCATAAACTAGCTATACCTAAAGAACCCCTTCCCTTATCCCAAAAACCCTAGTCAACTTTCCTAAAATACCCTTAACTATGTTCATCTTTGGGCTCCTCTTTCCTGATTTGGAAAGATACCATGTCTTGAAGAAGACCATTATCTTTAAACAAAGAAGTGGACAAAGGCAAAGGGTAAGATTGTTCTTCTCGAATATAATGTGAGTATGTTGAAGGAATAGTACTGCTAGTGGTGGTAGTAGTGTTGTTAAAGTTAAATGAATTAATGTGGTTATGGAAGAAAGATTGTGAAGGTTGTGGGTAGTGAATTTGAGGTAAAAGAAACGACGAAACACCACCAGCACCACCGTTGAGCCCGCCATAAGTCGTGGTTTCGGGCAACATTCCTCGAGGCGTTATAGGGCATGGGTGTGTATGAGTACCTTCATAAGTTGTGACCACAGTTGATGGATCCTCGGATGATCTTTCAACCCTTTTTTTCACTCCACATGATGCACTTGTGCATCTGTAGTAACTCCTGTGATTATTTGCAAAGGTGAAATTATGTTAGCAATTACTTGAACCATAACGCAGATAAGAAATATATACTTGTACCATATACACAAAACTATATACATGATTAAGTTTTTCAATCATGAAACATTTATAGGTGGTGTACCTAGGAAAAGGGCTATTTTTGACAGCTTTTTGGCCGTATTTTCTCCATCTATAGCCATCATCTAAGTGATCAACTTCAGTCTTTGTCATGAAGGCAAATCTCGGCTCCCTTTGTTTCTTAGGGTTCTTCTTTTTGGCTTTCAACCTACATAAATAGTACCAACAATTTAAAACAATAATTTAATGAGTAATATATTTTGTTTGTTTCCGCAATTTTGTTTCTGAAAATTAATTACAACCTTTTTTTGGCTTATTTAGTTTATCTTAAAACGTCAAATAATGCCCACATCTAAATCAATAACTTAATGAAAGTTAGTGCATAAAATCTATGCCATGTTTAAATGACTAGCTGTTTGGCAATATTAGGAAAATAATACCGACATCATAAAACAATACTAAATTCATGTTTTAATAACGAAAAATACTTTGTCTTGGAAAATAACAACTTGTATTTTCTATCAAAAGCAATTTCCACATTTATTCAAAGAATCTTTAAGAACACGGACTGAAAAAGACTTCAGGAAAACGAATAAAAGAAGAAAAGATCAAGTCACTTTCTTCTATATATCCTTTTTGTTTTGAACAATAATTATTTTTGTACATGTGTGAAAACGCGTTTTGAAAACATACTTCACAGCTACTAAGTTTCAATAACATACACATAGTGAAAACACTGCTTGTATGTGAAAATATTTAACAAAACAATGCTTTTCTTTAATTATTTTTTATTACATATTCAATTATTTAGATCATGGGTTTTGCACAAAATCATATATTATTTCAAAAATATTACTGTAACAAGTAAAAAAATATCAAACAAATAAGTAGTATGAGTGTGAAAATATAATGAAAATTCTTACTGTTTATTAGTAGTAGTCTTTTCTTCATCATCATCTGATCTTGTGTTAATATTCTCTTGATCATCACCTTCATTCACATGTACTTCATTTGAAGAAGATGATATAGATGAAGAGTTTGTGGTGGGAGTATTAACCAAATCTGAAGTCTCCTGCATAGCAGAAGCTGGTGGTGCATGTGGTTCTACCACCAATTAGCTTGTGGTGGTGTAGGCTGTTGAAGCATGTCAAAGAGAGGCACCACCATAATCTTGAAAAGCCAGCATGTCTAAGTAACCTTGAGGATTAATGTCATAATAGCCACCACCATAGAGAGATGGAACTTGATCTGAAAAAGCAGAATCTGCCATCAAATATATATGAATTCTATGTGTTTAACGTATATATCTTGGATATGCTTTTGGTGTTGAGTTTGATATTGTATATAAACTCATCAAAGGCAAAGATTCTTTATATGTAGGCTCTCCTACAAAGATGTTGAGTGTGTTAGTTTTTAAGTTGTAGTGTGAAAATAGCTTTGTTATCTTTATGCTATATATGACA
Organism: Chrysanthemum lavandulifolium; assembly: GCA_022545495.1. Taxonomy (NCBI): domain Eukaryota; kingdom Viridiplantae; phylum Streptophyta; class Magnoliopsida; order Asterales; family Asteraceae; genus Chrysanthemum; species Chrysanthemum lavandulifolium. The sequence goes on along the minus strand of CM040242.1, from coordinate 111,223,864 downwards.
AAAAGTGTGTGTGCATATATATAACAAATAAAGTGTATATGTAGAGTGAGATTGCAAACTATTATGGAATATAAAGTATGCTTAAAGATCACATGGTACCCTTTACTATAAGTAAATTGAAGTTGACCCCTCAAAGGAGAATATATAAGAGGAATTAGGAAATCTATGAAAATCCTCTTAACAATTTTATTTTCTGAAAAGTAGGAGAGGTAATTGTATATGTTAGTTCCTTTGTGATATATGTATTTAACTATCATAGGTAAGAGCCGACAACTTGACGTATACAAATAGTTAAATCAGAATGTATCGGTGAAAACTTTATTTCAATAAAACAATTGTACCACGGTTTAGTATCATACAGATCAATATAGTTCAAACTTGGTAAATATTAGTGGTTCTAAAATGAGTTAAAGCCAAACGCAAAATTACGTTAGTGTGAGTATATAATTCTTTGTCAACACGTATGTGTAGAAATTCGTTTTTAAATTTGATAATTTAATACAGTATAGTATTATATATAACCAGCATTCTAGAGTATTGATGGCGAGTAAGTCATTTTTTTTTCTTACAAATTTAAAGTATGAATAATCAACAAATATCTAAACATCTTCAACAAATGCACAAGGACATAACCCCCTTTTTTTTTTATTCAATTTTGATATTGATCTTTACATTGAAAACTTTGTGACATGTTAATGTAGTACACATTATGAAAAGTTCTGTGCATGCATGATATATAATTTCTTTTGTGTACGATAACGTTTTATTGTTTTAATGAAATCTATTTTCTTTGGTACCAAGCCATGCATCCTGCATGATGAATTTGGATATTATCTCTATGGTGAATCGGCCATAGAAGTAGAAAATCATTTTCATAAACGATTCTTGCTAGTTTTTAAAGAAGTGTGCCGTTGAGAAAACATAAGTATAACACTTTGAATTAAGTTGATCAAATTTTTTTATATATACATCGATAATTTGGCTACTTAGATATGCTTTATTGAAAGAAAGCACGACATACATTTTGCAAAAGTATTTTAAAAACACATTTGCGCCTATAATCATGACAACTACCGAGTTAAAATAGCTGTATAATTGGTTTCGAGCTTCAATAAAACATTATCAAATTGAATCATTCAACATTTGAAAAATAATTGGTCCACAATGATTTAATATATATGCACATAACATATGATAATTGTATTTAAAAATTTGAAATGAGTTTCAAGTGTGGAGTGATTTGAAAGGGGTTTTTGTTTGGACGCATTTAGAAAACCGGTTGCGGGCACCGGCAAGGTTTGACTTGATGACGTGGCCGTCGACATAAATGAAGGCGTTAGTCAACGCATTCATATATAGCCTTTTGACTGGGAATCGGTTATTTGTAAACGGCTTTCCGGTTTTACGTTCTAACGTTCCGTGTGCTTCTTTAAAAAAAGAAAATTGTAATCGTTTAAAAAATGAATACTAACTAAAGTAATAGATTATACTTGATAGATTTTTTTTTCGCGCTTTTAAGTTTTGAACAATCTTTCTTGGCTCACAAGCCGAATAGCTTTTTGCAACCACTTTTTAATGCATGTTTTATAGGAATTTCTTGAAACCTTTTTAAGAGGTTGTAAGCCTTTTATTTTTTTAAAATAAGTTCCTTCAAATTAACCAGCTTTATTTGGATGCGTAAGCTGCAAGCTTATAGCTCCAAAATGAAACGTTGGTTTTTGAAAAGTTCAAAATTTCTATAGCTATTAAGATTTAAACTTTGCTCTAAAAAAATTAAAACACGTACATAATATGTTTGCCATAACCCTGATCAACCCTATCCCTTTAACGGCCATCCACCCTTATCCACCAGCACACATAAACACATGATCACTTTGCTTAGCATCCTTTCATCATCTTCGTCCAAGTTTGTATATATACGCCATCAAATACAATATTTGCTTCTTTTATTTAGATAGCTAAAGAAAAACATGAACATTATGTGACAATTTACCCATCGATCACTGCTTAGTTGATTTGAATATTAAGATGTACAAAGTATAAGCAACACTAGATAAGCAATAAACCTTTATTCGGATCTGGCTGCGATAGTCAAACTACATTAAGTTCTGATAGTAACCAAATGTTACAAGATTAGATTAATGTCAATGAGACAATAATCATGTAAATGTAAAGACAAGACATGATCGGTTAAATGATCGAAAAGAAGAAGAGAGTGATATAAAAGATGCGACACTCAGTGTGTGTTACCTAGATTAAGGGACTTATTAAATAGGAGATTAAGTTTCACTAAGACCCTCTAACGGTATAAATGACTCATCAACGAAGCGATGAAAGCTTGTGAAATGAACATCTTGGAACTTTAAATCTTTAATCATTTGTCCAAGTTTAATCCACAGTAATTAATCCTGCAATGAACCATAACTTGAAAGCCATTAGTAATTGTGAGAATGATATGTTTCCCATGATTATCACCCAAAATTTAACATTCCCCTTAATCGATGAGCAAACATATCAAACAATATCAATTTTCACACAAAAATTTATCTTTGATAGACAGGAGGTTCTTTGTGAGTATGTATGCGGTTTGGTTTGAAGACCCAATCTTTTTAGCATTTATAACACCTCTAGCAATTTTTTCCACGATGAAGTGAACATCAATTTCAAAATGTTTTGATCTTTCATGAAAAGCAGGGGTTGACGAAGAAGTTGTAAAGCGATTTGTTGTCACGAAAAGATTGACGGGAAGATTGATATCAACTTTTAAGTCTTTTAGGATTTTTGAATCAAATGATTTCCTGACGTGATGAACATAGATCTATACTACTTACGTGGAAGATTTTGAAAAGAGTGTTTTGTTTTTACTTTTCCATGAGATTAAACAATCATTGAAGAAAACACATAACACTGTGATGATTTTACGGTTTTCTTGCATTTAGCCCAATCGACATCACTATATCCTTGAAGATGATTTTCGAGTTCTTTGAAATTGTACCTTAGACCTTTTCACGGGCTCTTTTAGATATCTCGAACATTGAGGCACATTCGGATGAGATTTTAAGGGAGAATGCATATATTGTGCGGACAATGAGCGAGTATGAGATGTCGGTCTTGTATAGGTGAGATAGATAAGTTTCCCAAGTAACCCGATGGCGATGATGTTGACAAGCAAGGGTCATCGGCGGTGGGAATGTATGGAAGCCTGAGTTGGGTTCCATAGGGTGGACACGGTTTGCACCCAAGAAGACCAAATCCTTTGAGGAGTTCAAGGCGGTATTTTCTTTGAGAAAGGCAAATGTCATTCCAGTTTTAAAACCTCAATGCCAAGGAAATATTTTAGATTTCCCAGTCTTTGATATGAAATTTGGATTTTAGAAACTCTTTAAAAGATTTATCTCATCAATCTGGTTTCCAGAAGAACAATATCATCCATAAACAAGCGAGCAATAAACTTGTTATTCTCTGTTTTGGTGAAACAGTGATCATTATGATGAACAAAGTTATTTTCTTTTAAAACAACGACAAGTTTTTCATTCCATTTCACGGGAGCTTGTTTTAGGCCATATAGAGACTTGACAAGTTTGCAAACTTTATTTTATTGTTCTCATTCTGAACCCCTTGGGGATGGTCATATAGATATCCTCATCAAGATCTCCATACAAGAAAGCATTGTTAACATCAAGTTGAAAAAGAGGCCATTTGTTTTTCTGACTAAGGCAATAAGACATCTAACAATAGACATTTTCACAGCAGGGAAAAAGTTTCATCATAGTCTATTCCTTCCCTTTGGTTATAGCCTTTAACAACTAATCTAGCCTTGTATCTATCAACTTCACCATTGGCTTTATACTTGATTTTAAAGATCCATTTGTACCCAATAGGAGTTCTATTAGGAGTAGATCGGTTATATCCCAAGCATGGTTTCATTTAACGCCTCAATTTGAGTTCATAGCATCAACCCAATTACTATCAAGGATAGCTTCTTCATGTGGTGGGTTCAATACTTTTATTAAGACTAGATGCAAAGCGATAATTATCTTTGTTAAGATTAGAGTAATTAACAACATTTTCAACACCATATTTGACTTTTCCTTCTACAATAAAGTCGTTAAGATTCTTGGGCAACTTAGAGACTCGGTTGACCTTCTAGCGATGATGGTGGCAAGCCTCTTTCTTGTTCGGCGAATTAGGTGTAGTATCGCAGAATCGAAGATGCATTAGCGGGATGTGATTCATGTGATATGGTGCCCTCGTGGTGTGTATTTTCATCTATAGATGTTGCAACCGGTTCGTCAATCCTAGTAGGATGACTTACCACTATGCCATCATCATAGGATGTCACTCTCCTTCATCATTGGGACTTATTTGTGAGTCAAAGAAATTTTTGTGATTTAAATCTTTTGGTACAAAAGTTTCAACAAAAGGTTTTGACAAGGTATTTTTCATTTTGAAGGAAAACAGGTTTCATAAAATTTGACATCTACGGAGTAAAATATATTTTTCGTTTCTAGGCTCAAGAGTTTATAGCCTTTCTTCTCATTTGAGTAACCAATAAGGACACTTTTTCGGACCTACTACCAAATTTATCGGAGATGTTGAGAATGGTGGCATAGCATAAGCGACCAAAGACTCTAAGGAGAGAGAGTGAAGGGTCATGCCCATACACAAGGAATAAGGGGACTTGCGAGACAGGCGAAGAGGTAACTTTGTTTATGACATAGGCGGCGGTTAGAACACATTCGGACCAAAGATTTAGAGGTAATTCCCCACGAGCATAAGGGATCTAGCTACATTAAGAAGATGCCTATATTTCCTTTCTGCTAAATATTATGTGTTGATGATTCGGGTGGTCTTGGGAGATCAAAATACATGTTTGCCATTTTAGAGAGAGTTAGAGAGAGAGGGTGTTCTTGCTAGAGGTTTACACAAATGTAGAGTATTAGATTGAAAACCACCCCTTCCATGGATGGAAGGGTATTTATACTTACAAAATACGACCTCCTATCGGCTGTGGATCGGGGATACGATGGGTAAAGACCGTCCTTCCTCCACGGTGTTGCACTAAACTATTTTACGCTACAAACTAACTAATAAACTACTAAATAACGTAACTAACGACAAGTCTACGAGCTAACTTATGCTAGATAACATTTGGGGTGACCGACTCTTCACTATGGAATTTTCTAATTCCTAACAATCTCCCCAAGGAGGTCACCCCATGTTTTACATTTGAATCCTAGCATTCTATTCTTGACTTTGTTCTTGAGCTCGTAGACTTGAATTCTTCATTTCCGCAATCTTTGTGCTTTTGTAGTGATTCTTCAAAGTCCGCATTGATTTGTACTTTCGGTGGAGGTCTTTGAAGCGATCCACATCTTTGATGATCTTGAGCTTTCTTTGAGATCATCGACCACGATAAATCTCTGGATCACCCTTTATTGTGTTGCCATCATGTGAAGTTGTGACTTTTGGACCGACATGCTCACACTTTTGAATCATGACATCTTTCCATCGAGTAGCGGAAGCCTTCTTGGTTCATGATATTTGCGGCGTAGCGAAGCATAGTATAAAAATATCGAGCCGGGTTATGTAGATATGCACCGGTCATGATTTCTTCAAATTAAGTGTGGATCTTTGTGAGCATGCGGCTTTGGATTGACTCCTCAATTACGATCATTGCAATCGTCGGGGTGTACTGCAAACAACGATTAGCAATAAAACACACGAAAGTGTCTTTGATCACTTCGTTGAATTGAGTACACGGCCCACGGTTCCCGTTGATCGATACAAATCTTGCTGTGATCGGTAGGATTCCTAAGAATCTCCTTGACGGGGTTTCGCGCATTTGTTCTAGCGTTCTCAAACCGGAACGTCTCAAAGAAGACAACACGGAGTGAGTGAACCGGTAATTGAGATTCAGCGATTGATGAAAATGATTTGAAAAACAATCGCGTATTGCTTGAAGAAAGAGTTTTGCAATCTGACGAAGGTTTTATGAGAAAGATCAATTTTCAATCAAAATACTTTTGTATTAGAGAATGAGTACACATTCGACGTGCTAGCGAAAAGAAGAGATTCGCACATCGAGCGGTTTTCTAAAAGTATTTTTCAATCGAGATACTTTTGAATTTGAAAACATAAGTACACATTCGACGTGCTAGAGAAAGAAGGTTTGCACATCGAGCGGTTTTCCAAAAGTATTCGTCAATTCCATTCTGGACCAAGGTTGATTCAAGAATGAATCGCCCATTGTTTCTATCCGGTTGTCACAAGTTTGATCTTACGAGAAGATCTCACATGTCACCCACCAAGAGCTTGTTTGATGTTGGCTCTAGAAGGATTTCCATCTTCATCGTGAATACTTTTACATACCACTCGGATGTTACGGCAATACCACAAGGATAATCGTGGGACTCTTAATATATACTTACTTTCCACATTGTGTGAAAAGCAAGTCTTCAAGAATTTAGTGTCCTAACGAGATATTGTGGATGATCTCTTGGCTCTAGACTCAATAGTGCATATTTGGTTCTGTGTTGGAGACTAGGGAGAGGTCTCCTTCTTCAATATCAACAATCTCTAAGAGAAAGTCGATAGATTATGTCGGTTCCCGTGAGAATGAAACAAGCCCTTTTAAGAGGAACTTGAGTGGCTTGGGAAGTTTAGTGCGGTCGTCCTTTGGGTCCATGACGTCTTGTCTTCAATACCGGTGTTACCTTAGTAACAACCGGTAGCATATGTATTGAACCGGTTTACGCCCTAAGGTTGAATTGATGGAGGCTATTTCTTTTCACCCTTTTCACATTCATTTCTTTTCATTCTTCAACCCCTTGATTGCTTACGAGACTTCATAACTAGAACCTTGTTGGGTTTATTCGATTACTAGCTCTGTCTCGATCCGCACTCTTCCCATATCTCATTTTCTCCTTTTTCAATATACCTAAGGACTCTACACTATCTAGTGGATTGTCCTGGGTAGATCCCTCCGGTTACGGCGGATCGTGGGAACAAATACCTAACCTAACCATCCTTATAACACCATGCATAAAGTAAATTGGTGGGTCTTTTGGTATTGTTCATTCCTTCTTGAAACCAATTGAAAAATCATTTGGAAAAACAATCAAGGTACTTGTGATACGAGATCAAAGCATTTTGTACCTTAATAGTTTTGATCATTTAGAAAACCTCCCCTCAACATGTGCGTATGATTTAGAAATTGTTTAGCACAAGGAGGCAAGAGGACTTTGAAATATTTTCTTTGATCACAATTTTCATACGAAAAAGCCATTTGATTTTCTTGGTAAAATTCTCCCCTCAATATGTGCATAGGATATTTGAAATCATTTTATCACATAGAGGCAAGAGTTCTTTTGAAGCACATCCACAATCACAAAATCCATTAAGAAAACCATTTGAAAACACAATCAAGGTACTTTATAATCTCTTTTAAAAACTTTTGTACCTCGATGGTTTTGCTCCCCTCAATATGTGCTTGAGATTCGAAAGCGTTTAGCACATATGAGAGAGCGACTGCACAATTGAATCAAAGCGATCAACTTTTATCAAATTTCATTATTAAATCACAAATTCTCCCCGATCAAAATATCAAATCCTTTGAGATTTTGGATCCCAAGTGATTAATTAGGTTTAGAAAACATGGGAGAAAATGTGGCCTTGTTTAAATACTCATCGGTTTTGGATAAATCCTCCTCCTCAACATGTGCATTGTGTATTTGAAATCGTTTGGCACATGGAGGCGGGAGTGCCTTTAAAGGACTAAAACCAATTCCATTTAAAAGCAGTTTGAGATTTAAATCACGATCTCTACCCGATCGAAATATCAAACCATTTGAGATTTGTGATCCCAATGATTTAAATCATTTAGAAAAATTTGGGGAAAGGCGTGGCAAGATTTAATTTTGAAAATGATAGATAAGGACCATTTTTAGACATTAAAGATTGTTAGTGTCGGTATGATAGTTTTAAGAGATCTTTAAGTAAAATAAAACAATTTCACAATCAAACAAGAACGAGAAAAATTTCATTTTGAAAGACCTTGATTCTAAAGAAAAATCATACCATGACATAACATTAAATCTTTAGATCACCACTTTTTATTGTACAAACGGACTTTTATGAAGAAATATTGTTTGAAAATATTTTATTTTAAATCACTCTCCCCTCAATCCATGACGAAGTCAATAATTGAGTGACTTAAGTTTTGATAAAATGAAGTCCGGTGATTTTCAAAATTTAGTCCAATATATTTTCAAAACAATATTTTCCATTTTCAAAACAATTTAATTCAAATTATTCAAAATTGTTTAAAAATGGTATCTGCACAAAGATATGTTAGGTGGTTGAGAAGCTTACATTGTTGTTCTTTGTAGGGTTTGGAAGAAAAACCGTCTGCGATGCGGTGAGACTTCTTCTTCGTTGCATTTTGAATGCCAACGAGGTCAAATTAAGCTCCGTTTCTTCAATCACTTAGAAGAAAACCATCTGCGATGCGGTGAGACCTCTTCGTTGCATTTATGCCAACTCTCCATTGAAGTCCAATTAAGCTCCGTTTCTTCATTTGTCAACCCAAGATATAGTTACCCTTTCCTTTCGGCATCCAATCATCTTCAATTGTGGGATCCGGATCGGGAACATTCTTATATACCAATATACCGCATCGTTAGTGAACACACATACAAATATGGTGGTCGACATCACCCAAACAACAATCGACTAATAAAAGTCAATGTAACATATCAATCGGATCATATAAATGTATGGGAATAATGTGTTTCTCAAACTCTAATCATCTAAACCTAGCAATCATATCCTAGGCACCTAGTCCTTCAACATAGGTTAACATCATTTTAATTAAGCATATTAGGATAATTAAGAAAGCCCGTTAGATGATATAGATTTGAAAACATTATCCCCTCAATCAATGACTCAATTTGTGAAAAGTTTAAAAGTCTTGAAGTCATTGATTGAGTTTTCAATTAATAAAACTACGAATCGATTGTTTTTAAAGCAACTCATTTACCACCATTTTGAAAACAACAAATATTTTTACGAAGAATTTTAGGCGGAAAAACATTTGTGTAGGAGCAATGATCCTTGACATACTTTCCTCAAATAGTTTTAGGATAAGTGCACGAAATATTTGAAAATAGTTTAAGCGTAGCACTTTCCTTCCTTTAAAGAGCGGGTTGCTATCGAAAATAATAGCAAGCCATAGTTTAAGCACGGTTCTGATCAAAATAGCGCAAGCCATTATTTGAAGCTGGGTTCTGATCGAAATAATCGTAAGCCATATTTTGAGACATGTTTAGAAAAGAATATTTACACCTCTGCTCGAACTTCATCTATGGTCCGTGCCATTATTGAATGACATTTCTAAGACCGTAGATGTTATCGATACGAAGACATGTCTTGAGAAAACATATTTTGGTATTTTGAAATTTTCGATTTTTATGGGTTTTGAAGGTTTTATATTTTTCTATTTTCTTTTGTTGGTTTTATATTTTTGTATTTGGTTTTTGTTGGTTTTATATTTTTGTATTTTGCTTTTCGAATAAATATATACAAGGATAGAATAGATGATATAGTTAAAGAAGATGATGATCAGATGCAGAGATAAGGATATCGAAGCGACCCGTTGTAGAAGATAGAAGTCATCATCTCTTAAACATTCACCACCAAAGCTTCGAGGCTCTTGAATTGAAGAAAGAAATTGAACCATCGAAAGTGAGACTTTGCGACTTCCCCAAACCGAAAATCCTTTGGATGAGCGATTGAAGCTCTATTTCAAGCTTGCCTTAGCAGTGCACAGAAAGCACACCATTATCATAAATCCATTGCTCCATTTAAGAACGATAATCGAGGATCTCCATTCGGGTTATATCATCAACAAAACGACAACGTATCATCCCACTCTTTAAATTTCTTCTCAAATTTCTTTTCCACTTTGAAGTGCGAAGCAATCCATTCCAAAAGGTGTCAAGAGAACAATTCCCCAGTAGTTGAATTGATGCAGCGGTCTCTTAGAATAATGCTCAAGAACTCTCCGAATACACATCATGAGGGTAATGAGAACACCTCCCTATGTTCACATCTTTCGTCACGATGAATGTGTATGAAGTTCAAGAATCAAGTACACCAATATCCAAGAACTCTCCGAATACACATCATGAGGGTAATGAAGAACACCTCCCTATGTTCACATCTTTCGTCACGATGAATGTGTATGAAGCTCAAGAATCCAGTACACACATTCCCAACGAGAGAATAACTTATAACACCTCCTCATGTTACACATTTATCTTCCACGAATATGTCGTACTTGTATACCTCATTTATCTTGAAGCTTTCACTAACATCACTTCCCCACGTAGTTGGAATAATAACATAAACGCCTTGATGAGTAAAACCTTGAGTTTCTCTGCGGTCATGACATTTGTTTTCCGGGATATCTTCAATCACTTAGAAGAATTAAGTCCATCAAGTTTACTCGCCATGAGTCAAACCTTGAGTTTCTCTGCTGAGTAATAACATTTGTCTTCCGGGATATCTTCAATTACTTAGAAGTATTAAGTTCATCAAAGTTTACTCGCGTTTAGATCGTGTCTCCTTCCCCTTTCGGTTTTGATACTTCAAAATCGACAACTCATTGAAAGCCCGTATACTAGAAATTTGTTGAGAAGAACACTTGAATTCTTTGTGAGAATCAACTTCTTGAAGACTCTCTCGACTATTTATATCAACCCTTACGTAGACAATTTGAAGTGACCATGAAGAAGAAAACCCGCTATACCATACTTGAAACTGAAGTCAACTTCCCACATTTGTATCTTAAGCTTGCACCTAATGATGGAAGAGCGGTGTAGAGAATTTATGCTTCAAGCAAATCTCTAAGTACTCACTACCCAAACAAAGTATGAGACATTAACACCTCTTGCGATTATCCACACCGTCATATCGTGTGACCTTGAGTAAAACAAAGTAACTCCTAATAGTGATAGTTAACGGTCTTCAACCATCCACCTCATTGCTGGTAACTAGATAAACCAAGTCTTCAACTCAAATTCTTAAGCCCGAGCAAGTTATCAAATAAGAACACGCCTTTGTGAAAGTCAACTTCAATCTCAAATAAGTGATAAATGATTAACTCAAGTAATCACCTTGTGTCAAATGTCCAACAATAGTCAATATCAACGTCTCGAGTAGTCATTTGCTAAAGAATATGAGCAAGTCTAATTGGGAATTGAATCGACTTATAACTTTCTCCCAATTAGTGCTCTCCCTAAACCGACAATCTGTTTGATAAATGCCCAGATTAAGAAGAAGTCTTTAGATCGTTAAATGCAACTCGTCTTTAGTCTTCTAACATGTAGCGAAAAATGTAGAAACAGGTATAGACTCGACCTTCTTCAAGATTGTGCGGTTGGGGAATAGATAGTTAACATCTTCAACTCACACCAAAAGCATCCCACCAAAAGCATCCCAATTAACTTACATCTTGCAAATCCCTTAACTAAAATCCTCCCAATCAAACAAGAACGAAAGATGTTCATCAAGGAAATCGACAATCGGGCATAGCGAACACACAAGATGGTAACACCAAACTACCAATCACATCAAACAAGAACGAGAGATTGTTCGGAATCATCATGTTGATGTATCGTGAAGCATTAACGGAAGCACTTTGTCGATAAACTCATCAATCCGGTGAAGATGTCAACCAACGGCTCTTAGAAGAAAAACTCCATGTAAAGATGACCCGATAAGAAGAAGCTCGGTTCTTACATGAGTTTAGAGCCGTATGACCATTTATATTCTCAAATATCAATCAACAATGCAAAAATTCACACTTCTTCTCCCCTCAAGAATTGCATACGGAGATGCCATTCTTGATTAAATAAGTGAAAATCATCCGAATGTTCTATTCACACTTCTCTCCCATAAAATCGGCACATGATGTCGCCATCTTCATTATAATCGAGCAAGTGGAATGAGAAAACAATCGATGGTAGCCGGTTCACTTGATGGTGAAGCGCATGGAAAAAGTATGAAGCATGTTGATGAGAATGGTCATAATAAGAAGATTTCTCTTCTTGAAGATAAAGCGCCTTGACACGTACACTTTTCTTTTCTTTAGAGAGCGAGGCATGACACTGTTCATACGTCATAAGAAGATTTCTCTTCTTTCAAAGATAATCGCAGCGTACACATTTCTTTTCTTTAGAGTCTCATGTGAGCAGAGGCGTCATAATCTCTCTCTTTCAACTCTCTTAGCAAAACATGTAATCAACCCCATTATCATTCGATGGGCTCTTTGTCGTGACGGTGATGGAGAAACCCAATATGATGAATTTGACCACAAGTAAACTAACCCGAACTCGTGACTTAAACTTGCACATATGTAACAAAGAGCGGTGCGAGACTTCATGCCCATTTGAATCTCTAAGTACTCTATACTCTTCAACCAACCAACCATCAAGTATAAGGCGTACATCACCTCTTGAAAATCCACAATTGAATGTGACCTTGAGCACTACAACGTAACTCCTTTAAGTGATAGTTATTTTGAGGTGATAAGAGCCCAATTCCCCAGTGGTAAAAGAAAAGGTAAAAGTCACCCAACAATAACTAGATTTCCAAGTCTTCGTTTTTGATAATAAGCTCGAACAAGGATCATGAAGAATCTTCATCCATCCATCCCGATACCTTGGATACTAAGTACACTCGCCGTGATATTTCACTTCAACCTCAAATAAATAATAGTGAATTAACTCCGTTGTCACATCTTACGATTAAAAGCTCAAATCTAGCCTCCTTTGACATTTAAGTGAACTATGATAATGGTTTCATCCGACCATGGTTTAATGACATAACCCGTAAAACCATGTAATAACCAAACCGCCATGAAGAATATCCAAACACACATCCAATTCATGAAGTACACCTTTTATCCCTTCTTGAAGCGAAACCGTAGCACCGACATCAGATAAGATCCCGAAATACACTTTCTCTTCTCCAAGATGGTTCCATCATTACGGGATTTTACAACTCTATGGTTTAAACCGAGAAATAGTTTCTTTCGCGGGATTTTACAAAACCAAGAATAAACCGTAAGATAGATCCGGAAATGCACTTTACTAATACCAGGATGTTTCCATTGTCACGGGATTTTACAAGTCTATGATTTAAACCGAGAAATAGGTTCTTTCGCGGGATTTTACAAAATCAAGACAAAACCGTAAACAATGTCAGCTTGAATGTGTTATGACAACTTTGGTTTCGGTGAATATCATTTTAGGGAACATGCGGTGGTTCATCAACGGTTCATTATCCAACATCAACAACATCATCAACCATCCAATCAACACTTTGGTAAACACATCATTCACGCATTACGTCGGCTATTGTAGTGACCACATGGTGAAGTAAACCCGATATGTCAAACTTGATCATGAAGTAGAATTCCCAGTTGTTACTTAAACTTGTACTAATCCTTGTGAAAAAGAAGCGGTGTACCCAATGTACAAAACCTCTTGACATATCTCAACTGCGTGAGACACCGAAGTGATAGCTACGTTGTGGGTTAAGCGAGAAAGAATCACAACCGTAACTAAATAGCCAAGTCTTTATCACACTCTATAAAAGCCCAAACAAGTCATCTTCGCGAAGAGAAAGGGTAGAAAGAAAGAAGACGAAATAAGTAAACATGCGCCGAAAAACCTCACTTCAAATCCAAATAAAAATACCGTCCAAACAACCCCGTAGTCAACATTGTTCAATAATATCAATTCAAGCCGTGACAAAATATTCTTCGTGAAAATGTATAAACCAAAGTATCAAACCATCATAATAAAACAAATCTCATCTCGATCCGCCTCCTTCACAACCACGAATGACACATCAAGCATATATCAAGCAAAGGCTTCATCATTCAAGTACCAAGAAAAAGTGACAACAACTAGCTCGCCACAGGGTTGGCTCGAGTACAATCATAAACGCCACAGAGATGGCTTGGTTAAGTCACGGTTTCATTAACTCACAAAGGTTCACAGGTAGGTTTTAATTTCGTACCTTTGTAGAAGTTATTGAGTCACAAACGAACCAAGGGACAAGGTTATAACACACTTGTTATACACCTTATTTTGTGTTCGGATAGTGAAATATTTTAGGGTTTGATTGGTCTTAACTAATCATGAGACGAAATCAAACAATATAAACACGGATCAATGATGAAATAATCATGTGAGAAAAGATTATCAATAATCGTATTTAATTGATATTTTCATGAAAATTCGAGATCCCCATTTTCATTTAATCCGAATAAAGGTGAGATGAAAATAACGTTTTTGTCTAACTTTTGGTTATTCGAATAAACATTGAGTTAAGCTTTAACAATGGGTTGATGATGATTCTCTTACTTTCGAAGATGACCAATAAGTGTCATGATGATATGATAGAATAACGAAAGTACTAGGTGCGAGATCTTGAAACCATTGCAAATACTTTCTTATGATGAAGGATGTGGCGGTGGAAACTTTGTTTTTAACAAATCCGAATTTTTCCGTAATGAGTGTTGATGAGTGTTGATGGGATAGGTTAGAGTTGTTGAAGTTGTGATGTAGGATTTTGTTGATGGATCGATGTTGTTCTTTGTTCATGTTTTCATGGACCAATGATGGTTAAAGGCGAGGTCGAGGTGTTGTTTTGTTATGGTATATATGTGGTGGTTGTTGGTCTAAGTCGAGGTTGTGTTAAGTCTTGTTCTTCTTCTACCTTCGTCCATGTCAAGTCGCTAGCCATTAAGCTAAGCAACTCGCTAGCTAAGTTGCTTGCCAAGTTCTAGCCAATTCGCTCGACTTGTTAAATAACAAGTCGCTAGGTCACTTTGGAGTCAAGTCGCTATGTATAGCCAAGTTGCTAAGCCTTTAAAACCATATAAGTCGCTAGCCTTTTGTAGCCAAGTTGCTAGCAGTTTTACAAAGTAATTCGCTACCCACTTTTTGACAGCACAAGTCGCTAACAATTTTAATATCAACTCGCTACTTGTTCAATAACAAGTAGCTAGGTCTCATCTTTTACAAGTCGCTAGCATTATTTAACTCATGATACTAAGTCGCTACCTTACTTTACTGTTAACAACTCGCTATAAAGAACCACCTTTAGACAACTCGCTAGCAAGAATGCTTGACCAGACCAAGTTTCCGACCATATTAATACCAAACCCAGAAAACTGCATAATCGTAATGCTTCCTTTTTACCCGTTATGACCACAAACATGACCAGATGGTATTAGACAGGATTGGTAAAACAAAGTTCACAAAAATGACCAGATGGTATTATACTTGTTTGGACAAAGTCATAGTTTGGACAAAGTCATTATGACACAAAACAAATGTAAAACACTGAATCGACATGACTTGTGACCAATATGAGAATGCAAACATGTAAACACTGTTATACCACATAAATTAACGAAAATACCAACTGAATCAAAAACATGTACCCGTTTTATACCACATAAAAACTGTAAAAACATGTACTATAAAAGTGACTAAAAACAGTTTTATACATGATTGAAACACCGCGACAAATCAAAACAACACAACAACCTTGGCTCGGTACCAATTGTTAGGATTCAAATATTATGTGTTTGATGATTCGGGTGGTCTTGGGAGATCAAAATACATGTTAGCCATTAGAGAGAGAAAGTTAGAGAGAGGGTGTTCTTGCTAGAGGTTTACACAAATGAAAGATTAGATTAAAATGAACCACCCCTTCCATGGATGGAAGGGGTATTCTCTACAAAATACACGACCTCTATCGGCTGTGGATCGGGCATACGATGGGTAAAGACCCGTCCTTCCTCCACGGTGTTGCACTAAACTATTATACGCTACTGACTAACTAATAAAACAATAAATAACGAGACTAACGACAAATCTACGAGCTAACTTATGCTAGATAACATTTGGGGTGACCGACTCTTCACTAAGAAATTTTCCAATTCCTAACATTAGTCTACCCGTTTGTACCCACAAGGACTAAAGTACTGTATGTTTGAAGAAATGATAAGACTTAGACTAAAGTACTGTATGCTCTGATACCATGTACGAAAGTATAGGCAACACAAGATGAACAATAGAACCTTTATTCGGATCTAAGTCGCAATAGTCGACAGATTAAGTTCTAATAGTAACCAAATGTTACAAGATTAGATTAATGTCAATGAGACAATAATCATGTAAATGTAAAGACAAGACAAGATCGGTTAAATGATCGGAAAGAAGAGAAGAGAGTGATACAAAAGACGCACACTCAGTGTGTGTTACCCTAGATTAAGGGACTTATTAAATAGGAGATTAAGTTTCACTAAGACCCTCTAACGACTATAAATGACTCATCGGTGAAGCGATGAAAGCTTGTGAGAAATGAACATCTTGGAACTTTAAATCTTTAATCCTTTGTCCAAGTTTAATCCACGTAATTAATCACCGCAATGAACCATAACTTGAAAGCCATTAGTAATTGTGAGAATGATATGTTTCCCACAGATTATCACCCCAAAATTTAACATAAGATTTCTCCATCATTGTCAAAGAATATATTCATTGATTAGTAACACAAGGTTTAACTAATAATTGTAGTTTGTAGAACTATATTTAGAAGTCATGTTACTCCTTTAAAGCCCATGGAGAGATAAATTTGTAACTTGACTCCATGAATATTTCTAGTTGTAGAAATTACTAGTTGAATTGGTCCATGACTCCATGAATATTTCTATTGCAACCACACCCATGGCTGTGCTTTCACTAGTGTTTGAGAAAACAAAATAATAGTGTTATTCAAATATAGTAAATAGATTATGCATATGATGGCGTGTAGCTTAATCGTATACTCTCATAACATATTAACCCATATACATTGCAAGCTCGAACTCCTAAGCGCAATAATGTTTCTCGACCTTAGTAGGGTTTCGATGTATATCGATGCTACTCATGGTTGCTATTACTTAATTGCAATTTTATCGCTTGGTTAAAAGCACGTCATTATAGTAGATTTGGACAATTATTGTACTCAAAACACACACTTAATATGTTCTTGGATTCTAATAATGGTTCTATCATTAGTAGATAGAGCAATGATATCGATGCTACTCATGGTTGTTATTACTTGCATTTTCTATATGCCCATTAAAAAGCACGGTACTATAGCGATTTGGACAATTTTATTGTACTCAAAACACACACTAATTAATATGTTCTTGGATTCTAGTAATGGTTCTATCATTAGTTGATAGAGCAATGATAGAGATGGCTAACTCACGTGCACGATAATATAGCTAACTCATATAAAATTGGCACATGTAAAGTCGATTAATCTCTCTTCATCTCAACATTTTATTGTTAGGCATAATATTAAGCACAAGTTTAAGCACATCAGTCATTTCCATAATGGAGATTAGAATGTTTACTGATTGATTTGTATTTTGAGTTCATATTTTAAGTTAATGAATAAATCCACAATATATATGGTGTATATGGTGTAAAAAGAAAGGTTATAAATAATGCGAGACGTGCGTGGTGGCATGATTAAGTTTCATGTTTTAGCGGCTAAGGCGAAGCTTTTGCGTTTTTAAGACGTGACATAAGACGACACAAAATATGAAAATATTTATATATTTATATCATATTTTATATATACCGACTTTACAAAAATTGTTGTACAAAATTGAAAAAGTGTTGTACATAATGAATAATGTTAAGAAACTATCTTTACATATATATTCTTTATTTTTTTTTAATTTCTTTTAATTGGAGTTAAATAAAAAACATGTCACGCTTCACGCCTTAACGCGCTTAATCACGCTTTTTTCCACATTATTTCACGCCACGCCCAAAGTCAACGTTTCGATCTATCTCGTAAGCCTCACACATTAGCGGCGCCTTGACGCCACCATTACGCGCCTTTTAAAACCATGGTAAAAAGGCATATCAACAAGACATGTTTACCAATTTTTAGCTTATTAAAAATACATGGACATTTATGTTATTTTATATTTTGTAAGAGAAGATTCTTAAAATAAGCCAAAACGTCATGCATGGTCCATTATATGGTCACGTTTTTGTGCCTTTTCCTATTTTGGTCATGCTCGACTGCTCAACTGCTCGACTCCATCATTTTTATGACATGTGTCCATGCAAATACATGTGTTAGGTGAAGATACTTTTTTACCTTTAGCTTAAATGATAAATATACCCCTAAGCACATCTATAAATACACCTCACTTATTTCATTTTTCTTATTTTTTTTTCTCTCTCTCTTAAAATAAGATCCACGATCGTGAGTTCATCTTGACTACATAATTGATAATTCATCTTGCCCCAAAGAAGATCCGGCCAAATAAGATCCCTCAAAGATCTCTAAAGATCCGTCCGGATCCGACCACCAATCCGATCCGGTCATATCGGCCACGGATCCGATCGCCAATATGGATCTCTAAAGGCCTCTAAAGATCTTGATGTTAAGGCTAGTCGCATTCGAGCTCTTAACATCGGTTGGTCACCGATATTTTGCTCCCTCAACCGATGTTTAGATCGGTTACCACGGATGTGGTCCAAGGTCGTCACATCGGGCGTGGTCCAAAAAAAACGAAATCGGTTGGAAATTCGACCGACATTTAAGACACATATTGCATGCAATTTTGCCCGTTTGGGGCTAAAATCAATATACTTTTAAAATTTTGACCGTTTGGTCATTAAAAAAAAAAAAAAAAAAAACTTTTTTTTAAACCAATTTTACCACTCTATAAATACCAACGTCACCTCAAACAAAATTCACCACTTACAATTTCTAATATATATTCAATCAACCATTCTAACGAAATACCCACGAAACACAATTTTTAATATGTCGTCATTCGAGCATTTATTCGGTTCTTCTTCGTCTTAGGCGATGAAGAAGTTTTAGTGAGTTTGTGGAGTTTGCGGATTTTGCTTGGAAGGCTTACAAAGCATCACGACCAAAAACCGACGAAGGTACATACGTAGGGATCATGAGGTGCTCATAATCGTTTAGTGGCGGCATACTTCTCCGAAAACCCGCAGATTCGACGCAAGAACGATACATCGGCGGTTCCGTATGAGCCGAGAGCTATTCACATAAATTTTTAGAGATAACCGATCACTCTACTTATTTTCGACAAACTCTTGATGCTAGGGCGTACCTAGTATTAGCCCATTGGTCAAGTGTCTGCGCCATTCGTCGATTGGGATCTGCGGCGTTCACGATTCTCTTGATGAGAGTCGGCACTTGGTGCATCCACATCCCGTGAATGTCTTCGTAAGTTTTGCGAGGTTATCATGGAGTTATATGGTCGTGAGTATTTACGAAGGCCCACGTATTCTGACCTTGAAAGAATATATGTTCATCACGAGCATAAGCATGGCTTTCCTGGGATGATGGGAAGCATTGATTGTACAAGTTGGGAGTAGGAGAATTGCCCGAATAGTGAGAGAGCTCAACATTGTCGGGGTGATCACGGGCCACATCCATTCATTTTGTTGGAAGCGGTCGCTTCCCAAGATTTATGGATTTGGCATGCGTTCTTTGGTGTCTCGGATTGTATAACGGCGTAAGCGTTTTACGTCGTTCACTGTTCGGTGATATCAAATGCGGGAGAGCACGGACCTTGAATTGAGGCTAACGATGTGGCTTATAAAAGGGATATTATCTTCTTGATGGGATATATCCACAATGGTCCGTTCTTATGAAGTCTATTTCAAATCCTCCACGGGTGATCGTAAAGAATATTGTACAAGAGGAGGCACGAAGCGACAAGGAAAGATGTGGAGCGGGCTTTTGGTGTGTTGAAGAAAAAGTGGAAAATGCTTAAAGTTCACTTTCGAGGGTTTTTAAAATGATATCAAGATATTATGTATACATGTATCATATTACATAATATGATCATCCGAAACAAGCGGGGCGATATGTCCTACATGGTTTGAAGATGAGGACACCAAGATCATGATCCCTTAAGAGCATGAAGAATCGTTGGTGGTTACTCGGAGCTAATGGACTCATCAACTCATCAAAACTTAAAATCGATTTGGTCGAACACATTTGGAGAAATCGTCGACATCATGTCGAGCGATGAATCAAGTCGATAGTGGCGATGGCGAAGGCGATGAAGAGTTTTGTAATGTTTTTAACGTTATTTGAATAAGTTACATAATGTTTTTAATGTTTATTTGAATTTAAATGTAATGTTTTTTTTAAATTTGAATGAATTTTAAATTTGTTGTTTAAAATGTTTGAATTAATAATAATAATAATAATAATAATAATAATAATAATAATAATAATAATAATAATAATAATAATAATAATAATAATAATAATAATAATAATAATAATAATAATAATAATAATAATCCTTGGGTCATCATTTGGGGCATCCGGGTCATGTCGGTCATTTGGAGAGAAAGGCGGCGTGTGTTGGTTGATCCAGGTCACGACTGGGACTAGCCTAATTGATTGTTTCAGATCTAAGTCGTCGCCGGTTAGATCTTGAAAATTGGATCTGTTTAGTTTATTAAGGCTTATATGGATCTGTTTATATATATTTAATGTGTGAAAATATTGTGTTTCAGATCATTGGTTAGTGAAAGATTGAAAATTGGTGTGAAATAAGATTTGGGTGTTTTTTGACAGGTCAATTTATAGGATTTACCAGAAAACTAAGTCAATCTATAGTATGATTATATATAGTTTTGCTTTTGTAAATTTGTGGTAGGAATATCGGTGATGTTTTTGAGGTTCTTTGATGTTCTAAGTCTTGATTGTGATGATTTTGAATTTGATTAAAGTTTCATATAAATGAATGATTAGGCGCAAGTGTATACAATATCAATTCTATTCTTGATTTCCTAGTATACCAAATTGTTATATTAGATTACTACTCAATCGGTTATCGGATCTCGGATCCTAAATTCCAACAAGATCATATTCTCGGCAAGAATGATGATCAAATTCGACAACGACAACGCCTCTGATCGATTCATTCATGTTTTAACATCTTGCAACAAATCAAGGACCACAACGGTTATTAATTTGAGTCCTTGCAAGTGGCGGTTGATCAGTGGCGGTTAAATAGTGGTGGTTGACCAGTGGTGGTTGAGCAGTGGCGGTTGACCAGTGGTGGTTGAGCAGTGGTGGTTGACTAGTGGGGGTGGTGATGATGGAGTGGTGAACTGGTGAGGTAGATGAGTGGAGTTAGGTAGGGTGAGTGGGTTAGGTGGAGTAATTAATAAAAATATAATAATATAATATAAGAGGGTATATTTGTAATTTCATGATAAAATAATAAAATATTTCACCTAACTTTTGTACTTTCAAAGGACACTGTCACAAAAGTAGTAGAGTCGAGCAGTTGAGCATGACTAAAATGAGAAAATGCCCAAAAAAAAGTGACCAAGTAATAGACTATTTATGAATTTTTGGCCTATTTTGAGAATTTGCTCATTTTGTAATTACATCTTACAATACTTTATCAAATAATTTTATAAAATAAAAAAACAACTCCTTGTAGCTAATACTAACGCATTTGCTATGATAGTTTCATCAAAATGACTAAAACTTATATAAAGCTTTAACTTTAATTTTAATCACAACGATCATTTATTTCATGTACATATGTATGAAGAGGTTTATATTCTTGAACCTCTTTATAATTTAATGCATGTGTTATTTTGAATCATTTGTAGAGTTGCAAAAGATTTATACATAATAAACATAGGTTTATAACATTAAAAGTGTGAAAAACTAGAAAGGGGGTTGAATAGTTTTGCCGATTTTAAGTTAGTTTCAAAAACTTTAGATTCGATATTATGTGAAATCGTATGGATATAGAGAAAGTATAGATCTAATGATAAAACAAGTAAATAAAGTAAAGCAAGGGATAGAAATGACACAACCGATTTATAGTGGTTCGGCTACAAGGACACCTTCCTTTCCCTACTCCACTCCCCGAGTCACCTACTCGAGTTCAAGCACTATGTCAACAAACTCCTTGACTTGGCGGAGAAGCCTTCTGGCGTTGCTTACACCTTTTCCGGTACAAAGCTAAATACCGAGTCCGTAACACGGTGGACCAAACCAACACGACTATTACACAACAAATATGTGAAATATCAAATACAAGATCTTTATTACGAAATCTTGTGGAGGAACAAATCAATCAAGGACCCCTTACTTGGATAACTTGTAGAATGCTCATGATCTCGCCTTAGAGAATGACCTATATGAGAATCACTAAAGAAAGAAAGAAGAAAGAACTCTAGATCAAGTGATCTTTTGTTAGAAGAGAATGAGAGTATATGAGAGAATTAGTAAGAAGAGGGTGAGTTAGAATGAAGAAATGGCTCTCTGTTTATAGGCAAAACTTGCCCTTGTTTCCGGATCCCACGGATCCCTCCCACGAGGATCCGTCTAGTGTAATCCTAGGGATCCGTGGGACGCTCCTCTTTGCCCATGGGTTTTGGTTATGGGTCATGGGTCGTGGGTTGGTCGATGGGTATTCTTTTAGATACAATGTATCTTATGAGTACAACGTATCTAGTCAGTGGGTATGAGTCAATACCATGGGTTATGGATACGATCCATGGGTTGTGATTTTTACCCATCCTAATAAACTATTACAACAAATGATTTATTACAACAATTTGTATTTAAATGGTTATATGTAAATGCTTTACAAAAATAACATGTATCCTTATAATTGTACTTAAGATAACATTATATTTGTTATTAACAAAACACAAAGAGATCGCAAAATATTAATAAACGTTTTTATGGTTTATTTGTATTAACAAAAAGGTTTATAAATTAATGATTAGACACGCTCATATACATATATAAAGCTTCACTATTGTGAATGCTTTAACAACTTATAATTTATAGTTAACAGTTTACAACTTAAAGACTACAACTAATTTTGCAAAACATGCCTCAAAATGATTGGATGCTTAACATCATAAGAACATAATTTGAGTTTCTTTTAAAAATAGGATAGGTTATAAATACCCCTCTTTTTTTTATAAGTGATACCTCCCTTTATTTTGCTTATTTTTTATTTTTATAATTTTATTTATATTAAAAACTATAAAACTGAAAGTATGAACAGAAAATATAAAGTTTAATAAGTCAAAAAGTATAAAACTGACAGAAAAAATACAACAAAAGCTGATAAATTGTACTGGAAACAGAATGGACCAAGAGGCAGGGGTTGTTGAAAGTACAAAACATAGTAGGCTAAGGGTAATAATAACACATCCCTTTAAAAATAATGATAGAATCAAGTTTGAGTTTTTACTTTGAGGAGAGTTATTTTAACTATTTTACATACTAAACTTTTCTCACATATAAAGGGACTCATCCCCAGATCAATGGCTAAGATTAAAAACAATTTAATATTTTACCTATTTTTAATAATTTAAATATCTCTTAAGCCGTTAATTGTTAAGCAAAAATACGTACATCGTCACGCGAGCATTTAATTATTTTTCTATAGATAGACACTTTGATATACTATCGACAATTTTTTTTTTCCGCTTTTTTCACTTTTTTTACTTGTTTTTTCTCCATTGTTAAAACTTGCATGAAAAAACACATGTGATAAAATACTAATTTGAATATTCTAATAATATCACATGTTATATTAGTGTTAAATCACATGATTTAACACTAATATCACATGTGATATTCTAATAATATCACATGTGACATTATTAAAATATTTAAATTGATGTTTAATCACATGTGATTTTTTTTATGCAAATTTCAGTAATGAAAAAAATGAAAAAACGTAAATAAAAAAAGAAGTAAAAAACACGATTTCTTTTTCGAAAGTATATCAAAGTATTTCTATAAAAAGATAATTAAATGCTCGTCATAATGGTATTTTTTTTTTCACTTAACGCTTAACGGTTTGAAAAATATTAATATCTGAGAAAAAATGATGAAAGTGGGTTTTTTACATTGTTAAGATTAATATCATTCATTAAATCAAATAATGACAAAGGAAGTAGATCGAACTCTTAACATGTAAGAAAATTTTGATATATAAATAATCTTTAATCTTTTACTTTTGTATGGTCCTAAACATTATATATAGAGTAAATTACATAAATGGTCCATGTGGTTTGTCAAAAGTTTCACCTACCGTCCCTCAAACTTAAAAGTTGCATGAATGGTCCCTCTCGAGACAAAAGAATAACATGAATAGTCCTTTTGTTAACGGGTGTTAAGTTAATTCCGTTATAATTTACACTTTAGCCCTTGTTAGTTAACGGTTGTTGCATCGTCGATCCTTTATTGTAACGGCCGTTTATAATTTAAAGTTTTCGACTTTAACTTCGTTTTTTTATCCGTTTTTATACGATTTCATCCGTTTTTATACGTTTTTATCCGTTTTCGTCCGTTTTTATACATTTTTATTTTGTTTTCATCCGTTTTTATATATTTTTCTTACGTTTTTGTCCGTTTTTATATGCTTTCATCCGTTTTTATACGTTTTTATCCGTTTTCATCATTTTTTATACGTTTTCATCGGTTTTTAAACATTTTCTTACGTTTTTAATCGTTTTCATCCGTTTTTATACATTTTTCTTATGTTTTTATACGTTATCATCCGTTTATATATGTTTTCTTACATTTTTATCCATTTTCATCTATTTTTATATGTTTTCATCAGTATTTTTTATATTTTGATATATTTTATTCATTTTCATCCATTGTATACATAAGAAAATGAACAAAAACAAATAAAAATGAATGAAAAGGGATAAAAATGTATAAAAACGGATAAAAACGTATAGAAACGAATGAAAATGGTCAAAAACATATGAAAATGGATAAAAACTTAAAAAAAACATATAAAAGCAGACGGACGTATTAAAACGAAAACAAACTAAGAAAAATGAGCGAAAATATATAAAGCGGATAAAAATGTATGAAACCTAAGAAAAACATATAAAAGCGGATGAAAGAGATAAAACATGTCAAAGCGTAAAAAAGAGGGCGAAACATATAAAAATGGACGAAGATGGAAACAACGTAAAAATGGATGAAAACGTATAAAAATGGACGAAAACGGGTAAAACATATCAAAACGTAAAAAAACTGACGAAAACATATAGAAACGAATGAGAATGTAATAAAACGTATAAAACAGATGAAAACGTATAGAAACTAATGAAAATGGTCAAAAACATATGAAAACGGATAAAAACCTATAAAACCGCAAAAAATACGTATAAAAACGGACGAAAACGTATAAAAACGGACAAAAACGTAAGAAAAACGGACGAAAACATATAAAACGGGCAAACACATAAGAAAACGGATGGAATCGTATAAAAACGGATGAAATCGTATGAAAACGTAAGACAAATGTATAAAAACGGATGAAAACGAAAAAAACCCTATAAAAACGGACAAAAACGGATAAAAACGGATGAAAACGTATAAAAACGGACGAAAACGGATAAAAATAACGAAGCTAAAGTCGAAAACTTTAAATTATAAACGGACGTTATAATAAAGGATAAACGATGCAACAACCATTAACCAACAGGGGCTAAAGTATAAATTATAATGGAATAAACTTAACACCCGCTAGCAAAAGGACCATTCATGTTATTCTTTTGTTTCGAGAGAGACCATTCATGCAACTTTTAAATTTGAGGGATAGTAAATGAAACTTTTGACAAACTACAAGTACCATTTATATAGTTTACTCGTATATATAATATCCACGTTTAATTAATAGCAAAAGGTGAATGATATGGACATTTTTCATAGTCTTTAGCACATAAAAAAAAAACACATGATTAAAACTTAGAAATTAAAAAAAAAACAAGTAATGTTATTATACTAAAATGCTTTTATTTATAAAATTCAATGCAAATATGTTAAATATTTAAATAAAGGGTTTTGTTAACCACACCTACAGAGTTGTATTTAAAGTAACATATTTTAATTAAAAAATTTGCATTAAATTAATTAGCATATTTCATAATTATACATATTTTTTTATTTTAAACATGAAATATGATGTTAAATATGAAATGTTTAGTGTTTATTTAATGCAAAAAATGTAATTAAGGTATGTTTAAATACAACTTTATAGGTTGTGGTTAACAAAACCCTTAAATATCTATACTACTTATAATAGAGGAATAAATATCTCTCCTCATGGTCTTAACATTAAGACTTACAAAATACAAAACATATTGTACAATACATAATGAACTATTAATGATTTTTCATCAATCTTAATTTTAAGACTTATAAGTCTTAAAACTTATGTCTAAAATACAAAGACTATTAATGTGGTCAAGATATTTAATGTAGTTAATTAATTAGCGGTTAATAAATCTGATTAATGCGATTATTAAAACACTCCTTACACAAGAAATACAAATTATCAAACATATTGTACAACCAATTTAAACATAATCCTGCATTAAAATGTCATTGTCTGAATAATAAAGACGTTATCTGAATATTGAGCTCGAGAGCAGGCAGCGGTCCAAATGGGCC
Source organism: Chrysanthemum lavandulifolium (assembly GCA_022545495.1). Classification (NCBI taxonomy): domain Eukaryota; kingdom Viridiplantae; phylum Streptophyta; class Magnoliopsida; order Asterales; family Asteraceae; genus Chrysanthemum; species Chrysanthemum lavandulifolium. The sequence goes on along the minus strand of CM040242.1, from coordinate 111,197,248 downwards.
CGAGTCCGACAGTGCGATCCAAAGCGGCAAGGGCCAAGCGGGTCGAGCAGGGGCACCTGAGCCAACGGTAAAGCAATTTCCGGCCCGACAGGCATAGCTAAAGCGAAATTATTAAATCATAATTTATTATCAAAATAACATAATAAACTAAAATACATGATTCAGGAAAATTTTATTTCGAGGTGTCCACCGTACATGACGAGAACCTTCGTTAAATGTCATTGTCTGATTAATAAAGCGCGTTATCTGAGATATTCAAGCTGAGCGGTCAACGGGCAAATGAGCTTAAGCCGAATCCAGTGCGGGCCAAGCAGTTCGAGCCGACAGGCATGGACCAAATAAACGCAGTAAATCGAAGCCGGCGAACGAGCGACCGCGGTAGCGAAATTCTTGATATCAGTAAATTTATTGTCGAAAAGAATATAATAAAGCTAAAATCATGATTCACCGGAAAATTTTATTTCGCAGTCTGCCATGCCCATGACGCTTGAATAGCTCTTAGTATAATTATAATTTAAACAACCGTAACTATCTTATACATAAAAAACTAATAAGAAAGGTAGCTTGGAGTTACAAATTACAATTACATGCTTTTACGATACATTTTATGAATTTGGGCTACAAATCAAAGCCATTATCATTAACTTCTATCCCTTAATATATCCAAATAAGAGAGATTTTTGACGTTTTCACCTTGAGATTTGATAATCATATTTTTGGTTGTTTTCAAGTTAAAAGTAGACTTCATCTCGTGTATTGGTCGTCATAGGACCCATCCGTGTGAACCATACCATCAAAGTATTTCCGTTGATTATCCGGTAAATCCTTGCAATTCAAACTTGTGACAACTTCGTTTAGGCTTCTGAATCTATATCGTTTAAAACCCACGCCTTTCTGAAATGGCCTTCAATGGCTCATCTGCTACACAACACATTGCAAATATATTGAGCTGTGTTTCTTAGCACCATCACACATAGGGCATCTCATACAATCTAAGTCGATAAATACCTATTCTGTATAGGTTGTAACCTTGAACGAAGATGTTCATGTATATTACGCTAGTTAAGACCATCTAATAATTCTCTTGATAGAATATTGTTGCATCATATCTAACATTGAGGAGATAATTATTCATTTTCTCCAAACGAAAGGAATAAATCATCCTTTCTTCAACCCGACCGGCTGAATTATCGTATTGGAATTTAAAGCTCGAAACGATCAATTGTTTTGGATCCTTTCTTTCTCCAAACGAAAGGAATAAATCATCGATAAGTGCACTAACCTAAGTTTTTTAAAATTCAAACTAACATCGCTTTCACAAATATTGAATTGGATATTCGATTTCTTGTAGCATCAATCAACACCGATAATTTAGGAAGGTATTTTGCCTTTATACAATAAGAGATTAGATACATGTTGTTAGTAACAACTATTTAGTTTTTTTAAGTGAGATATTTTATTTGGACTTATTGGATGTACATGTAGGTGCAACATAACCTAAAGGATAAAGGTTTTCTTTAAAAAAAATTTTGAAACATGAGTAGTATACTTTACTCCGTAATTTGTTAATTAAACAATTATTAAAAGTAAAAATGTCTCAAGAAAGGACAAGAGAACGATGTGAAGGAAGAAAGCGATGGCACGAGTATCCCGAAACTGTGACTTGTATCTACCATCACTCTTACATCATTCTTCTATGTCTCAATCCTTGCTAGACTCCTATCTATTGTACTCCTAGATTTGTTGTGTATTTTCATGAAGAGAGTTGATACTTTCATCACAATTTGTGTATTACAGTGTTGTATATTATGCTATATAACTTGTATAAAGTGATGTAACTATCAAATAAAATGTTGTGAGTATCTACACCCTTTCATGAACCCTATATTTTTTTATGTAACGCTCAGTCAATTTTTACTTTTACGGGTTCATCTTTTACCCACGTTATTAATACTGTAAAACAGTTTTATCGTCATATGTTTCGTATTTTTTATTTTTTATCCGTTTGTGTTTCGTATTTTTCGTTAAACTTTATATTTTATGTTACGTATTTTCTGCTTCGTAATTTTATGATAAAACAAAATTAAAAAAAATAAATAATAAAAAGAGTAAATTGAAATTTTGGTCCTTATGGTTTGGGCAAATTGCAAGTTTAGTCCTTATATTTTCGAAAGTGCAGCTACAATTCCTATTTTGAAGTTTTGATTGCGTATTTAGTCTCTGGACAAAGTTAAATGATTAAAATACCCTTTGTATTCTTCAGAAGAAGATAAGGGTAATTTGATCATTTCACATCAATTGAGGATCAACAATGCAATCCAAACTTCAAAACGAGGATTATCACGCATTTTTATAAGATAGGGACCAAAATGCAATTTTGATAAGATAAAGATAATTTGATCATTTCACATCTTTACATAAATACATGTGCAAATGAGTTATGGTTATTTTGAAACATAAGAACATACATTATGTTTTCTAACAATAAACTTCCTAACAATAGATGATATACAATTCCAACATTTGTCCCATTTTATTATCCAACAATAAAATAAAGAGTAAATTACACCATTCGTCTCTGTGGTTTGGGCCAAATTCCTAATTGAGTCATTATTTTTTTCTCTTGCCTAATTGATCCTTATAATCAAACTATGTAACAACTTTGATCCTTATCGCTCAATTCAGTTATCTTCTCCGTTAGCTCCAGGTCCTCAAGTGGCAATGTTAATTCATTAACCAAACGATTGTTTGCAATGTTAGTCCTTTATACTAACGGTCATATCTAATTAACTCAAAATTTAGTTTTCTTAACGTTTTAATACTGCTTTTATATGTTTTCATCCGTTTTATTTGTTTTATATGTTTTCGTATGGTTTTATACGTTTCATATGTTTTATTCGTTTTCATCCGTTTTAATCGTTTTCATTTGTTTTTATTCGTTTTCTGCTTTTATACATTTTAGTCCATTTTCTTGGTTTTCATACGCTTTTGTCCGTTTTATACGCTTTTATTCATTTTTCTCTCTTTTATATGTTTTCGTCCGTTTTATAAAAGAGGAGATAGTTTGCTGGCCGGAAAATTCAACTTTTCGACATTGTCTCCACTTCTCTATTACAAAACAAAACTTAACAAAACAAGTAATGTTCAACAAAAATATCTGAATATGCACTACCATGTAAAATGATTATTCATTATACTTTCCATCCAATACTCCCGGTATGGCTGTACATTCAAGAAGGAATAAAATTAAGAAGCCGTAAAACATTTTAGCAATGAAAAATGTAAATTGCAAGAAAGAAGAAATGCAATGTGGTGTTGACTTTTGATTGATTATTGCATCAAGTATTTTAAAGCCATTTAAGGCAACATGATAACGAATTTTTTAGTCAACATATGCAAATTTGTAACTATTCATAACACAGTTAACATTCTTTTCAACATTTTAATGCAAGGAAAGTGCATACTTTGATTTTTATGGCGGTGGTAGTGAAGAGGTTGAAGAAGATATGTGTTTGAATTAATGTGTGAAAGTATGCATGTGTGTCATAGGGTGTTTGGACATGAAATGACGAAAAGACGAAAAAACGCTTGCACCTAACGATGTTTTTAACGAGTGTTAGGGTTTTGGACCGTGAGAGAGAGTGAAAAATGTGATCTTGGGGACTACGTAAGTGTAACCCTAGATCTGAGGATTGTATTTGAAATCCGCCCAGACCTTGACGACCAGCAGTGTAATTTACCCTTGCATTTATTTAACGGCATATTTAGGGCACTGGCAACCATGATCCCATATCTCAATCATACATCACCACTCACTAATAATATCATTCCAACTCATCTCATACCTCACTCATACATCACCATACTTTTCTAGTGGCAACCATGATTCCATACCTCACCTAATTTTATTTTTTTTATTTTTTATATTCATAATTATATTAAACAATTTAATAAAATGTGGAAAACTAGAAGGGGGGCTGAATAGTTTTCCGATTTTAAGTTAGTTTCAAAAACTTTAGATTCGTTAATATGTGAGATCTTATGGATGTAGAGAAAGTATAGATCTAATGATAAAGCAAGTAAATAAAGTAAAGTTAAGGGATAGAAATGACACAACCGATTTATAGTGGTTCGCTACAAGGACACCTTCCTTGCCCTACTCCACTCCCAGGAGTCACCTACTCGAGAGTTCAAGCACTATGTCAACAAACTCCTTCACTTGGCGGAGAAGCCTTCACAACGTTGCTTACACCTTTTTCCGGTACAAAGCTAAATACCGAGTCCGTAACACGGTGGACCAAACCAACACGACTATTACACAACAAATATGTGAAATATCAAATACAAGATATTCGCTACAGAAATCTTGCGGAGGAACAAATCAATCAAGGACCCCTTGCTTGGATGACTTGTAGAATGCTCGTGATCTCGCCTTAGAGAATGACCTATATGAGAATCACTAAAGAAAGAAAGAAGGAAGTACTCTCTAGATCAAGTGATCTTTTGTTAGAAGAGAATGAGAGTATATGAGAGAATTAGTAAGAAGAGGGGTAAGTTAGAATGAAGAAATGGCTCTCTGTTTATAGGCAATTTACGCCCGTTCCCGGATCCTCCCACTGGGATCCGTCTAGTGTAATCCTAGGGATCCGTGGGACGCCTCTTTGCCCATGGGTTTTTGGTTATGGGTCATGGGATATGGGTTGGTCCATGGGTTTCCTTAGATTCAATGTATCTAATGAATACATTGTATCTAGTCAAATGGATATGGGTCATGGGTTATGGATATGATCCATGGGTTGTGGTTTTACCCATCCTAATAAACTATTACAACAAATGATTAATTACAACATTTTTGTATTTAAATGGCTATATGTAAATGCTTTACAAAATAACATGTATCCTTATAATTGAACTTAAGATAACATTATATTTGTTATCAACAAAACACAAAGAGATCGCAAAATATTAATAAACGTTTTTACGGTTTATTTGTATTAACAATCTCCCTTTTTGTTGATGACAAAACATAATGTTATGATGAGTAAAACTTAAGAATAGATGTATGTTTTGAAAGCCCTAAGTTTTACTTCTTCTCCCTTTTGTCGAAACAAAAGTTAACCCTTCAAGAAATAAAAGTGTGGAAAAATTAGTCCACGTATCGCTTACTCCCCATTGACGGTAGCTCCCCCTAGTTTGGGGCGTCAAGTGAAGAAAAATAAAAGAAAATCCTACAAAAGAAAGGTTAGTAACATGCTTTAAATAATCTTGTGATTGACGAGAATCAAGATTGGGAGCCAAGGTATGTAAACAAGGCCTTGTGATGATAACAACAAAGTGTAGTGGTATTTATGCCACCTACAAGCATGTAAAAATAAGAACAAGACTTGTTCTTGAAAATGACTTCAAAAGAAAAAGTACTAAAAATAGAAAATAGTAGTATTGATTCCTTCCATGCTTGCATAAGGTTATGGATGGAGGTTTGTATGAGTAATGGTAGTGATGCGATCAAGGATGAGGTTGAGTATGAATCGCATTTCTTCCCTAACTTCTATTGCAATTTCCCTAGTGGATTGGCAATGTTCACAATGTAAGTGATGTGGGTAGTGAGTACGGAAATCTTCCGGGTTGTTTTGATTTGTGAGTTGCGGAAGTTGTGGTGGAAAAATAGGAAAATATGGATAAAAGTCCGGAATGATTGGAAGTGGTGGTGGAAAAGAACCTAGATGTTCTTGTAGTTTAATGGGAGCTAAAGGTGGTGATGTTTCAAGATCATTGAATATTGTGTTTGGGGAAGTTGGAGATGTCAAAAAGGCTATTTCTTTTTGCTTTGGTTGTTGAGATCTTGTTGGAGTTGTGAGGAGTTCCAAAAGAGTGATTTTAGGTGGAGAGTGATTTGGTGATGAAGTTGGTGTACTCGTTGGTGATGAAGGATGTGCTATAATGGAAGCATCTTGTGGTGAGTAATTTGATGGTGATGAGCCATATGATGATGTGTTGGAATCACTCATAATCCTTAATTCAAGTGTTAGTGATTCATATGTAATAGTTAGCTTAATATGGCTTTTATGTTAGTAATCATGCCAAGGCTTATGTAGAAAGCCTATGAGCCTTGGCCCAAGTCCAATAAGGAAAGGAAGGGACTAGGAGTGTTGCCCTAGCTCCCTCTCCTATAAATACCTTTGTAATACCCTCACTTGAGGGTTGGTTGTTCATTTTATTCATTGCACCTTACGCATAACCTTTCTCCATCCATACGTGTGTGTGTGTTTAACGTGTTCAACCAATCTCTTCTTCTATTTCTTATATTGATGCTTGTGTTACTAATATGGTGACCTAACAGTGGTATCAATCGCCAAATAGTTGGGTGAATCGGTATTGTTTTTAAGTAAGTTTTGGTCTTACGCGTAACATGGTTCCAAACTTGGCACGCTTAAAAACTTATTTTTACACTTTTCAATCCAAGATTCTTGTACTTTCAACGTTTTAAGGTGTTAAAATATCTGTTTTGGCAAAAGTTTCAAACTTTACGCGTGATCATTGTTTTAAGCTTAGTTTTATACGTGGGATAGTTTCTACGCAAAAATTGGTTTAGTTTTATCAAGTTTCACACTTTTGTGTTATTTTGGTGATATTGAAGCTATTTCATCACAAAATCGGTTTAGAAACATCATTTGGCGAAATCGGTTTGGCTACTTTCTACGCGTAAGAAAACCCTAATCTTCGCGTAACTCATCCTTGGTTTGATCTTCGCTTTGTGGATTACTCAGTGTTTTCTTGCTTGGATAAGCCTGAAAACACTTCGACTTTGGATATCTTTTGCACTGTGATAGTGTAAAAGATCTTTTGGGCAAAACCCTAATCTTACGCATAAGCTCAAACTTATGCGTAGAACTCATTACGCATAAGATTATTCTTACGCCTAAGCTCTGTCTTACGCATAAGTTAATCCTACGCCTAAGTTTTCTACGCTTAACTTTCTGTTTACGCATAACTTTAGTGTTTTCTCATTTCTTACGCGTAAGCTAATCCTACGCGTAAATATCATTTTTACGCGTAAGTTTGGTGTTTTTACGCTTAAGTGTTTCTTTGCCTACACTTGGTTTCTACGCCTAAGGATACTTCATCAACAACGTTTTACTCGACTACAAAGATCCATTTAACAACACAAGTTTTCAACATGTCACAACCACCATACTCTAGCTATTTTCCTTACACTTATAATCAACAACAACAACTAAGTCCACAACATCAACAATTTAATCATCAACAACAAATTTATCAACAACAATTTAATCAAAAACATACTCCACAACTTGGAGCAATTCCACAACCACAAATGGTTGAACCACCACCTAGTCTTCAAGTACTACCTTACACAAACTTCTACAATCAACATCCATCCAGGAGTACTATGAAGGAACCAACATGGTTTGGCAAGATGTGTGAAGCCTTAAGTAGCCAACAATCAATTCATGAAGTTGGCTCACTTGATAGACCTCCAATGCTCACTCCCGGAAATTATGATCAATGGGTAATAAGGTTCTTTAGGTTTTGTGATCTAAAGAAGCCACATGGAAAGTTCTTAAAGAAGGTCATAATGGAAGGTCCATTTTAGATGCCTACTGTTGTTACACCGCGAGATCCACCGCCAATCCACCAAGAGATGCTGTAACCAACATTGCAACTATCTCGCACCTCACTGGCGATGAACTTCTACATTTTGAAGCCGATGAACTAGCAATGCAATACATCCTTTTGGGATTACCCAATCCGATCCTTGAAGTGTTGATGCTCAAAAGATAGCTAAAGCAATGTGGGAACATATTCATCTTCTTATGGAAGGCACAACACTCAATCGGAAGACATGGAATCTAAAATCTACTTGGCTTATGAACACTTCATGATTGAACCGGAGAGACATTAGAGTCATATCATCATCGCTTTTCGACATCATTAATGATTTGGACAAACACAACATCATCATGCCACAATTGTCACAACACTAAGTTCCCAAGTAGTCTTGGTCTGGAATGGGAGAAGTATGTCATTTTTCTCTGTCAAGCTAAGAATCTTCATCATGCTACATACGGATTGTTGTACGACTATTTGAAGCCTCACCAAAAAGAAGTTGACAAAGAAAGGGCTATCCATGGACTCCCGGCTCCACAGTCACTTCCGGACAATCGACAACTTGCTTTGTGGGCTCAAACTAGTGTTCCTCCTCAACCCGCTCCTCCACCAACTACAACCATCACACCATATGATCCGTCACAGCAACAAACTCAACAAACTCAATTGGTTCCATACAACAACAACAATGCTCAAGCACTTTACAGTGAAGCTGATGAGGACTCCGGTGCTTTCGATGAATTACAACAAGGATTTGTTATGATTGCTAAAGCCTTTGGCCGATATACAAACAAATCCAACAATCGTATTCGTTCCTCATCAAACACAAGGAATCAGGCTGTTGTGAACAATGGACGCGTTGAAGTTCAGAATCGTGGTTATGGTCGTCAGATGGGAGGTGGTCAAGGTTTAATGCTATGGGAAGGAATAACATGGGTGCTCCGCAACAACAAAGGGCTCAGTGGTTGAACAGGGAATGCTCGAAATAGGGTTAATGGTCTTCGTTGTTATAAGCGTAATGAGAAGGGTCATCGGCTAATGCATGCCCTAAGCCGAGGACAAGAGGCGGTGCTTATCACAAAGAGGCGTTGCTCTTGGCTCTCAAGGATGAAGTCAGGTGGAACTCTTACCAACAAGGAACAGAGCTTTATGGCGGATGCATGATTCGATGATGATATGGAGGACTTGCGGGCTAATGCAATGATGATGTTGATGGCCCAAATGCAAGCTCTACACATGAGTGACACAGCCCCGGTGTATGACATCGATGGCTTGTCTCGTGTACCGGAACAAAATATACTCATCATCGATCGATATCTCCGCCAATTTCTCCATCCGACAAGGATCAGAGTGTTCAACATGAGCCATCCACATCTCATTCCGATGATTATCAAATAGATCCCGTAGTTATATTTGACGATCAAGATAACCTTATGGTTCATATTGACAATCAAGTTGACTCCGTGGTTATATTTGAGGATCTAAATAATGATCATGTTGAGACTCACGTTGAACAAGATGAGCTTTTGTCTAATAGAGAACTTGAGCTCCTGACCTTAATTAAAGACCAAGAATCTCGTATGGAAATTTACAAGTAATTAAATGATAAAATGCAATTAATTAGGGATAATGAATGCTTAATTAGACAAATCAACGTTTTAAAACTCAAGAAAACGTGAACACGGTTTTGAAGTCGCTTTTGCTAAATCTCATCAAAGCGAAAAATCATTAGAACGACGGATCGTGATCTAGCCGCATCCAAGAATGCTTTGTTGTCTCAAATAGAACAACTGAAACATGAACATAAACAACAAATTAACGCTCTTACTTTGGAAACTCAAAAAGCCAAGGCTGAGTTGTTAACTTGTCAAAAACTGTTCTCTGAGTACAAAAAGCATTCCACGAAACGAATAGATAACTATCTTGAAGAAATTGTCGACTTACAAAACAAAATCAAAGAGTTTTGAAATGTTGTTTATAAACATGGTGAGTCAATCACAACTATTCAAAAGTTTACTTTTAAACCTAATCCAAATGGATATGGACCGATTCTTGCTGATTACAAACCTAAGTTTTCAAACAGAGCATTCAAACCAAATCCTAAAGTTTACAGTGTAGAACATAGAACCGATGATTCAAATATGACTGTTGTTGAATATAATCGCATGGAGGAATTAGATTCAGATGACGAGAGTCGGTCAAAAATAGAAAATGTCATTTATAACAAACCATTTAACTATTCAAAAGCCGTAACTTTTGTCACACAACAAGATACTTCTAACAAACCTTTGGTTATCACACCAGTTTCTGAAGTTAGTCCCCAACACAATGGTGCACAAATTAATGGTCCTTTACCTTCACTTAGTGAAGTTAAAACAAAAGCCGAAAGTTGTCGCGTTATAAAATACTTTGACACTTTCTTATCGACCTCAAAATTTTGGACGTGAGATTGAATTTCATTCGAAATAAAAGTTGAACATTTTCAATCGCCTCGGCGAGAGAACAAAGAGATATTCTTCGAAAAGACTTTTACCCCATGTCAAAAATTTGAAAACTTGTGCACTATATTGGGAAAGGATTTTCACAAGGAACTTGGTCTCATGAAAACAGCTTTCGAAAACGAAACATCTATTTCAAATACTAAGCGTAAAAGAAATTGTTGAGAAATGATGTTGATCGACTCTTGAAAGATGTTATTTGTCTTGATATCAATAATCTTGTGTTATTACAATATGTTGCATATGCATCGATCATATCTCTGCCGATTCATTGATTATGTTGATATTGTTGAGAATACGATAATGTGCCTCGGATCGAGTCTTTAAAAGTTGAAAATGAGCGATTGTTAAACGAGCTTTCAAATGAAAACGTCGTCTTCAATGGTGTCAAAAGATTGTCACAATCGTGAACTTGCTTTGCAAAACAAAATCAACCATTTGCATTCCAAAGCGTTTAATCCAAAACTTGAGCAATCGGATGATCAAAACGAGTCTTTGAAGTGTCAAATCTCAAAATATGAACAAGAACTTGCAAAAGTTAAAAGGAATATGGTGTCATATTTGATTTACTCAAACAGACTCGTGATGAAGCATCAAACGAACTTGATCATTATCTTGCACACACTAAAGAAGTCATGAATTTTTAAAATCTTCATTACGAAAATCAAGATTTGGTGCACACTATCATTAATTTAAGGAAATGTTAGGAAAGTATGAACATGTTCAACCTTAGCAATTGCACCGTGAACCCGAATGCCTCTTGACAAAACACAAGTTACTAATGTGCTTCCTCTCTCGAACAGAATAATTGCCTCTTTTCCTAATGTCCGCACTTCACGACCTAGGAGCAATACAAGGAAGAATAGGAAGTTGCGACCTAAGAAAAGATAAGAAAAGAACAATAAAGAATGATGAAGTAGAAGAACACCCTAGGACTTTGAATAAGACTCACGTTGCACCCACTTTAGATATTGAGTCGACAAATGTAATGGAAAAAGTGTTGTAACGAATGCTAAACCTTTAAGTACTTTTGATATTCGATCGATGCTTCTTGTGTTATTTGTCGTAAAAGTATGCTTTCATTGTCATGACAAATGTGTTGCTAGAGCTATCTTGTCTCGTTTAAGGAATCCTAAGAATCGGAATACCTCTAGGCCCACTAATGCTTCTAAGTCTCGTGCTTGGTAAACCGCCTCTTTAGATTCTAAGAAACGCATTGATGTCCCTGTAGCTCGATATCACCTCCAAGGAATGTAGTACCACCTAGTGCATTCACTAAGACTAAAGCTAAGACTAGTTGGAGATGGCGAAATGGATACATAATACACTAGGATTTAAATGGATGCCTAAAATCATTGATGAGTGTATTTCTACTATAAGCGCTTGAAACCCTCTAACTCATCGGGTTCCACATCTACTTCTATTCCATCCGTGTCGTCTGCGTGTGTAATGCAGTGATACTGATCATCCTTTGGATTGTTGATAGCGGATGTTCCCACACATGATAAGCAACCTTAAATCGTTATCAAACTTTGTTGCAAAGTTCATTGACACTGTCGATTCGGAATGATCACTTAGCAGACTATCATGGGCTACGGAGATTATATCAATGGCAATATCGAAATTAGCGGGGTTTATTATGTGAAAGGCCTCGGTCACAATCTTTTTCGATTAGTCAATTACGTGATGGAGATTTGGAAGTTGCTTTTCGGGAGAAAACTTGTTTCATTCGTGATCTACAAGGAAACGATCTTATGTCTCGCTCTCAAATTCTAGTCTGTACACAATCTCAATGCAAGACATGATTGCTTCATCTCCCATCCGCTACTCTCAAAGGCTACATCTACAAAATCTTGGCTATGGCATCGTTGTCTCTCACATCTAAACTTTCAAACTATCACCAACCTTGCTCGACACAAACTTGTTGAAGGTCTCCGAGATTCCGGTATTCTAAAGATCACCTTTGCTCACCATGAACAAGGGAAAAGCACTCGTGCTCATTTTCCTTCAAAGGTGGAACACAGCTCTCAGCATGTGCTTCATCTTCTTCACATGGATTTGTGTGGCCCGATGCGCGTGCAAACGATTAATGGCAAACGCTACATCTTGGTAATTGTCGATGACTACTCACGATGGACTTGGGTATACTTTCTTTGAAGCAAAGATCAAGCTCCACAGATGATCATCACCTTTCTCACGAAAATTCAACTTCAGCACCGGAACACCATCCGCCAAATCGAATGCAGAAAGGAACCGAATTTGTGAACCAAACTCTTCGAGAATTTTATGAGAAAGTGGGAATTGAGCATCGACATCTATTGCACGTACACCGTAACAAAACGGAGTTGTTGAAAGACGAAACCGTGCGTTAGTGGAAGCTGCAAGAACAATGTTAATCAATGCTAAACTTCAGATTACTTATGGGCGTGTTGTATCAACCGCATGCTACACTCAAAACCGATCAATGATTACAAAACGCCACAACAAAACTCCTTTTGAGCTTATCCACAACAAAACCGAATCTCAAACACTTTCATGTATTTGGATCCCTTTGCTACCCAAATAATGATCGTGATGACTTTGGAAAGCTCAAAGCCAAAGTCGACATTGGAGTCTTTATTGGATATTGTGAGAATTCTAAAGGTTACGAATCTAGAATCGTCGTACAAAGCGGGTTATGGAAATGATTCATGCTAATTTTGATGAGCTTACGAAATGGCTTCGAGCATATGACTTGGAACCCGGTCACAACCGTTTAAACTTCCTCAAACCCCATCATCACCGAACCAAGCCCCCACTTACTCGTCAACAAATGGAAAAGCTATTTGCTCCGCTTTTTAGTGATGACATTGATGAACGTGCTCCAGGTGTATCCAATGTTTCCGTTGCTCAACTTGATCATACTCTTATACCTGATACACCTGCTACAACAACTACGGTTGAAGAAGCACCACCAGTTGACTCTACAACAATAGTTGAACAAACTGCATCCAACGATAATGAACCAACTGATGATGTTCTGAATGACGTACCCCAACCTGCAGATTTTGATCCAAATGCTTTCTTTAACCCGTTTGCTAATGAAGCTGCTGCACGATGTTGCGGAATCATCTACAAGCCATTTGAATCCTCAAAATTTGCACAATGTATATCAACATCAACCTCTACACATCGTTGGACAAAAGACCATCCTCTTGAGAATATTATTGGTAACCCGAATCAACCAACGTTACGAGACAACGTCTTCACACGATGGTGAACATTGCATTTATGCACTCACCGTCGCCAATGAGCCTAAAAACATTAAAGACGCAATGACAAAGGACAACCGGATTGAATCCATGCAAGAAGAACTCAACCAATTCAAACGTCTTGAAGTATGGGAATCGGTTGAAAGACCAACAGGGTCTACGTCATTGGTCTCAAATGGATTGGAAGAACAAATTGGATGTTTGAAGGGCGTAATAAGAAACAAGTCACGTCTCGGTGGCTAAGGGTTATAGAAGAGGTATTGACTTTGAAGAATCATTCGCTCCGGTTGCTTGTCTTGAGGTCGTTCGGATCTTTCTCGTCATCGCGGCTCATATGAATATAACGGTCTTTCAAATGGACGTCAAAACGCTTTTCGAATGGTCAACCGAAAAACGGTTTATGTCGACCAGCCGAATGATTCGTTGATCCGAGTTCCCGAACCATGTCTACAAACCGAACAAAGCTCAGATGGACTCAAACAAGCTCCTCGGGCGTGGTACGATAAGTTATCATCCTTCCTCATTGCCAATAAATTCACCAAAGGTTCGGTCGATCCTACACTTTTCATACAATATCACGGGACTCACATCTTAGTCGTTCAAATTTATGTGGATGACATCATTTTTGGGTCAACACATTTAAAATACTCAAATGCTTTTGCAAAACTAATGACAAAACATTTTGAAATGTCAATGATGGGTGAACTCACATTCTTCCTCGGAATGCAAGTTCATCAATCACCCCGTGGTATTTTCTTGAGTCAGTCCAAATATGCCCTTGAACTGTTAAACAAATTTGGAATGCAAAATTGTGACACTTATGCTACACCAATGGCTCATACCAAGAAGTTAGACACTGATTTACATGGGAAATTGGTGGACCCTACCAATAACCGTAGTATCATTGGGTCTCTCATGTATCTAACAACTAGCAGCGACTGATATTGTTTTTGCCGTTATCTATGCTCCCGCTATCGGTCGAGACCAATCAAACCCACCTCTCGAGGCTAAAAGAATCCTCCGATACATCAAGGAACCATTAACTTGGGGATCCGGTATCCGAAGGATTCGGTTTTGAACTAATAGCTTTTTCGAGATGTCGATCACGCAGATGCTTAGATTCACGAAAAAGTACTTGAGAGCTTTACAATTTCTTGGTGATAAACGGTGTCATGGCAATCGAAGAAGCAAGATTGTACATCGCCTCCTCAACCGAGCGAGAATATGTAGCCATGTCGGCGTGTTGTGCTCAAGTCATTTGGATGAGAACACAACTCAAAGACTATGGTTACGTATTTGACAAAATCCCGATGTCTTTGTGACAATCGGTGCTATTGCGATCTCGTGCAACTCGGTTCAACATTCAAAATCAAAGCACATCGATCTTCATTATCATTTCATCAAGGACCACGTGGAATGTGTATAGTTGAATTATACTTTGTGGTATGAGAATACCAATTGGCGATCTCCTCACCAAAGCCTTAGCTCCTGCTAGGTTTAATGAGTTGGTCCACCGGATTGGTATGCGGTGTTTGACTCAAGAGGAACTGAATGAACTCTTAAAACATTCTTAAAAACCAGTCAAACACCAAAACCTCTTTTGTAAATATTTTTCAAAAACAAAATACAAAAATATAAAATCTAATAAAACAACAAAAATATTCTTCTATCTATTATTCTTTTCACATGGCAAGTACTATTCTTCCGTCAACACTCTATTCTTTCAAAATTCATTATTTTTTCGATCAAGTGTTGAGGGGGAGAAAACAAATATTTATTCGGTTTCATAAAACCTTGTACTTGCATGTTACTTTATCCCGGTTGTTTCTTTAAATGATGGTCATTTTTTCTGGTTTACTGACACTCCTCGGACTAAAATTTATAAAACTTCATTATTTCTTAAGTCGAGGGGGAGTGTCGTCTAATTTCTTTCCAAAATATCATTCGTTTGGTAACCAAAATGGAAGTTAGAGGCATTGGATGTAAATGGCAAAGGTGGAGGGACTGAAAGTGTCAAAATGTCAAAGTGTTTTTTAACAAAGCTCTCCACCTAACTCATTTATTCATCACATTTATTACTCAACAACCCAAATCTTACGCCTAAAAATCAATATACAAATCCGAGTTCTTGATCATCAATTTGTAAGTGGTTTCTTAATCTTGATGTGTTTACAAACAATGGTTTTGAATCTTTCATAAATCCAACGGTTAAATCATGAGTCATGGATGATTTTGTGTTCTACGCATAAGCGTATGAACACATAATCGAGTTTAAGTGTTTTTGGTTAAAATGGTTATGTCAAAACGTTTATTTAATCACTATGATTCCATTTTTATCATCAATACTCGCCCAGAAATACGAACTGTTTGATTTTGAATATTAGGGTTCATGCGTTAGTTTGGGGGTTTTCAAATGTGAATGTTTTTGGCTAAAAAGATAGTTGAGTGATGTTGTTCTCATGATGAATTGATGATATCTAGGCTCAGAACCAACCCAGAAACACTAGTTGATCTTTAATTGGTAATTAGGGTTTATGTTCTTGAAAATTGGGTATTTTTGATTCGCTATGATTTTGATGTTAAAACGTGGATAGAACAACTCAATAGGCTTCCTAGACATCCCAAAATCATTTTGGTGCAATTCCTATGGCTAATTATCTTACACGTAAAAAATTGAGCTTTAGGGTTTAATTCCTACGCGTAAAATGAGTTCTTTGCTTAACTGTTTAAATAAGTTTTCACGATTTGATTTGAAATGGAATGAATGTATGTGTTAAGATTGGTGACATGATGAACTTATTTCATGTATTCTACGCGTGAAAATTCAGAATCAAGGTTACTTGCAATCTACGCATAAGGATCACCTTACGCGTAGCATGTTATGCGTAAGAGAAATCTTACGCGTAACGTTTACGCGTAAGGTTCTACATAAGGGACTACGCGTATCATGTGAAGGATATGCGTAAACAGTAACCTCTACGCATAAGGTTGACTCTTACGAGTAATCCTTACGCATAAGGTTCCATATACGCTTACGCGTAAGCTTTACGCATAAGGCCCCCTTTTCCTACGCGTAATATTTCTTACGCGTAAGTCAAGGACCTACGCATAAGCTTATGCTCACGCGTATAACACTCCTGTTTACGCATAAGCTTGCCATTTCTACGCCTAAGCCTAGTTTTAACCTTAATTATGAATTGTTACGCGTGCAAACTTGTAAATAAATAAATCATAACGCCACGAAACCAATAATGTCACTAATAAGCTTAAACGTTTAATATGTTGTGAAAAATAAGTGAAAACATGGACTTTAAAACTTAAAGTTAATCAACTCACGAAACTTATCACGACGTCATTGGACTATTGGACAAACAAGTGACATTGGACTCGTAACAATCATCGACATATCACATTCAATAATTAGACAATAAAACCATCTGTTGACTAACATCTTTCGATATGTTGGTTCTTTTGGCTAAATATCTTCGCTCAAATGGACGAGAATGTGGAAGCACCAAATGTTCTCACCGTTGAAGATATCTTCCGAATGGTTATCCAATGAAGATTGGAAAGAACAACCTCAGAGTTGATTTTGAGAACTTCTTCTGCTCAGAATCTTCATGTGAGATTGCAATGGATATTCTGAGGACTCATCCTTATCAGAACATGCTCACCAATTCTGCTTCTGTACCGGAGGTCTACATACACCAATTCTGGCATACAATGCGAAAGATCAAAGGTCAAAACGCTGTGACGGTGACGCTCAATGACAAACAAGTTACCATCACACCAGCAGATTTGAGGGCTATTCTTCTCATTCCGGTCATCGAACCTACTGAATACAATGCCACTCCAACTGAAGAGGTAGTTCTCCAGTTCATGATCGACATTGGCTATGACGAAGCTTCAGGAGCAATTACAAAGCATTCATATGTCGATCTCAAGAACATTCCCCAGCCATGGAGAACCCTCTACATTATGATCACCAAATCCGTTTACGGGCGTGGCGGGGTTATGAGCATCCCAAGCTCATGGAACTACAAATATTTTGGGCTTTGGTCAACAAGAAAGACATAGAAGTTGAAGCTCGATATGGGACGATATGATGACTTTCCTTAAAAAGCTTGGCACCAAAATCCCGTATATCGGATATACCAAACTGTTGATCCAACGAGCTCTAGGGTATAATCCTCGATATTCCATCGAGACTCGATGACCCCAAACAACACTCCATGTTGTATGAGCCCACACTCTCGGTCGATTAAGGACTCTACAACAAAGAAACAAGGTGCGGTCTTGCGGATCACCTTATAATCGATGATATCAAACAACCGTATTCGTACAAACGATATCGGGTAGCGATTGAAGAAGGTAAAGTAGGTTTTCTTGATGAAAAGTCATTGGTACACCTACAAGGAAAACCGAAGAGGCGGTGTAGGAAGTGTTACAAGCATCGAGAGTCAAAGAAAGTTCCCAAGAGGAAACCTCCTCGTCAAAAGGAAAGTTCCTCTAAGGAAGTTGTTCCTATTCCCATTCCCAAGTCGAACCGCAAAGAAAGCTAGTGGATGAAAGCTCTAGGAAACCGAATCGGAAGAAGAGGTCACATACTCAAACCGCAACCGATGTCACTCCAACAGAGCTAAACCTCCCGGTCAATAGTGACCAAGGCAAAGGGAAGACTCAATGATTGAGCATGAAGAAGAAAGCTCGAATGAAGAGCCACCGGATATCGACTACATGAAGAAGTTCAAAATCATTAGACTCCAACATGTGGCAAAAGAGTTTGAAAAGCAACAAATGCGTGGCCCGGAGGGTCAAGTGGTGGTGTCAATCTACACCAATTCTCGATGCGGTTAATCAACCCGATAAGGGAACTAGTGCCACCACTCTTGAGCAACAACAAAAGCGATCGGAGGATTCTATTGATTATGACTTTGAGGAACCTAAAAGGAAAAGTCCGAGAAAGAAAAAGTCGATGAAGAGGCTGCAACTCAAGCCAAAGCGTAAGAAGAGGCCGGATTCAGTGAAGTAAAGGCTAAATATGGACAAGATGACGAAGTGAATTATGATAATTATCTTCTTGACAGTCCTACTCGCTCTAAGGAGGAAACTTCGAACCTCCTAAGGACCCCGAATCACCTCACGACTCTTCATCATCGATTCGCTTCTCACTCTTCACCTCCACCATCCAAAGGAACAACCAGATCCACATCCAAATCGTGAAGAAGCCAACGGACTCTTGGATATCTCGGCAAAGACAAGGATTGTTAAAGGCATCAAGCGGTCGGGAAGAAAGATGTGACCAATAAAAGTTAGATATACTCACGACAACATCAAACATCTTCATGACGAGATAGACAAGATGTCTAATGAAAGGGAGTACGTCCAGAAGTTCATGCAACGTGATCTTCAAGGGGAATTGAACGAGATGATCAAGGAATATACTCACAAGTTCCTTCTCGACAATGTTCTGGGCGTGACAAGAGAAATGTTCAACAGACAACTCTATCCGAATCTGATGCATTTGGCCAAGCAAACTATAAGATCAACACCTATGACCGTAACAATCAACCCAACTGATCCTATAGTGTTCTCCGATGTTGAATTGGTTTCCAGGCTAGTTACTCAAATGTCTAAACGATCGAAACATTTACTTCTTACGAAGGTAAATTGTTTGAAGCATTCTTTGGAATACCAACTCAAATCAAGATGCGAGAAGAAGCTCAAAGGCCTAAACGTCCAAGAGGCGATGAAGATAAAGATAACGAGCCAAAGCGTCCAAAGAAGTCCGGAGAACCATCCTCCATGCCACCACCACCCCTAAGGACTCCAACAACAAGACAATCTCCTCCACGCTCTTCATTGACAAACCTCGGGACTCGAAAGTTACCACCCCAGACAGAGAAAACCGGTGATCACTTCAAGTATACTGGTGGTGACGATGAGGAAGTCCCTGAGCCCCAACAACAACCCACCTCTCCCGCTTCATCAAAGAAACCAAAATCCTCATCTAGGCCAAAGAAAAAGAAGAAGAAGACGCCTAAGGCTGACGTCGTATCATGGCTAGACGAAGATGACACCGAATATGACTGGTTTTCGACACTTGTTGATGCTACTCCCGCTCTAACTGATGATCAAGATATGGTAGAAGGTCGTACGTTGGAGCATGCTAAGTTTCTGCAAGAAAAGTTCCGAGTGAAGAAGATGACGAAATCAGAGTTGAAACGAATCAAGAATGAAGCCTTTCAACTACTCAAAGACAGCTCGGAAAGTGCTATTGAAGTTGAATATCACCTTGAAAACATAGCACGAGCCATGTCTAACAACATTGATTGGCTCAACCTCAAGCAAACATCGACTTCACCAAGAGACAAGGCTCCATACTACACCGATTGGTCTAAACCTCTACCAACGATTGGTCAACCGGATCAACCTAAGATTCCATTCCGCTACTTCTTCAACAATGATTTGGAATTTCTTCGCATGGTAGCGATGGTTCAAAGAAATACGCTACATCACTTACACTTCCGCTCCCAGACCATATACTCCAACCGCATAGCCATCAAAGAAAAGGCTACCCACATGTTTTCCAACAAAGTGGAACGCAGTATGACATTGATGCAATGTACGGGATTCACCATTGGCGGAATGCCGATTTAATCTACTACAAAAGTTGCCGAGTTCGAAAGTCTCAACATGAAGTGTACGGTGATAAAGGGATCGTTGTTGTTAAGCATGTCACTCTTTTGTCTAAATGGGATTACACCTTCCTCAAGACTATCGTGGTCAAAAGACAAGACGAAAGGGACTATGAATTACGTGAGCGGACTTTCAAAACTTGTCTCTCAACGACATTGAAGATATGTATCTTGCCAAGGTACAGGGAAGAATGAGACAATTCTCGACTAAAATTCAACGTGAATACATCAAGTCTTTGCTTATCTTCATCGAAGCATAGTGATCCAGAACGTAGAAGATTTACAACTTGTCGTTGAATCGTATCGGACTCGTGTCAACTTCACCGACCTCGCCTTGAACTTCCTGACATCAACCAGCTTCCATAATACACTCTCATCAGCAAACCGTTTAGAGTAGTTTATCGCATTGAACTACAACGTAACTGCTTGATGGCGTGTAGAGATTTTCATAAGTTTGGAGATCACACTTTGAAACATGTCAGGGACGGCTTGGCTTATAGGTTGAAGGCGATACATGAAGGCATTGGGTCTCCAAAGCGATGGAATTCTCAGGAAAGACGGGATGTTAAGAGGATCATAACTCGGATCGATGAAAGGTTGTCTGAAGGGACCGATTCGTAACTCTGGAGAGCTTTGTTGGTGGTCGCCCCAGGATTACTCTCACGGCTATCAACGCCTGCTCGCATTCCCGGAAATATTGATGGACTACCGGTACCCTTAAACTGCTTCATTTTTATTTGGATGTGTGATTATTTCATGACAATGGTTTGTGCACACATAACAGTGTAAAACCCGTTCTTGTAATGAAAGAACCATGTGGTACGCTTCAGTGCCACAATCCTTATAAAAGGAGCGAAAACTTCTTACTTTTGAGTAAAACTTATCAAACCTTTCATTTTTTAAAGGTTTTGCTCAAAAGAACAAGTACTTCCCCTCATGTTTTTCAAAACCTCAACCGTTTATATCACTTGTTGAGGGGGAGTATTTGATTTAAAACTTTGTTCACAAATTGTTCTTCGTGATAATCTTCCCAAAAAACTCAAAATGGACATATTTATTCTCAAAATTTCGGTCAAAAATAACATTTTATATGCCATTTTGAGGGGAGAAAATTATGTGATAAGAAATATGTTGTGTTTTGCTATTGAATCCTCGTGTGAAAAGACTTCAACCCATGAATTGACGGATTTGAATAATTTCATACATTGAAAAGATTTGTCTTCCAAGACTTATCCAAGTAAATTGTACCCATTCGAGAAGCTCTTGATAGACATGAACTTTGACGGGTTTGACAACCTTTCGGGTTTGTCCACATCTTCAAGGTAGTTATTAGAGCTAGTTGTCACCTAAAAGTCGACAATGTATCTCTTTAACTATACAACGAATCGGATCTCGCAAGGAATTGTCTATCTTGAGTTGATCAATTCAAATGTGCGCTCTTTCTCTCACCATGCGATTTCCATCAAAACTCTCAAGCATGTGTGGAGGGAGTATTTTGCAAAATCTCTAAACTCAACGGTGGTACAAAATGCTTTTATTCACAAACACTTTGAGAGATTTTCATGAAAATGGTTTTATGGCAACATAGGTTAGTCATGGAGTTATAAGGTGACTAAGGTTAGGAATAACTGTCCTATGATCCGCCAGAGTCGAGGGATCTACCCAAGGACACTACCAATAGTTAGAATTAGAAGTCCTTAGGTATGATTATAAAAGGAGAAAATGAGAATCGGAGAAAGAAGGAGTTGAAGAATTAAAAGAAAAGCAAAGAAAAGGGTGAAAAGAAATAGCCCTCCAGATTATTCAACTTAGGGCGCATACACGGGTTCAATTCATATGCTCTTGGTTGTCACTTGATGACGCCGTATTGAAGATAAAAGTCGTCATGGACCCGGTGACGCATGCACTAAACCTTCTTAGCCACTCAAGTTTCTCTCAATGTAAGCTTGTTTCATTCTCACAGGGAACCCTACATAAACTATCGGCTTTCTCTTAGAGATTCTTTGGTATTGAAGAAGGAGACCTCTCCCTAGTCTCCGCTCAGAAAACCAAAGTGCACTATTGAGTCTAGAGCCACGAGATTCATCAAAAGATCTCTTAGGTACACTTGACATTTTATCGCTTGTCGCTCAACAATAAGAACGCATGTGATTCTTTATCGTGTCCTTCACGGATCTTAGCAATATGTCGAGAACATTTATGAGAGGTTCACATCCGTGATCCTCGGTGATTGAATGGAAACTCCCGCCGTGGTCAACATCAAACAACCATGACAAAGAGGTCACTTCGGTAACTCCCGTGGATTACGCTTAGTGTGTCTCAAACGGTCTACAATCGTGAGGTGATGCTTGATGTACCTCATCGACTCATCCGAATCAGAGGTGTACTTGGTACATCGTGTTATCTCACTTGTGGGACTCAGTTCGAGAACGGCCTTTGTGAGAATTAGAGATGTGGTTTTCACACTATGTCATTAACACCCTCGAAATTCAAACTTATAAGTGCGGAATCCGCTTATTACTAACCGTGTGTATGTTTTCTTCTTATGGAAGCTCGGAGCGGATGATCGTGCATATTCTTCACATGCTCATACCAACATCATCACTAATGCAAGTTCTCTCAAAAGGCAACACAAAGTCGAATGATTCTTCGTCAAGTCAAAGAATCTACAAAGTTTAAAGACTAAGAGAACTTCATCGATCAGAATCCAACGTTAAAGAGTGTGTGAGCATGTTGAAGAAAGACGTGGAGACACTTTGGCAACGAAGCGGACCTGATGCAGACAACCACAACATACTATCACTACCATCACTAAAAGAACAAAGATCAGAGAACAAAGTAAACGATGACGTCAAAGCAGAATACTTCAAAAGAAACAATTTCTCTACACTTGGGAGATTGTTCGAATCAAGACAATTCTTCTCACGAGAAAGAAGAATGTCAGAAGACGTCAAAGCTACTATTACATCAGCACCTACAACATTTATCACTCTTTCATTCATCACTAACACTTAGGGGAGATTGTTGGAATCACTCCTAATCCTTAATTCAAGTGTTAGTGATTCATATGTAATAGTTAGCTTAATATGGCTTTTATGTTAGTAATCATGCCAAGGCTTATGTAGAAAGCCCATGAGCCTTGGCCCAAGTCCAATAAGGAAAGGAAGGGACTAGGGTGTTGCCCTAGCTCCTCTCCTATAAATACCTTGTAATACCCTCACTTGAGGGTTGGTTGTTCATTTTTCATTCATTACACCTTACGCAAAACCTTTATCCATCCATACGTGTGTGTGTGTTTAACGTGTTCAACCAATCTCTTCTTCTATTTCTTATATTGATGCTTGTGTTGAGATACTAATATGGTGACCTAACATGATGGTTTTACTAAGGAGGTTCAACAAGATCGGATGTTAATCCATATGATGATGGTTTTCTTAAGAAACAAGAGCGGATATCTTATCCTAGAGTTTGATTGTGGTATTTTGGAAGGTGGAAGTACAAAGGTTTGGGTATCATGAAGATGATTGTTTGTACTAGGTGATTCATCTAAGTTTTAAGAACTTGTGAATGACATGGTGTTGTTTGTGTGTGAAGATGAGATGGATTATGCAAGCATTTTGGGAGTTCTATATATAGAAAAACAAAGCATTGTGATTAATGCTTGACCCAAAATGTGGATTAAAATCTAATGATTAGATATGAATTTAAGACATGTGATCATGAGAACACAAGCATTTAAAAGCATACTCCAAAAATAAAGAAAATGTGGATTTTTCATCCAAAGTGAGAAAAATAGAAGGTAAAAGCGACTTACATCTCACGGATCCCACGGATCCTTCCTTGAGGGATCCGTCCGGCAGATGAAGGCGGGATCCGTGGGTCAGTGATCCAGCAAGACAAAATTTTCCTTTTGGAAACATTTTTGCCTAGTGTGTGCCTATATGCAAACTATTTGGAGTTGTGGTTATCTCGACTCCTAAGAAGAAAAGAAAAATAAACTAGAAGTGAAAAAGCATACTATTATGTGAGATAACCCGAAAAACACATACTTAGTACTTTGAGTACGTAATTCAGTGTTACCAATGCTCCTAATTCATTGTGGCTTAAATGAATGTACCCAAAAACACATATTAGTTATGTGTCCCCTTTAGCATTCAAAAGACATGAGATGTAATGAAAACGGGTTTTTACGTTGTATTAATGATGAAAAAGCGATTTGTCCTAGACGTGAGAAATTGCTTTTGTGAAATTGATACGGGAAGGAGTATCATTTTAGAAAGCATTTTGAGATACATACGTTTTATCCTTTTGAAAGAAGGATGTGTAAGTAACTTGTACTTATTTTGAAAGAAAATAAGAAAATTATAAGTGAAAGACTTATCTTGGGTTTTGAAAATTCCGTATTGTTTGTGATTTGTGCGTGAAAATAGAGACCCTAGACTCAGAAAGAAGAAGGCTAGTGTTTACATACCTTGTAGAGTCAAAAAGTAAGTTACTGACGTTTGTTCCATGAGGCCAAGACCAAGGCAAGTAGGTTGAATTGTTCCCGCTTCAACGGTTTGGTGAGGACGTCGGCTATGTTGTCTTCGGATGCTACCTTCTCAATAGAGATGTTCCTTTTTGAACATTGTCTCTTAAGTGATGACGAATCTCTATATGCTTTGTGCGAGAATGTAATACCGATTCTTGCTTAGATCTATGGCACCCTTGTTGTCACATAGAATTGCTATGTCACTAAGATGAATGTCGTAGTCGACTAACGCTTGTTTCATCCATAGTGCTTGTTGGCATGCTTTGCGTGAGACGTGTTCGGCTTCGGTTGTTGATATTGCTAGTGCCGTTTGTTTCTTAGAAAACCAAGATGTTAAACAACATCCCATGAAAGTACATACCCCACTTGTACTTTTCTATCAACGTAATCACCGCATGGTCGAATCGCATATACAATTGTTTCTAATCCCTAATTGTGTTGTACCCTTAATGTATCTAAATATCCTTTTTACGGCTTCTAGGTGTGATGTTTTAGGGTCTTCTTGAAACCTAGCACATAAGCAAACACTAAACATGATATCCGGCCTACTTGCCGTGAGGTAGAGGAGACTACCTATCATGCCACGATATTTAGTATTATCGACGGATTCGCCGTCTTCATCTTTTGTGAGTTTGGTATCGGATGACATTGGTGTCCTAATTGGTTTCGACTCTTCTAGACCGAATTTCTTTAACATCTCCTTTATATATTTAGATTGATTAAAGAAGATACCATCTTCTACTTGTTTGATTTGTAGACCAAGAAAGAAACTAAGTTCTCCCATCATACTCATTTCGAACTCGTCATGCATGATTTTAGAGAAATCATCACACATGTCTTGACAAGTGGATCCGAATATAATATCATCTACATATATTTGCACTATGATTATATGTGACTCTCTTTTCTTAGTAAAAAGTGTGTTGTCAACTAACCCCATGGTATAGTTGTGTTTAATTAAAATGACTTGAGTCTATCATACCAAGCTTTTGGAGCTTGTTTAAGACCATAAAGGGCTTTTTTAATTTATACACATGTTTAGGTTTTTCAAAATCGATGAAGCCGGAGGTTGAGCTACATATACTTCTTCATTAATGAAACCATTTAGAAAAGCGCTTTTGACATCCATTTGATAAAGCTTTAGATCATTAGCACACGCATACGCAATAAGTATTCTTATAGACTCTAATCTAGCCACGGGGGCATAGGTCTCATCAAAGTCTATTCCTTCTTGTTGGTTATACCCTTGAGCAACGAGTCTAGCCTTGTTCCTAGACACTACTCCGTTTGCATCTAATTTGTTTTTATAAACCCATTTGGTTCCTATTATGGTTTGATTACTAGGTGGAGAGACAAGTGTCCAAACATCATTAGAAACAAATTGATTTAATTCTTCTTGCATAGCCATTACCCAACTCTCATCTTTTATGGCTTCTTGTGTATTCTTAGGTTCTATGGTTGAAACGAAACAAAACAAGCTACTTTGGTTTTGAACTTGAGACCTTAATGTTCTTTCGTTTAGCTTTCTTATGACCATATCTACGGGGTGATCTTTGGACTCTTTAATGTTTATGACTTCATCATTTAAAGGTTCTTCTTCTTCATTTATCTTTTTCTTAATTACTATAGCTTCACTTTCTACAATCTCGTCATCGACAAGAGGTGGAGAGGGTTTGGGTGGACTTTCATCAAATTTTATATTTAATGACTCTTCTACCTTCATTGTTTCTTTGTTTAATATGACGTAAGCTTTGCTATTTGGAGAGTAACCTAGAAAGATACCTTCGGTTGATTTAGGATCAAATTTTGTAAGGTAATCTTTAGTGTTAAGAATAAAACATTTGCTACCAAAGACTCTAAAGTGATCTAACGTAGGCTTTTTGCCTCGGAGTAACTCGTATGGAGTTTTTCCTAAGATTGGTCTAATTAAGACTCGATTGAGTATGTACGTTGAAGTATCAACGGAATTGCACTAAAACTTTTGAGGTATGGATTGCTCATTAAGCATGGTTCGACTCATTTCTTGTAGGGTTCTATTCTTTCTTTCAACTACCCCATTCGATTGTGGAGTGCGCGGAGCCGAGAAGTTGTGAGTAATACCATTAGCGTCACAAAAAGCTCCAAATTGCACTTCATTATCGAATTCCCTACCATGATCCGTCCTAATAGACACTATAGGACTTCCTAATTGTCTTTGGATTTTCTTGCTTAATATTTCAAAATAATTAAACTTTTCCGTTTTGTTCTTTAAGAATTTTGTCCATGTGTACCTAGAGTAATCATCCACTATTACCAAAGTGTAGTAGTTGCCTCCATAACTTTAGATAGCGGATGGACCAAATAAATCCATATGTAATAATTCTAGACACTTAGTTGTAGACACCATGTTTTTAGCTCTATGACTAGAATGAACTTGTTTTCCTACATTACAAGCATCACAAAAGTGATGTTCATATTTTAACTTAGGTAGATCTCTTACTAGATCTTTTGATTATAGCGATTGAAGAAGTCGCATGTTGGCGTGACCCAATCTTCGATGCCATAAGGTCGAAATATCATCCATAGAGGTAAGACATAGTTTGTCTTTAGGTTCATTACCGATTTTAATGACATAGACTCCATGTTTTCTAATTCCTCTTCCTATGGTTATGCCATTTTTAATATCTTACTACCGGTTTCGGTAAAAAGTACATTGCACTTTTATCACATATTTGTCCTATACTTAAGAGGTTAAAGTTTAGGTTTTCTACGTGACACACATCGTTAATGGTTAGAGATTTGTTAGAAATCGTACCTTTACCGATGATTTTACTTTTGCTATTTCCAAACACCACATTACCTCCATTGAAGGATTCATATGTGGAGAATAGATCCTTATTGCGGTCATGTGCCTCGTGCACCCGCTATCCTTGACCCATTCATCCGGGTCTAGGTCGACCTTTAAGCACACCTAAGAAAACAATTAACTCAAAGTTTGGTCCCTATTTGTTCATGGGTCCATTAGTGTTAAACATTCCATTCATGTTAGACATGTATGGATAAGATGAGTATGCATTCCATGGAGCAAAGTTTTGAAAAGGAAAACCATTTTGCATATTTGGGTTCCATCCCATTTGATGGTTACTTCTGGGTAAACATTATTAGGTCTCCTAGATGGATTAGGTTTTGAAAAGATGGAGCCTTGTTTCTTGCAAAAGTAGGATTATATTTTGGAGGTGGTTGTCTAGTGGTGACATGAGTTGGTTTCTTCCTATTAATGATAACAAAATCTGTTCTAGATGAAGAAGCTACGTTATTACCAATGTTTGCTACAGCAGACCCACGGATCCCTGGCTTAACACTAGCCGGTTCCCTTTTAATGGGATCCGTGGGATCCGCCACAACAGTGGCTGGTTTTTCTAGTGCCTTAACAAATTGTGTTTCTTTGTTTTCACTAGTTGATGGATCAAGTTGTTGAATACCTAAACCTTTTTGGTTGTTACCGGTTTTAACACTATCTAATATCATATCTAAAGTATTCGTACTCATTCTAGCAATTTTAGAATCTAGTTGATCAACTAGTGTTTGAAGTTGAACATAAAGTTCACATTCACCACTTGCTATTTTACCCTTTTCTAAACGCTTTTAGTTTTGCTTTTAATTCTATTACTTCTTTATCTAAGCGTTGGTTTTGACTTTTAAAAGCTTGTTTTTGTTAATTAGTTTTAAGCTAATATTGCATAGTTTGTCATATTCATTATGCAATGAGTCGTCATCAAGTGATGAGCTACTATAGTATTCGTGACATACCTCGTCATTTGCCATGAGACAAATTTATTCGTCCTCCTCTCGCTCATTCCCCACGTGCCGCTCACGAACGCCTTTTGATCATCCCGTTTGGGACACTTACTAATAAAGTGGTTTGGGTCCCCACATTTAAAGCAAGTACGATCATCTTTTGGCTTCTCGTCCTCTTTGCTTTTCCGAAGCCTTTCTTATCGTCATATGGTTGTTTGACGTATCTTCCTTCCTTCTAAAGAACTTTTAAAGTCCCTCACCGCCATAGCGTACTCTCGTCGTCACTACTCAAGAGGAGTTCTCTTCATCGCTTGAAGCCTTTTTGGCTTTAAGGGCAAGAGATTTGTGTTTCTCTTTCACCTTTGAGGCTTCGGAGTCTTTAGCAAGGACAAGCTCGTAGACTTTTAAGTTGCCTATGAGTTCATCAAGGGTGAGGATTGTCAAATCTTTTGACTCTTCGATCGCCGTCACCTTGGATCTCCACTTTGATGGAAGTGCCCTTAGATATCTCCTAACATGGTTACGGCTAGAAAAAGATTCATCAAGTGCTTGTAAAGATGTAATAATAGTATTAAAGTTAGCAAATGAATGATCTATAGTTTCCTCATCCGATATTGAAAATTGTTCATATTGTTGAACAAATAAATCAATTTTATTATTTTTAACTTGTTGGTTGCCTTGATGAGTTACAACTAAAGAATTCCAAATTTCTTTAGAGGTTTTAAGCATAGAAATTCTTTCAATTCCTTTTGGGTAAAGCATTATATAAAACCATTTTAGCTTCACTATTTTTAGAAAGCTTTTCTTCATTTCATCATTTAGTTTATCATGAGGTATGTTAACTAAATTCCCTTTATCATCTTTTGAGGTAGCCTCAAAATCGCCTTCAACAATAATGTACCAAAGATCAATATCTTTAGATTTCACATATGTTCGAATCTATTTTTCCAATATATAAAACCATTAGTTTCAAGTAGTGGTGGTCGTTGCATAGATTGCCCTTCCTTATAATTTTCAGAACCCATAGTGATCGAAAAGTTTTTAAAATACAATTTTACTTTAAAACTTTTATAAACTTAGCTCTTGATGCCAATTGTGGAAAACTAGAAGGGGGGTTGAATAGTTTTGCCGATTTTAAGTTAGTTTCAAAAACTTTAGATTCGTTAATATGTGAGATCTTATGGATGTAGAGAAAGTATAGATCTAATGATAAAGCAAGTAAATAAAGTAAAGCAAAGGGATAGAAATGACACAACCGATTTATAGTGGTTCGCTACAAGGACACCTTCCTTGCCCTACTCCACTCCCCGAGTCACCTACTCGAGAGTTCAAGCACTATGTCAACAAACTCCTTCACTTGGCGGAGAAGCCTTCACAACGTTGCTTACACCTTTTTCCGGTACAAAGCTAAATACCGAGTCCGTAACACGGTGGACCAAACCAACACGACTATTACACAACAAATATGTGAAATATCAAATACAAGATCTTCGCTACAGAAATCTTGCGGAGTGACAAATCAATCAAGGACCCCTTGCTTGGATGACTTGTAGAATGCTCGTGATCTCGCCTTAGAGAAGGACCTATATGAGAATCACAAAAGAAAGAAATAAGAACAACTCTCTAGATCAAGTGATCTTTTGTTAGAAGAGAATGAGAGTGTATGAGAGAATTAGTAAGAAGAGGGTGAGTTAGAATGAAGAAATGGCTCTCTCTTTATAGGCAATTTCGCCACTGTTCCTCGGATCCCACGGATCTCTCCCACTGGGATCCGCTCTAGTGTAATCCTAGGGATCCGTGGACGCCTCCTCTTTGCCCATGGGTTTTTGGTTATGGGTCATGGGTTATGGGTTGGTCCATGGTTTTCCTTAGATTCAATGTATCTAATGAATACATTGTATCTAGTCAAATGGATATGGGTTATGGGTTATGGATATGATCCATGGGTTGTGGTTTTACCCATCCTAATAAACTATTACAACAAATGATTAATTACAACATTTTTGTATTTAAATGGCTATATGTAAATGTTTTACAAAATAACATGTATCCTTATAATTGAACTTAAGATAACATTATATTTGTTATCAACAAAACACAAAGAGATCGCAAAATATTAATAAACGCTTTTACGGTTTATTTGTATTAACAAATTCACAGACTCACGCTTTTTTGGCAATAGTGATCTCGCATTGTCGGATCGCTTATGTGATCGCGCGGTTGGTTATAGAACTTCATCGCCCGATAAAAGCCTTTTCTTCAACATTACGGATTTGTGCCGCCAACAACTTTTCGCCGCTCATCCTTTGATAGCTTTTTCTCCATTATCGCTTCCAATATTTGTGTTTTCCTTACCGTAGGTGTCGGCTCACAAAGAACACTTTCGCTTGTCGAGTCGGTATCGGTCTTCTTGCCTTTTCTTTTTCATGTAGGAGTTGTGTCGTCATTCAAATCCGGAATAAAAGTCTCAACATTGTCATTGTTTCCCGTCTCGTAGTAGCTAGATTCCAACGACTTTCTTCGTTTGTCGGAATTAGCCGAAGATGCTTGACCCACACATGGTTGTTCCAACCATTTGTATTCTAGCCTAACAACCTCCCATGCTTCAATATGAGTAAAAGCCTTGCCCTTTGTTTTCTTATCATAATCGGCCAAGGCATTTTTCATGATGTCAACATCGCTATACCCACTCTCACGAAGACCTTTCTACAATTAACACAAGTATATAAATTAATACAAGTATATAAATTAATACAAGTATTTAGAGTTTAAAAATTACTTGTTGGATGAATAGCCCGTTAAAGACACCCATGGCGGATTCATATTTTGCCACTCTGTGTTCAAGCTATGGTGACTTCGAGTAGTATGTTTCACATTATCCTTGAAATGCTCTAGAATTCTTTTACAAAAACTATCTCTATTTTGTTCATTCCCGACTTTTCGACATGTGGAAATATGAACCCACGCTTTTGCCAAAGCAGCCTCTTTGTTTGTCGTCCAATTTTTTTTCTCCGCTTTAGTCGATGGTTTTTTTTGGACTTCTTGAACTCGCCTAATACATAGTATAACAAAATAAATTATAACAAATAAAATTATAACAAGTAATAATATAACAAATAAATTATAACAAAAAACTATAACAAATAAAATTATAACAAGTAATAACATAACAAATGAATTATAACGAATACATAAAAAAACAAGTATACCGATTGATTTTCTTGTTATGCTTTGGGAACATACTCAACGTCATCATCCTCGTAATCATATAGCGGTAGTTCTCGATCGACACTTGGTTCAATCCGCAAGGACCTTCACGGTAGTCATTGAACGGGTCGAAATCACTAGTCATCGACATCATGTATTGGCTTGGAATCACCAAAGGAGGTTGGGGATAATATTGGCGCTGATGTGATGGTAGGTTCACCGTGGAGGTTGGGGATAATAGTGAGCGGGTTGAGGACCCATTTGGGATAGTAGGAGTTGGTTGTGATTGAACTCAGGACGAACGGGTTGTGATCGAGAGCTCATTCACAACCTTTGGATGAGGTTGAAACACTTTTTGCTTTCTTTGCATCCATCTTTTTAAAAGAATGATTGTTGGAAGAAGAAGATGAGAATAAAATATGATTTGAAAATGGTGATTAAAGTGTATATATATAAAGGGATTTTTTATTTATTTTTTATTTTTTTATTTATTTTTTTTATTTTTTTTAAAACACTTCTAACCGCTACTTTTATAGCGGTTGCCAATGGCTCCTTTTGCTTCACCATGCCAAACCGAATCGGCAATCTTTACCGTGCAAGCTCGAAACCGCATCATACCGCATGGGTGGCGCCGGTATTGCCGAGCGGTATGAGGGCATACCGAAGGCATACCGTGCCCATTGCCGGCACTTTTTCATGATTTTTTTTTATTGAATTTGGGTAATCTAAGTCTATTCTTTTTTTCGCCGAAGTATACACAGAAATTAGAGTTGAATCGAAAAACTTACATTGTTTTATATGGCTTACAATCAAAGGGGGTTTGAGATATATGAAAGCGGTGGCACAAAATGTATGTCTATCGAGGAACTAGAATGTAAGTTAGATGAGTTATCAAAGTTTTACTAGCTAGTATTAGAGAACGATTCATCATAAATAAACAATTAAAAAGCTATCGTAAATATATTAGAGTTTTGAGTTTAGCTTAACATGCACTACAAACTGTTGTTCAAGGACCATTTGTCTAATTTACTTAAGATTTTATTCTTTGATTGGAAGGTTAACCTAAAATAATATACACTATTCTAAGTAACCCCATAGACCAACTTTTCGCAAATATTCCATTTACTATTTTTCCAAGACAACACCATTACGCTTTTGTATTTCAGCTTTCATTCTTTCTTCTTAAACTTTATTCAAAATGCCTCTAAATCAAGTTATAAAAATAAAAAAAATAAAAAAACACTTTCGATGAATAAAAACATTAGTTAATAATTCACAATAAATATGGGTACATATATAGACGATCAGAAAACAGCCACATATTTCATGCTACATCAATTGAATTATACTTATTAAAAAAATAAAGTCTCACCATACCAACACTATCTTAAAAATACTCGTAAATAATATCACATCAAAGATTTTATGGGTAACACATCCGATTTTAAGTAGCTCATACTTAACAGTTAGTTATAAGACATTCGGTTTGTTTGATGCGGAGCATTTAAAAACGATGAGTGGTAAACGTTAAGCGTTGTGGTCTTAATGCTCGTTTGGTAAGCACGAAGTAGTTTTATTTATTTTTTCAAAATGCTTATTTTTTAACACTTATGAAGTGACATTTAGGAGCATTGAGCATTTAAAAGCTATTTTACATATTATGATTACACATAAACTAAGTTACCAAATGTTTTTATTAAAATATTTACTAATGTTCACACTTAATGCTTGTTGCTACTGTTATTTTTGTCAAACACATTAAGATTACTATTTAAATATAAGATGCTATTCTATCATTTACGAGAACAATGTGACCTACATTATTGGGGCCAACTTTAATAGAATATACGGGATTTCATGCTATCCAATATGATGTATAGTTTCAACAACTAGATTTATCTATAACAGTTCAAGATTATACGGATTTCGACTCAAACATGTTTCTAACACTATACATGCGGGTAACCAATTATCTGATGTATAATGAAGGGTTAAGTTTACATAATATAGATTAACAGCAACGAATTTTAAAAAATGTATAAATATCATACCCGAATTTTGAAAACCATTAATATCGCATATATACTTTCAAATTTCATTTTGATATCATACGTATCTTATTATCATCTAATATAAAAAAGTTCATGTCATTTGGTATGTGTACATGTCATGTTAGATTTTGTTTATGTGACAAACGGTAATTTTCCAAATTTATTTCGAATAATAAAGTCAGTTATTATTAAACGTGAGTTTATTTTGAAACATTTTTGAGCATTTCCGAGCTCACTGGACTTGAAGTCGAGAGGTTATCTCGCATACTATGAAATCTATGCACAACAAAATAATTGCGGTCCAACCGCATAGACGCCCCGTTGCAACGCACGAGTTTCACCGACTCGTTAGTAGTCATTCTCTTATTACCTTAGTCACTAACTTAATGCGGTTAGAGACCAGATCCATAAGGGCTGTCACTAATTAAATGTGATTTTCTTGTAATTAAATTTCACTGTTTTTTCTGTTTAGTTTTGTTATTGCTTAGGCAGTCACGGTAAGTAAAACAAACGACGGTCACATAATTTACACTAATGTATAGCAAGTACTGTAATAGTTACTGGCCAAACTCGAAGGTATAACTAGGTCTAAATTTGTGCACATTTATATAAAAAAAAGTACACCATGCATAAGCGTTGACCTCAATGTTTATATTTGTCTCTCAAATTTTGAACCCAACCCGATGATTGTGTTGCACATGCAAAACCCAAAAACATGCGCAATCATTCTCTTTTGGTTGTGTTACTACACATTTTATTATTTTACACTTGTATATACACGAGTTTTCGAGCCCGCGCGTTGTTGCGGGTGTTTTTGTTAAGATCTTGACGACAATCCTTACAGTCTAAATATTCCGCATAGACATGTACAATATGCATAATCTGAAGCTGCATAAACCTGGTTTGATTTCCAACTGATTGATGGCTGTTATGTTTACGGAATCTGATCTCGGTTTGTTTGGAGATCAAAGCGAATCCCGCCCTTGGTGCGTTTTGTGTTTGCGTTTGTGGTGGGTGGTATGTGTGTTTTGTGTGTGTTTTCTGGATGTGTGGTAGGGGGTAGAAGGGGCTCCAACCAAAAGGACCGCAAAAATGCACTGTAGATAAAAAAGACATGTCACATTTATTCGGGGTGAGCGCGGTTCCGGAACCGCAAAGAACCGAACCGGAACCGAGAGAACCGAGAACCGCAAAACACATATATTAGGAACCGAGAACCGGACCAAGAACGCTGTTCCGGTTCGGGTTCTCGGTTCGGTTCGGGTATTTCGGTTCTACCAATTAGAACCGATTTTTTAAAAAGTACTTAAAATTCAAAAAGAATTATGTTTGCACTCATCTATCAAGGCTGGCTACCATTGGAGTGTATAAGATTGATAGTTAAAGATTTGTAACAAAAGAAATGATTTACAAAGAACTTATTATTAGATATACATTTCAGATTTTCTTATTAGGGGCTTCAAGAAGTGATATTATGAAGAAGAAAAAAGACTTTAATTTGGACTCGAATAGATATGTGATTTGAGATTTTGAGGTTCTAGTCTTCTAAAATATTATATCGGGTAACTAAGTCAACTTATTTTGTTCACATGTGCATATGCTATTTCCGAATAATTTCATCTTGTATTGTTTAGTCCCGCCACTTATTTTGATGAGAATGACAAAACAATGTGAAACATTTTTATATAATGTATTTGGACAAGAAAACAAGAATGTCATAGAGATGAATGATTTGTTGCTTGAATGTCATAGAGGTTTGAGTGTTAATTTGTTGTTGTGCCTCTTGGTACTTGGTAGGTTGTTGGAAAAATAAAATATCAAGGATTTTAGGATGATGATGAAAGCTTGGAACGATTTTAGTTAACTTACAAAGATTTGATTTTGTGGACTAATGGGCTTTTAACTCTTTGTACATCAAATTCCAAAGTCCAAAAATTCCAATAATATGTTTAAGTAGTTGGGTTCTTCGGTTCCGAACCGATACCCGGGTTCGAACCGAACCGAGAACCGAATTCCAATATCTAAGAATCGAGTACCGAACCATGGTTCCAAAATGCGGTTCGGGTTGGGTCGGTTCCGTTCGTTCTCGGACATTTGCTCACCCCTCTCTACACTATAGAAAGTTATCCCAATAAATGTAAGATAGTATGCTTCCGCTCCCATCACCATTTCCACGCTTTCGATAATTATTTGAAAATTTTACCTCTTTTTTTCACGTCATCGTTATTAGCTTTGAACTTTCTACTTAATTAGTTACTCCAACAATGGAAGATACCATTATGGAAGAAAGATCACAGCTCATGCTATCACGTAAACACATCAAACTCATTAATCCGACCCGAAATGTTTCCCCATTCCTTAAACCCTCTGCTAATTTAACGGATAATAATGTCAAACCCTTCAATGTCAGCCGTTCATATGACCTCAAAATATGTTTTCTAAAAGTGTCGTTTAATGGGTTTAGAACCTCTTAAAAAGGTTGGAAAGATTGGGTCAATAGCATGTGTTTACTAAGCAAATCCATGTTGCAAAAAGTGGGAATATATAACGTTGTTTAAACTCATGTTATGAAATCATTAAATATGTATAATCAGCGTATAGAATAAGAGTATCTTCATATGCAAACACGGCATAATTTTTGCTTCACTTGACACAAAAGAACACAATGTTTTTCGCAAATTCACGCATCTAGAAAGGCATAAACAACACCGCTAATTATTGCACCAAACACATGTCTAATCGCAACTTTGCGGCCCATGAAACAGAACAACGTTTGGATAAAGCATATCCGAATGATATGCAAAACAAGATTACAAATTACAATGACAATACGATATGCGCTTTCTTCCTACGCTTTTATCTAAAGGCATTTAAGCCATTGAGAAACAACCATGACAAATCGATTTGAGTGATGAAGAATTTGTTGTCCTTTTTCCTTTTGAACTATTCTGGTTTGCAGTTTTGGGCATGGCACCATCATTTTGTTGAGCAACTTTTTTTGCGGATTTAATCTTCCTAATGTCTTCTTTTTTAGACCCTGAACTATAATAACCAGGCGGAAAGTAGCTGCTCCATTCCGTCGAAAGGTCTGCGGGCGGTGAGCTTGATTCAGTGGCTGAAATGTCTATGGTAGCTGCACATTTAAAAAATGAAAAATTAAGTACATTTGGTAATGTTGTGTTTGCCTTATATTAGGATTCAGATGAAAAATAAAAACCTTTTTTGCTGCTAAAATCCATGTTGTGGTTTGTTTAAACTATTGTTTGGTAAATCAATGTTTTTGGAGTCGCTTTTATAGGTAGAATTTGAAATGACAATGTGCTTTATAATTGAGCATGCGCAACTAATGTGCATGTTTAAAAGTCGACCACTTGATTAAAGCAATGCATACATATGCATACATTATTGATGTCATTAAAGTAGAGGTTATGCATGTTTCATTTGATTTTTATGTATCGCCAGCACTAATATTGGAATATGCACAATTGTCTTGGTCGTCTTGAAGGAAAAGCGGGAACCAAAGCTTTATATTCCATAAAAAAATAGTCACCACATATGTGTAAGTTTCAAAATTTGCATACTTGATTAAAGTAGTCAATATATAGCCTGCTCATGTCACTAAAGCGAGTGCGTCTATGTGAAGAAAACAAAGGAAATATAGATTTTTATTTTACTAAAAATAGTCGCCACATGTGAATTGGTGATAGTGATTACCGAATTGCAATGGCAACAATGTTGGTCTTTCCTAGATGATTTCCGCTTTGTATAAAGGTGTGACAAAAAGAAACCAAAACACAAGATAAATTTAGAATTGTAAATCGATTTACAACCATAATGGTTTTACTTAGAGGCCACAAATATAAGTGTAACACCAATATTAAGATGGTCAGATAAACTTGAAAGTACCGCGCGATTTTTTAGTGTCAGAACTGAAGAACGGCTACTTTAACATATCTCGACTTCCCCGGTTGTTCATTTTAACTTTTAAATTGACGCTATCGAGTCGTCAAGTGATGGCGAGAAACCGGGATACTGATCATTCCCGTCTTGTCACATAAACATCGCTATTCTTAGAAACCGATTTTATCTAACGGTCTATAAAATGAAGAATGAAGCAACATGCAACAAAGAGCTTAACCTTATTCTTGATGCAGAGAACATACGCTGCTCGTTATGACATGCAAAAGATTATAGGTGTAATCAAGAAAACATGTATTGAAATCCATAAGTAAGTATCACAAAATCTCATAAGTGTGACCAAAGTTATAGATGAAAGCCACTTACCGTAGCAAGCCAACCTGGAAATGCATGAATTTTGAGCTTCTCAAGTCTTATTTTTAAAATCTAGTTGTCAACTGGAAAGTAGGCTTTCCATTGCATAGGAAGATCAAGGTCTTCGAGTTTGAATGGTTGCTCGAAACGCACATGATTTCGCACATAAAATGAAAAATAAAAGTTAGGATGTGTGCTTTGGATATAAAGATTGAAATGAAAGAGATCAACCTTTTTCGTTCTTGGAATTCATGGTGCAATTTCTTTTAGATTATTCTCTAGTCGTGCAATGTTTGATGGAAGATCTTAAATTAGTGGTTGGTTGTGAAGTGTTTAAAGATGCCTTTAGCTTACCCTAAGTTATGTGTTGTGTTGTTTGGGAATATCTCATTGGAATGATAAGTAATGGTATATTGTACCGCTTGGTTACACTAAATTATTGCTATAGTTTTTTTATCCGCCTATAAAGGTGTTTTTGGTGGCTTCACATAGCTACCTTTGCACCTTGTGATTTTTTTTAAAAATCACAAGAAAATGGCTCACACCCCAAACTTGAATCAACTCAAAGAAGCATGTGGCTCCAATGAGGTCCACAATGCCTTTAAGTTCCTATTTTACAGGAGCAAGGTGAAAATGAGGGTTCATCATGTCGCTTGAGAGAAATGCGATGATATTCGCCACGACTTGGGAGTAGGACCGAATTGTTGCGGAGGGACGCCGGTTGAGCGGTCACGATGATGCTTGCGAGTGGCTGTCGAATGCTTGGAAGAGGCACAAGATGGACCATCGATTCTTGCCGCACCGATTCGTGTCCTTGATCCGCTAGGGAATCGCGACGAGAAAAGGCGCCATGTGTTTACAATGGAGTTGTATGATTAGGGCAAGATCTTCGTGTGCCCGTGATGGCTTGTTTCATGGTCTTTATGTTTAATGGTATGGTGTTATGTCTTAGATTAACAGGTGTTGTTAATCTTTGTGGTATGGCAGTAACTTATGTCGAATATGAATAAAAGTTACTTTCGTTTGTGCTCCAAAGAATTTTGTAGATGTGTGTTTTCTTATATGGTAGAGAAAAGCAATGATATGGGTGAGTCAATTGTGTTTTAAAAATTCAGAAATGGTCAATGATTTAAATAAATGTTGAGTGGAAAAAAGCATGGCAAAATTTGATGGTCATTGGTTATAAATAGACATTGAAAAGAAGCATTTTAACGCACTCATTGACCATCGGCATCGGTATGAACACATTTTGAAGACATATTACTCACCTCAAGAGTAAAAGACCTTGTTATGTGATAAGTGGAGCATGTGCAAGAGGAATCCTATGTGAGTATCTTGAGCCACCGAAAAATCTTAGTAGCCTCGTGTTCGTAACCAATGTGAGCCGCCTTGATTGATGAGTACTCATTGCCATTCATAGTACGACGGATAGTGCCTTTCTGAATTTAAAAAAAAAAGAAACAACACAATCAGCCAAAAAATATTGCAACAAACTTAACATGGGCTGATAAGACAATCACACAGTGATAAACAACTAACATTTCTCAGTTTTGAAAATCATAAGATAATGGTATACATGAGAAGTGACTCACTATGTTAAACAGGTGATCCAATACATATTTCTTAGAACGACGTTATTCTTGCTGTTTTCACCGTCTTCCTGCAACAAAAAAGGGAGTATAAACTGTTATGCATATCACGTAATATATATTCATATGTGAAAGCTGTGATGTAACGGCACATATCAACCGAGCAAGTATAGATTGTTTGTCCACTTGCAATGTAGGTTTGTTGATTGAATGGCTTGCCAGATCTAGGATGATCTATAAATTTGACAAATGATCCTACATTTGACGTGCCATTCAATAAACAAAGCTAGATTGCAAGCAAACAAATTATCTTAACTTGTTTGAGTGCCAGCATTTAAGGTATATAAGTTTTATTCCTTGCCTATAACGGTTTAATTTTGTAACCTCTATGTTTTTACCTTCAAAGATTTTGTCTCCATTTTTTTTCCTTTCTTCTTTCGTTATTTTATATCTAGAAATACATTTTTGTTAACCTTTTTTTCTACTCTTGTTTTTTTTTCAAAAGATGAAATTCGTGTTTTGGCGCTCTCATGTGAAAAATGGTGACCATACCAAAAGATGCCCGATTGATGGTTGTTTATAAGGAATCAAAAGTTATGATTACTTCTACTACATTTGCAGCTATATAGTGCCAATCAAATCAAAAGTGTAATAAGACATGTGCTATTACATCATAGCAATAATAACCAACCCATAATTTGCTCTTTAAAAGACACATATACCATCCCAAAAACACATACAAAAGAAAATCAGACCCAAATCTCAAATAAAATAAAAAAAGATGGAGGAAAAAATAAATATGAAAACACCTATGCCTTTTGCTAAGGCCTTGATGTTGCCTTTGGGTCTAGCTTTGTGAAGGATATGATGGTTGTTTAATTTGGAAGAGAGTGAGCGCGACCATGGTGGATGAAGCGAATCAAAAAAAGGTTCGTGACATCAAGGCTCGTGTAGCGTAACGGAATATGTGATTGAGAGTTGTAACTCTCAGATCCGCTTTGATTCTTCCGTGCAAAGTATCTCGAGATCAAAAGTTGCGGTAGAAGATTTAAGCGAAGCCGCAGAGTTCTGGACAATGTGACGAAGAAGCAAGAGCGAGTACAGAGCTTTGTCATTCATCGAGAAGTTGAAGGGATGGTGTATTGACATCTTTAGCGGGCTTGCTCCATAAGTGGTTAGGCACGGTCGCGAAGCAATCCGCAACTCGTTATAATAACTTTATTGTTAGTGTATGAGCAACAAAGTTAATAATTAAAAGTTTTAAAATTATGCCATCCGAACTTGCGGTGTTAAATGTAAAGGGTAAATGGATGCAAAGCAAAATACCAAACCTAATATATAGCATACTCATACTTTATATGCGCCACGTTATCGGGATAAACTCACCAACTACCTATACATGTTCTTTTGAGTGGAAGGCATGCGAAGACCGGTAATCGATGTAGTTGTCATCTGTTTTTGCTGACCATCTTTTTTTTCCGTGATGGCATGAAAGCGTGGTATCATATATTAGCTCTCCGTCCGAGGAAAAAAAAAAGAAAAAAAAACATGAAGATGTGCTTTAATCGTCGAAAGTTTTATGTAAAAACAAACAGGCGTTGAAATTTTACAAACCGAATTTGAAAAGATAAGAGCAAAAGTAACTTTCCATTGCCGCATCACTCATCGCTCGTCCAATAATGCCTTTTGTACCGCACTCCATACGGCAAAGGGTGGAAAACCTGCAACAATACACGCATGGGCTACCGAGAAGTGTGATAGAATAAGAAACCCAAAATTAGCATGCACAATGATGCATTTAAAAACATTGTAATGGTTATAGTGAAGCGAAAAGACATACCTGAATTCTGAATGAATGAATGTTCATTTTTGAAACGTAAAATGAAATGTTCTATAACCAAAGTTCATACACTCGCAGCACGACATGCCAGCGAAGTTGTCATAATCTCTGGAGAAGTGGCTTTTAAAAACAACACGCCACTTGATTTATCATGTCTTTTAAAAATTTTGTGCTGACATGCCATGAACTGAAAGCAAGGACGTTTATTATGCCCTTTAATATCAGCCTCAGACCTGCGAATCTAGTGGCAGTATCAGAGACTCAATATGGCTGCAACCTCAATTCGGATTAGGGTGCCTTGCCAAAACATGGGAGTCTATGAAGCGCGCTCACCGAACACATAAATGCAGGAAACTATCATCATCGGCGTTCTAACTTTAGAATACATGCATAACCGTCACAACATGAAGCATATCCAATTGCATTTGACTTCGACATTAAACCAAAAATCAAATTGCTGATCTGTTTTTTTTCACTAACGTGCAACCATAAGTAACATTCCAGCAACCATAAGCAACACCTACTTATTCTAACACCTACAATATGTGCGTAACTGCTGGCCAGCTTTACAGCTATACTGAAAGTTTGCCATATAAGAGTAGGAGGCTTGTATGTTACTGCATACTTCAGGCACATTGAAAAAATACATCGCCTCTTTTAGCCGTCCTTTTGAGTGGAAGGCCATCTTGTTAACCCACCCGTTCTATTCATCCCTACTCACATCGCTCCTTTTCATCTTAGAAAGTATCATCACCAGTGTTATCACCTTACAATACACTCATAAATGTCACAACATGAAGAACATCTGATTGCATCAAACTTTAATATTAAACCCCAAATCAAAGTATGGGAGGTATTTCCCATGGAGTTATACTGAGTTGTATCTTTTAAAAAAAAGAGGCAATGTGAGTAGGAATGGTCAGAACCGAAACAGGCTTGCGAAAAAAAATCACCATTAAAATAGTATTCATAAGGCATAGCAACGCTCAGAAATGTGAACATCGCAATGCAAGATTAGCAACTGTCATGGTCGCGAATCGCAATGTGGATGCGGTTGCCACGCCAACAGACAGGGGGTGCTAAAGCATGCTAACAAACCAGATCAATGTAGAAACCCATCATCATCGCGTTATTAATCTCATGACATGGCACATGCTGCTTGTGTATTATATACTTTTGCATTTGCTGGGTTCGCTTTTTCAGCAACGTGTGAGATTTTTTCTGGACACATGGCTCAGATGGGCGAATATCCAAGCAAAAGGAGACACCCGCCATGGATGCAACGGTTTCTGTCACCCCGCTAAGATACGCCATCTCACATTTACCGAATAAACCCCAATTCATCACAACCTAAAAAGGAATGCAAATCACAACCATTCAAGATTGCACGAATGCCAAAACCGCAATCACGTAAATCAACATTCATGGATTCCTTTATATAACAGTTGTAAAGGGTAACAATACCTCCTTCCACCGGAATTTAAGCATCCCGTGTGTTGTAGATGGTCTCAGGCTGCATGGTCGATATCCCCGGTCGTCCGATAATGCCATTGTATGGAGTAGGGATTTGATCACCATAAAATTCATCGAGGTTGTTGTGTAGTAGTAGTTATTACCCACTCGACTAGTAGTCGAATTGCCCCATGGGCCATATCTTTTCGCATGTGAAGCCGGGTCATGCCGTGACCGCTCAATTGATCACAGATCTCCGGCGCATCGCTTAAGCAGTGTTCGTACATTATATCTGCAGATGCTCCACCATCAACATACATGCGGTGGATGTCGTGACCCCCCGCATTAATTTCGATGATGAGCGGCTCTACCACTGCGTTATGCGTAGTTAAGGTAGGGAAAGTGATTGCACTTCCGTGGGAAAACTTCTGGCTGACCTTCTGCCTGGTTACTCGCTGCCATGACTGTATCATGTAAATGGTGTCAGCTTTATCTTTGGGTCCTTCCTTCTTATTCCCGCCTTTTGTCTATCTTTCCCTTCTTTGATGTTCTTGACCAAATGGTCCAGTCTACCTTCTTTGACTAGTTTGTCGATGAGCTGGCGCAGTGGACACATTCATTAGTAGTGTGGCCCTTCTGTCCGTGATAGTCGCAATACCCACCTCCTACGCGTCCGATCCTCTGGGGTGCGCATGGGTGGAGGTCTTGGGAAATTCGCGCCTTCTGTTGCGAGTATCTCCTTTGGAGTCTTTGTCACCGGGGTATACTTGTCGTTGTCCCGCCCGCTCCCCTGGCTGCGATAACTCCTGTTACGGTTACTACTCCGGTCGGTGGATTGTCTCCCAGGTTGTTCCTGTGACCGGTAGTTCGAGTAGCTTTTCTTGCTATCACGCCATGCGGCCTCTCCTCGACGAAGGACCGTGTGCGTTTCATGAGTTCATCAAAGGATTGTGGAATCTTGTCATTCAACCTTTGATGAGTTCTCGGTTATTGACCCATTCATGAACCCCGAGATTTTTAGCACTTCGGGACATGCTTTAACTTGTATGCATTCGTCTTTGAAGCGCCCATATAAGCGCTTGTAGATTCCCTTGGCGTTGTTTGACCTGGCGAGTTCAACGGGTTCTTAGCACACTTCTACGTTGAGTAAAGTTTAGCGCGAACGCCTTTCTCAATTCTTCAAAACCATTGATGCTTCTGGCGTGGAAGCTTGTCGAACCGCCCGCATTTCCTACTAGTGTAGAATTGAACATGTGGCACCATACGGGCCG
Organism: Chrysanthemum lavandulifolium; assembly: GCA_022545495.1. NCBI lineage: Eukaryota > Viridiplantae > Streptophyta > Magnoliopsida > Asterales > Asteraceae > Chrysanthemum > Chrysanthemum lavandulifolium. Next base: position 111,153,182 of record CM040242.1, on the reverse strand, counting down.
TGGCCGCTTTCAATTGTAGCGGTTGATTCGAAATTTTTAGGTGATCATCGGGATCACCGTTCCGCCATAGGTTTTACGCTGGCGGGCATGCGCCTCCTTTGTTCTCTCGAGAAATCACCGATGCGCCGAGTGAACGATCCACTTTTGATGGCGCCACGGGAGAGATATGTCTTCATCCTCTTGGTTAAGATATTTGTTTCGATTTCCGGTGTCCGCTTCCGCTATCCTCGTTGTCCGAGGAGTTACCGAGGATAAGCTTTCCTTTTTCGACGCTTATACCGACCGCCCTCGAATCGCGACTTGAAGGACTTTCACTGGGAGTATCGTCGCCAAGTCCGTCTCGAACTCTTCGCTACCAAGCTCGGCGTGGACATTGGTACGTCGCTCATCTTCCTCGCTTCTTCCGGATGTCATGAAGTTAGATATCTCATCATCCTCAACTCTCCTCCCAATTCATTAAACACCGGGTCGGCGGCTATCCTTCCGCTTCTCCTTCCGACGGCGCGGGACGTTTCATATTCGTGAGTCGAAATTGAGTCGAGCATGCAGCTTCGACTGACATCTTTTTGCTTCCTCTTGCATGAGGGCTGCTAAGGTTTCGTAATTTTGAGATACGAAATCTCCGGTGAAGTTCCGGTGCGACTCTTCCAGAGTGAGGTGTCTCGCTTACCATCGGGCCCTTGTTTCGCCGGTGCATCCGGTGCCTTCAAGGGTCGGGTTCTAACACCGATTGAAGGGAGTAGCAAAACGTGCGCAACGGATCTCCCCTGACCGGTGGTGGTGGTAGTCGCTGGTTATCCCCGAGCGTTGTTCCACCGTAGGGAAAACTAGGTCCGGGCCTAACCTTGATTTTTAGCAACACCGTTGTCCCAATGGTCCGCTTGAAGTCGATCCGGTGCAACTTCTTTCTGTAAGGTCTGTTTGCGATCGCCGGTTTCCGTGTTTCGTCATTCTAGTTCTTAGTTTTTAGTTATTGGTCCCACGGATGGCGCCACTTGTTGATACAAAAGTTGGGCGTGCCTTGTTCGGGCCCCGGCTCGCACCAATTGAGTCTTGATTCTTGAGACTGCGCACTAAGTATCGAAAACACCGTTAGGCTTATCAGGATTGTTTCCCGATTATCCTCCGCGTGAGAGTAAGTAATCGGTTTAGGGTTAAAGGAGAGTTAGGGTTTTAGATCGTACTTTAACGAGGATAGGATTCCTTTATATACACACGGAATCCTTGTTGGTTCCGTGTTCCCCAACCTTCGCGTATCCCGCCTAAGTCGGTTGGGGAATGATTATCTCTAAAGATTAGAAGATATCCGATATCGTATTCCATAAATAACTTTGGATTGGGCCTTCGGGCCCAAACACTTATCGCTTAGCCCGGTTCGGCCGGGCTCGTTAATATCGGACTTTAGCTCGCGCGACCAATATAGACTATACGTCATCGAAATCAACATTCATGGGACCGTTCTCGCATATGTAATCTGCAAGAATGAAATGAAAGTTTCGTAAAATCATATTTAACCAACCTCGCCGTAAAAAGGCCAACCGACATAAACAAAAGCGCAAACATAATTTCTATTATGGTCATACCTTTAGATCCAAATGTATATCTCCGTAAAATTATTTTACAATATAATGATCCAAACATAGGTGAAATCACGTATTGAAAACAACGGCCATAGTTATAGCGAGTCGGGCTCAAACAGCGCAAAGCAAGATCGTTATGTCATGACCATGGTCGCAACCATCTCGTTACCCCGCCAAGGCATGTTTTGAGGCTCAAATTTGATTTGCAGGACCACCACGATATCAACCTTATCATGAAATACCCACGCTAACCACGGTTAAGCGTAGAACTGTGGAAACCCAAACACAACCATATAGTGAAGCAGATGAGAAAGATGGTGACTTGATGTTATATTCGTGTATGTGAGAGGATAAAGATAAACACAATATGTTGAATATTCCAAAGGAAAACCACACACACACACTTTATTACAACCCCTCAAATGACCATTCGAGGGGTATTATAGTACAAGAGGTTTGTTGCTTCAAAGCTTTGCTTGGGCTTTGGGGTTGACATGGATCGCTTTGGATACTTAAGCTTCAAACGACTAGCATAATCATAACGCCCAGCCATTTAGCTTAGTCCAATCCATTTGAGCCCGCTGACTATTCTATCACGATATCTAACACACGTTATAAAGTTCCTAATCGTGAATGACCATCACTTCTAATAAAACTATTAAGGCTAATAATCTCCCCTGGGTGGTCATTCAAATGATGCTTCACTTGGTTAGGTTCTTTACTTTCCTTGAGCTTGAACTTTGCGTGTAGATATAGAATAGTCTTGATTCTTGTTCCTTCATGCTTTGTGATCAATTAATGCTGGTTGTCTGGCTGCTGTCAACTTTGTTGGTTTGGTATCTCCACGCCTTTCTCTACCATGCTCACACTTCTATTTGACTTTGAGTTTCCAATGATGTAGTTCTCGAGTCTTTAAACTTTGTAGATTCCTTGACTTTGACGAAGAATCATCTTAAACTTTTGTTGCCTTTGATTTTGATGAGAACTTTCATGAGTTGTTGGTATGAGCATGTGGCGATCTGCATGATCCATCCGTCCCTGAGCTTCCATAAGAAGAAAACATAAAAGCAGTGTTAGTAATAAGCTGATTCCGGCTTACAAGTTTGAATTTCGAGGGTGTTAGCAAAGATAGTGTGAAACACATCTCTAATTCTTACAAAGGCCGCTCTCGAACCGGAGTCCCACAAGTGAGATAACGCTGATGTACCGGGCACACCTAACCAGCTCGGATGAGTCGAGGTACACCAAGCATCACTCACGATCAGAGACTGCTTGAGGCACACCCGCTGTAATCCATGGGGAGTTACTACGACTCGCCGCGTGGTCGCTTGATGTTGACCCCCGGCGGAGTTTCCATTCAATCATCAAGATCATGTAAGGGAAACTTCTCATAAATGTTCCAGGCAGATTGCTAAGATCTCGTAGGACTCTATAATATGTCACTTGTGTCCTTATTGATGAACAACAAGCTGTCATGTCAAGTGTTCCTATGAGATCTTTTGATGAATCTCGTGGCTCTAGACTCACATATTGCATTTGGTTTTCCGAGCGGAGACTAGTGAGAGGGTCTCTTCTTGAATACCAACGATCTCTAAGAGAAAGTCGATAGATTATGTAGGGTTCCCAAGAGAATGAAACAACCTTTCGAGAGGAATTGAGTGGCTAGAAGGTTTAGCAGCAGTCGCCACCGGGTCCATGACGCCTTTGTCTTCAATACCAGGTCATCTAGTGACAACCAAAGAGTATATGTATTGAACCCGGTTTCGCCCTAAGGTTGAATATGGAGGGCTATTTCTTTTCACCCTTTTTCATTACATTTCTTTTAATTCTTCAACCCCTTCTCTCTCTTTCTCACACTACTCCTTTTTTCAATCATACCTAAGGACTTCTAATACTAACTATTTGTGATGTCCTTGGTAGATCCTTCCCGCCTCTGGCCGATCATGGGACGGATTTCCTATCCTTAGTCACCTTATAACCCATGATCGCTCCTATTGTTGCGTATAAACCGTTTTTCATGAAAATCTCTCGTAGTGTTTATGATAGAAAACATGTTTGCAACACTCCGCGAGTTTTATATTTTCGTAAACACTCCCCCTTCACATGCGCTTATAATTTTTGGACGTAACCGCATTACAGAGGGTAGAGTTCGTGACTTTTTGAATTGATCGATTTAAATGAACAAGACCGATTCGAGACACGTTTACATCACTAGAGAACTAGCTTGAAATTATTACCCATCCTGGTCAAGTCCATAGAAAGTTTCTCGAGATGGTACATAATTCCTCGTCAATTCATTGGTTACAACCGAGTCGAGCTCCTTTTGAGATTCAAACAACGCATCATTAAACTTTTTTGATCACACTTAATCACGCCTCCTCCCTCAAAAATAGCATATTCGTGATATTTTTGATATTAACGGATTAAAAAAACATTTTAGAATCTTTTGGGGAGACAAACGGATTTGATTTAAGCATGAATTTGGAACATTTTGTTTTATACTCCTTTAATAAAGCATATTCAATTAAAGGGTTTTAGAGGAGTTATCTTGAGCACAAAATATTTTGAAATATTTTGAAAATCTTTTGAACAATCTTGAAAAGGTGCTCGAAGATGATGATGATTTCTCACATTTTTAAATGTAGCAACTGAAGTTGCATACTCGATTTTTCTATCAAAGCACGAGTTTTGATTTGAAAATAATCAAAAGTCATCATTTTGGTCCGGTTTTGTAATCAAGTATAACGAAAGCCATTTTATGAAGAAATTGGAGAACGATATGTTTTAGAAAACAATTTAAAGAACTCTCGCCAAGCATCCAGACATGCCGTATCATTGTTGAATGACATTTCTAGAGACGATCGGAATATCGATTATACAAGAGACATGTCGAGAAGAATATTTTTGGATTTTGATTTTATATTGTTTTGTATTTTGAAAGTTTTATATTTTTATATTTTGCTTTTGTTGGTTTTTCAAATTTGTATTTTGTTTTTCAAAATATTTGAACAAGCTTTTGAAAATCATTTTCAAGAAGATTCGAGAAGACGCTCTAACTCCTCGTGGGTTAGGCTTCGATTCCAGTGGTTTAACCAAATACTCAAATCTTTCTTTTGGAAGCGGCTTCGTTAATAGATCGGGTGAGTTGGTGTCTGCCTTTCAATAAGAATAATTCAACAGCATACCATTTTCGACGTACTCTTTGATGAAGTGGGGAAGTGGACTACGATATGCTTAGTCTTTGAGTGATGACGAGATTGCATGATATGGCTATGGCACTTTCGAGTCACAACACATAGGTATTTTATCGAAAGTATAACCATAATCGTGAGTTGTGTTCTCGTCCATAGAACCCGAGCACAACGCGCAGATAGAGACACATACTCGGCTTGACAACAAGGCTGAAAGTGCGAAAGGCAATCTTGTTTCTTTGAAGACCACCGACTAACTTTTCACCCAAAATTGTGCTCCTCCAGATGTACTTTTTGTCGTAATTTGATCACTGCGTGGTCCGTGATCCGAAAAGCGATTAGATCAAATCAGTTCCTTCGGATACCAAAGTCTCATGCGAATGGATGACTTGGTGCGAAAGATCCGTTTAACCTCTTTGAGTCTTGATTCTGTGAGCTTAGCCTCGAAACCGTGCTAATAAGCAAACAACAAAATGAATATCACGGTGAGCTAGCGGTGAGGTACATGCATAGAACCAATCATGCTCAGATATATTTTTCTGATCAATAGGTTTCCCAAACAAATCGGTTTCAATTTTAGGTGAAGTTAATATTGGTAATTTGACCGAGTCACAATTATCCATACCATGATTTTTCAAAATCTCAGCTTGTGTGTTTAGCTTGATTTATAAAAATTCCACGAGGGACCATGTATTTGTAAACCAAGAAAGAATTTTAGTTCCCGTCATGGACATTTCAAATTTGCTTTTCATGAGATTTTCAAAATGTTTTGAAAGATTCGGATTAATGGACCCAAAGATGATGTCGTCCATAAATCTGAACAATCAAAATGTCGTTTGCATTTTGTGTAAACAAGGTAGGATCAGTGTTTCCTTTGGTGAAATTGTTTTGGATAAGGAAAGGGCGATTCGTCATACCACGCCCTCGGAGCTTGTTTTAATCCATAGATTGCCTTTTTGAGTTTGTAGGCGTGAGTACGGATGTTCCATGTCTATGAAGCCTTACAGTCGACCCGCGTGACACTTCTTTTCGTAGTTCCATTCAAGAACGCGGTCTTAATGTCCATCCGATAAACCGTGATGTTTTTTGCGAAGTGCATAGGCTAAGAATATCCTCGTTCGCTTCAAATCTAACTACGGTGAGCGATGACTCCTCAAAATCTATCCCTTCCTCCTGTCACATATCCTTTGGCCGCAAGAGCTAGCTATTATGCAATTCTGATCATCTCTTCATCCCTTTTGTTCTTCCATAACCATTTGAGATCAATGGCCTTGAATGCCAATCGGTCTTGGAACCATTCCCAAGAGTCGTGAAGATTTGCATTGAGAAGTTCCTCCCACATCGCTTCTATCCATGCGGGATCCGCCATTGCCTCCTAATGTTTTTTCGGTTCAATATTGCTAATTGAGCAAAGGTAAATGCACAAGTCGCAATTGGTGGCAGAGTTGACGTCTCGTGCCGAATCGGGCCTTCAAGGTTCACCAATAACTTGTTCAATAGGGTGGTCTTTTGTCCACTTCGTAGTAGTATGATACCGTTGGTTAAGCGTAAAGCGAAGTTAGATGGTTCTCGTAAGTGAAGAAGATTCGGTGATCCGTAGCAAGCGGGTTTTCAAATAAGTCTTCATCTAACGCTGCATCATTACGGTTTTGGTTTTGCTCATCAGCTGCTGGGTAGAGCGGGTGCAAGAACTTGAGTAGATGTAGATGATGATGTACGGAGTTGGGGCATTGATTTCGACCGCAGTAGATGCATCTTCTTATGTTTACGAACTGATCTCGGTTTGTTTGGAGATCAAAGCGAATCCCGCCTTGGTGCGCTTTTGTGTTTCGCGTTTGTGGGGGTGGTATGTGTGTTTTGTGTGTGTTTTACGGATGTGGTAGGGGTAGAAGGGCTCTAACCAAAAGGACCGCAAAATGCATCAGAGATAAAAAGACATGTCACATTTATTCGGGGTGAGCGCGGTTCCGGAACCGCAAAGAACCGAACCGGAACCGAGAGAACCGAGAACCGCAAAACACATATATTAGGAACCGAGAACCGGACCGAAGAACGTTTTCGGTTCCGGTTCGGTTCTCGGTTCCGGTTCGGGTATTTCGGTTCTACCCAATTAGAACCGATTTTTTTTAAAAAGTACTTAAAAATTCAAAAAAAAGAATTATGTTTGCACTCATCTATCGTTGGCCAGCTACCATTGGAGTGTATAAGATTGATAGTTAAAGATTTGTAACAAAAGAAATGATTTACAGTAACTTATTATTAGATATACATTTCGTATTTTCTTATTAGGGGCTTCTCAGTAAGTGATATTATGAAGAAGAAAAAAAGACTTTTAATTTGGACTCTGGAATAGATATGTGATTTGAGATTTTGAGGTTCTAGTCTTCTAAAATATTATATCGGGTAACTAAGTCAACTTATTTTGTTCACATGTGCATATGCTATTTCTGAACAATTTCATCTTGTATTGTTTAGTCCTGCCACTTATTTTGATGAGAATGACAAAACAATGTGAAACATTTTTATATAATGTATTTGGACAAGAAAACAAGAATGTCATAGAGATGGACAGATTTGTTGCTTGAATGTCATAGAGGTTTGAGTGTTAATTTGTTGTTGTGCCTCTTGGTACTTGGTAGGTTGTTGGAAAAATAAAATATCAAGGATTTTAGGATGGACAGATGAAAGCTTGGAACGATTTTAGTTAACTTACAAAGATTTGATTTTGTGGACTAATGGGCTTCTTAACTCTTTGTACATCAAATTCCAAAAGTCCAAAAATTCCAATAATATGTTTAAGTGTTCGGTTCTTCGGTTCCGGAACCGATACCCGCGGTTCCGAACCGAACCGAGAACCGAAATTCCCAATATCTAAGAACCGAGTACCGAACCGCGGTTCCAAAATGCGGTTCGGGTTGGGTCGGTTCCGGTTCGGTTCTCGGGACATTTGCTCACCCCTACTCTACACCGTAGAAAGTTATCCCAATAAATGTAAGATAGTATGCTTCCGTTCCCATCACCATTTCCACGCTTTGATAATTATTTGAAAATTTTACCTCTTTTTTTCACGCCATCGTTATTAGCTTTGAACTTTCTACTTAATTAGTTACTCCAACAATGGAAGATACCATTATGGAAGAAAGATCACAACCATGCTATCACGTAAGCACATCAAACTCATTAATCCGACCAAATGTTTCCCATTCCTTAAACCCTCTCTAATTTAACGGATAATAATGTCAAACCCTTCAATGTCGACCGCTCATATGACCTCAAAATATGTTTTCTAAAAGTGTCGTTTAATGGGTTTAGAACCTCTAAAAGGTTGGAAAGATTGGGTCAATAGCATGTGTTTACTAAGCAAATCCATGTTGCGAAAAGTGGGAATATATAACGTTGTTTTAAACTCATGTTATGAAATCATTAAATATGTATAATCATGTAGCATAGAATAAGAGTATCTTCATATGCAAACACGGCATAATTTTTGCTTCAGCTTGACACAAAAGAACACAATGTTTTTTCGCAAATTCCTGCATCTAGAAAGGCATAAACAACACTGCTAATTATTGCACCAAACACATGTCTAACTGCAACTTTGCAGCCCATGAAACAGAACAACGTTTGGATAAAGCATATCCCGAATGATATGCAAAACAGCATTTGCAAATTACAATGACAATACGATATGCAGTTTCTTCCTACAGTTTTATCTAAAGGCATTTAAGCCATTGAGAAACAACCATGACAAATCATATTTGAGTGACAGTAAATTTGTTGTCCTTTTTTCCTTTTGAACTATTCTGGTTTGCAGTTTTGGGCATGGCACCATCATTTTGTTGAGCAACTTTTTTTGCGGATTTAATCTTCCTAATGTCTTCTTTTTTAGACCCTGAACTATAATAACCAGCGGAAAGTAGTGCCCATTCCGTCGAAAGGTCTCAAGGGCGGTGAGCTTGATTCAAGGGTGAAATGTCTATGGTAGTGCACATTTAAAAATGAAAAATTAAGTACATCCGTAATGTTGTGTTTGCCTTTATATCGTGATTCGATGAAAAATAAAAACCTTTTTGTCGCTAAAATCCATGTTGTGGTTTGTTTAAACTATTGTTTGGTAAATCAATGTTTTTGAGCGCTTTATAGGTAGAATTTGAAATGACAATGTGCTTTATAATTGGAGCATGCGCATTAATGTGCATGTTTAAAAAGTCGACCACTTGATTAAAGCAATGCATACATATGCATACATTATTGATGTCATTAAAGTAGAGGTTATGCATGTTTCATTTGATTTTAATGTATCAACAGTACTAATATTGGAATATGCACACCGCGGGTGTCGCTTGAAGGAAAAAGCAGTGAACCAAAGCTTTATATTTCATAAAAAAAAAATAGTCACCACATATGTGTAAGTTTCAAAAGCTGCATACTTTATTAAAGTAGTCAATATATAGCCTGTTCATGTCACTAAAGCAGAGTGCAGTCTATGTGTGAAGAAAAAAACAGTGAACTATAGATTTTTATTTTACTAAAAAAATAGCTGCCACATGTGAATTGGTGATAGTGATTACCTGAATTGCAATGGCAACAATGTTGGTCTTTCCTAGATGATTTCCGCTTGCTGTATAAAGGTGTGACAAAAAGAAACCAAAACACAAGATAAATTTAGAATCAGAATCGATTTTACAACCATAATGGTTTTACTTAGAGGCCACAAATATAAGTGTAACACCAATATTAAGATGGTCAGATAAACTTGCAGTACCGTATGATTTGTTAGTGTCAGAACCGAAGAACAGCTACTTTAACATATCTCCGACTTCCCCGCTTTTGTTCATTTTAACTTTTAAATTGATGCTATCGAGTCGTCAAGCGATGGCGAGAAACCGATACATCCATTCCTGTGTCACATAAACATCGCTATTCTTAGAAACCGATTTTATCTAATCGGTCTATAAAATGAAGAATGAAGCAAGATGCAACAAAGAGCTTAACCTTATTCTTGATGCAAGAGAACATACGCTGCTCGTTATGACATGCAAAAGATTCTAGGTGTAATCAAGAAAACATGTATTGAAATCCATAAGTAAGTATCACAAAATCTCATAAGTGTGACCAGGTTATAGATGAAAGCTACTTACCGTAGCAAACCAACCGAAATGCGTGAATTTTGAGCTTCTCCAAGTCTTATTTTTAAAATCTAGTTGTCAACCGAAAGTAAGCTTTCCATTGCATAGAAGATCAAGGTCTTCGAGTTTGAATGGTTGCTCGAACGCACATGATTTCGCACATAAAATGAAAAAATAAAAGTTATGATGTGTGCTTTGGATATAAAGATTGAAATGAAAGAGATCAACCTTTTTCGTTGCTGGAATTCATGGTGCAATTTCTTTTAGATTATTCTCTAGTCAGGCAATGTTTGATGGAAGATCTTAAATTAGTGGTTGGTTCAGGAAGTGTTTAAAGATGCCTTTAGCTTACCCTAAGTTATGTGTTGTGTTGTTTGGGAATATCTCATTGGAATGATAAGTAATGGTATACTTGTACAGCTTTGGTTACACTAAATTATTGCTAGCTTTTTTTATCCGCCTATAAAAGGTGTTTTTTGGTGGCTTCACATAGCTACCTTTGCACCTTGTGATTTTTTTTAAAATCACAAGAAAATGGCTCACACCCCAAACTTGAATCCACTCAAAGAAGCATGTGCTCCAATCGTGTCCACAATGCCTTTAAGTTCTGCTTTTACGTGAGCAAGGTGAAAAATGAGGGGTTCATCATGTCGCTTGGAGAGAAATGCGGCGATATTCGCCGTCGACTTGGGAGTAGGACCGAATTGTCGCGAGAGGGACGTTGGTTGAGCGGTCACGATGATGCTGCGAGTGACGCTGTCGAATGCTCGAGGAGGCATGTGATGTGACCATCGATTCTTGCCGCACCGATTCAGTCCTTGATCCGCTAGGGAATTGCGACGAGAAAAGGCGCCATGTGTTTACAATGGAGTTGTATGATTAGGCAAGATCTTACGTGTGCCCGTGATGGCTTGTTTCATGGTCTTTATGTTTAATGGTATGGTGTTATGTCTTAGATTAACAGGTGTTGTTAATCTTTGGTGGTATGTAACTTATGTCGAATATGAATAAAAGTTACTTTCGTTTGTGCTCCACAATTTTGTAGATGTGTGTTTTCTTATATGGTAGAGAAAAGCAATGATATGGGTGAGCCAATTGTGTTTTAAAAAATTCAGGAAATGGTCAATGATTTAAATAAAGGTTGAGTGGAAAAAAAAGCATGGCAAAATTTGATGGTCATTGGTTATAAATAGACATTGAAAAGAAGCATTTTAACGCACTCATTGACCATCGGATCGGTATGAACACATTTTGAAGACATATTACTCACCCAAGAGTAAAAGACCTTGTTATGTGATAAGGCGGAGCATGTGCAAGAGGAATCCTATGTGAGTATCTTGAGCCACCGAAAAATCTTAGTAGCCTCGTGTTCGTAACCAATGTAAGCGCCTTTGATTGATGAGTACTCATTGCCATTTATAGATGTACTGATAGTGCCATTCAATTTAAAAAAACAACAACAATCACCAAAAATATTGCAACAAACTTAACATGGTCGATAAGACAATCACACAGTGATAAACAACTAACATTTCTCAGTTTTGAAAATCATAGGATAATGGTATACATGAGAAGTGACTCACTATGTTAAACAGGTGATCCAATACATATTTCTGAGAACGACGTTATTCTTGCTGTTTTCACCGTCTTCCTGCAACAAAACAGGGAGTATAAACTGTTATGCATATCACGTAATATATATTCATATGTGAAAGCTGTGATGTAACGGCACATATCAACCGAGCAAGTATAGATTGTTTGTCCACGTGCAATGTAGGTTTGTTGATTGAATGGCATGCCAGATCTAGGATGATCTATAAATTTGACAAATGATCCTACATTTGACGTGCCATTCAATTAACAAAGCTAGATTGCAAGCAAACAAATTATCTTAACTTGTTTGAGTGTTGTGCATTTAAGGTATATCAGTTTTTATTCCTTGCCTATAACGGTTTAATTTTGTAACCTCTATGTTTTTACCTTTCAGCATTTTGTCTCCATTTTTTTTTCCTTTCTTCGGCTCGTTACTTTATATCTAGAAATACATTTTTTTGTTAACCTTTTTTCTACTCTTGTTTTTTTTTCAAAAGATGAAATTCTGTGTTTTGGCGCTTCTCATGTGAAAAAATGGTGACCATGCCAAAAGATGCCTCGATTGATGGTCATTTATAAGGAATCAAAAGTTATGATTACTTCTACTACATTTGCAGCTATATAGTGCCAATCAAATCAAAAGTGTAATAAGACATGTGCTATTACATCATAGCAATAATAACCAACCCATAATTTGCTCTTTAAAAGACACATATACCATCCCAAAAACACATACAAAAGAAAATCTGACCCAAATCTCAAATAAAATAAAAAAAGGTGGAGGAAAAAATAAATATGAACACACCTATGCCTTTTTGCGAAGGCCTTGATGTTGCTGCTGGGTCTAGCTTTGTGAAGGATATGATGATTGTTCAATTTGGAAGAGAGGTGAGCGCGACCATGGTGGATGAAGCAGAACTGCTGAAAAAGGTTCAGGACATCAGGGCTCGTGTAGCAGAACGGGAATATGTGATTGGAGAGTTGTAACTCTTGTATCCGTTTGATTCTTCTGTGCAAAGTATCTCAGAGCTCAAAAAGTTGCAGACCGAAGATTTAAGCGAAGCTGCAGAGTTCCTGGAAAATGTGACGAAGAAGCAAGAGCGAGTACAGGAGCTTTTGTCATTCATCGAGAAGTTGAAGGGGATGGTGTATTGACATCTTTAGCGGGCTTGCTCCATAAGTGGTTAGGCACGGTCGCGAAGGCAATCCAAGAACTCGTTATAATAACTTTATTGTTAGTGTATGAGCAACAAAGTTAATAATTAAAAGTTTTAAAATTATGCCATCCGAACTTGCGGTGTTAAATGTAAAGGGTAAATGGTCGCAAAGCAAAATACCAAACCTAATATATAGCATACCATACTTTATATGCGCCACGCATCGATAAACTCACCAACTACCTATACATGTTCTTTTGAGTGGAAGGCATGCAAAGACCGGTAATCGATGTAGGTCATCTGCTTTTGTTGACCGCCTTTTTTTCCGTGATGGCATGAAAACGTGGTATCATATATTAGCTCTCCGTCCGAGGAAAAAAACAAAAAAAATATGAAGATGTGCTTGCAGAATCGAAAGTTTTATGTAAAAACAAACAGTAAAGTTGAAATTTTACAAACCGAATTTGAAAAGATAAGAGCAAAAGTAACTTTCCATTGCCGCATCACTCATCGTCATCCAATAATGCCTTTTGTACCGCACCTATACTGCAAAGGGTGGAAAACTCAAGAACAATACACGCATGGGCTCTGAGAAGTGCGACAAAGAATAAGAAACCCAAAAATTAGCATGCACAATGATGCATTTAAAACATTGTAATGGTTATAGTGAAGCGAAAAGACATACCGAATTCGAAGAATGAATGTTCATTTTTGAAACGTAAATGAAATGTTCTATAACCAAAGTTCATACACTTCAAAGACGACATGCCGGTAAGTTGTCATAATCTCGGAGAAGTGGCTTTTAAAAACAACACGCCACTTGATTTATCATGTCTTTTAAAATTTTAGCCGACATGCCATGAACCAAAGCAAGGACGCTTATTATGCCCTTTAATATCGACCTCGGACACCGCGAACTGGTGGCAAGATCGAGACTCGCATGGTCCGCAACCACAATTCGGATTAGGGTGCCTTGCCAAAACATGAGAGTCTATGAAGCGCTCGCCACCAAACACATAAATGCAGAAACTATCATCATCGACGTTCTAAATTTAGAATACATGCATAACCGCTATAACATGAAGCATATCCAATTGCACGTGACTTCAAATTAAACCAAAATCAAATTGTCGATCTGTTTTTGCACTAACGCAACCATAAGTAACATTCCAAAGAACTATAAGTAATATTCCAAAGAACCATAAGCAACACCTACTTATTCTAACACCTACAATATAAAAGAATCACGCCGCCTTTACTGACTATAATCGAAAGTTTTCCATATAAGAGTAGGAGGCTTGTATGTTATCGCATACTTGTGCACATTGAAAAATACATCGCCTTTTTAGTCAGTCCTTTTGAGTGGAAGGCCATCTTGTTAACCCACCCGTTCTATTCATCCCTACTCACATCCCTCCTTTTCATCTTAGAAAGTATCATCACCAAGTTATCACCTTACAATACACTCATAAATGTCACAACACGAAGAACATCTCGATTGCATCAAACTTTAATATTAAACCCCAAATCAAAGTATGGGAGGTATTTCCATGGAGTTATATTGAGTTGTATCTTTAAAAAAGAGGCAATGTGAGTAGGAATGGTCGAACCGAAACAGTTTGCGAAAAAAAATCACCATTAAAATAGTATTCATAAGTCATAGCAACGCCGAAATGCGAACATCGCAACAGATTAGCACTGTCATGGTCGCAATCGCACGCGGATGCGGTTGCCACGCCAATGCATGCGAGGGTGCTAAAGCATGCTAACAAACCGTATCAATGTAGAAACCCATCATCATCGCGTTATTAATCTCATGACACGACACATGCCGCCAGGTATTATATACTTTACATTTGCCGGGTTCGCTTTTAGCGACGTGAGAGATTTTTCTCGACACATGGCTCGGGATGGGCGAATATCCAAGCAAAAGGATACACCCGCCATGGTCGCAACAGCTTCTGTCACCCCGCCAAGATACGGGCCATCTCACATTTACCGAATAAACCCCAATTCATCACAACCTAAAAAGGAATGCAATCACAACCATTCAAAGAATGCACGAATGCCAAAACGCAATCACGTAAATCAACATTCATGGATTCCCTTTATATAACAGTTGTAAAGGGTAACAATACCTCCTTCCACTGGAATTTAAGCATCCCGTGTCTCAGATGGTATCTGCGCATGGTCGATATCCTCGGTCGTCCGATAATGCCATTGTATGGAGGGGATTTGATCACCATAAAATTCATCTAGGTTGTTGTGTAGTAGTAGTTATTACCACTCGACTAGTAGTCGTAATTACCCCATGGGCCATATCTTTTCGCTGTGAAGCCGATCGTCATTGTTGACGGGCTCAATTGATCACAGATCTCCGCGCAATCGCTTGAAACAAAGGTTCGACATTATATCTGCAGACGCCTCCACCATCAACATACATGCGTGGATGTCGTGACCCCGCATTAATTTCGATGATGAGCGGCTCTACCTCTGCGTTATGCGTAGTTAAGGTAGGGAAAGTGATTGCACCCGTGGGAAAACTTCGGCCGACCTTCCGCTCGGTTGTTCATTGCCATGATCAGATCATGTAAATGGTGTCACTTTATCTTTGGGTCCTTCTTTCTTATTCCCGCCTTTTGTCTATCTTTCCTTCTTTGATGTTCTTGACCAAATGGTCCGCCTACCTTCTTTGACTAGTTTGTCGATGAGTGGTGCAATGGACACATTCATTAGTAGTGTGCCCTTCATGTCGTGATAGTCGCAATACCCACCTCCTACGCGTCGATCCTATGGGGTGTGCATGGGTGGAGGTCTTGGGAAATTCGCCTGCTATGCAGTATCTCCTTTGGAGTCTTTGTCACGGGTATACTTGTCGTTGTCCCGCCCGCCCCACGGGCTGCGATAACTCCTCATTATGCATTACTCCGTCCGGTGGATTGTCTCCTGTGTTGTTCCTGACCGGTTGTTCGAGTAGCTTTTCTTGCTATCGCCAGGCGGCCTCTCGACGAAGGACCGTGTGTTTCATGATTTCATCAAAGGATTGGGAATCTTGTCATTCAACCTTGATGAGTTCGGGTTATTGACCCCATTCATGAACCCCGAGATTTTTAGCACCGGGACATGCTTTAACTTGTATGCATTCGTCTTTGAAGCGCCCATATAAGCTTGTAGATTTCCTTGGCGTTGTTTGACCTCGCTAGTTCAACGGGTTCTTAGCACACTTCTACGTTGAGTAAAGTTTAGGCGTAACGCCTTTCAATTCTTCAAAACCATTGATGCTTCACTGGAAGCTTGTCAACCGCCCGCACATTTCCTATTAGTGTAGAATTGAACATGTGGCACCATACGGGTTGTGGCCGCCAATTGTAGCGGCCGATTCGAAATTTTTAGTGATCATCGGGATCACCTGCTTCGTCATAGGTTTTACGCTGGCGGGCATGCGCCTCCTTTTGTTCTCGAGAAATCAATGATGCACCGAGTGAACGATCCACTTTTGACGGCGCCATGGAGAGATATGTCTTCATCCTCTTGGTTAAGATATTTGTTTCGGATTTCAGTCCGGCCGCTATCCTCGTTGTCCGAGGAGTTACGAGGGATAAGCTTTCCTTTTTCGACGCTTTGCGCCGATCGCCCTCGACCGCGACTTGAAGGACTTTCACTGGGGAGTATCGCCGCCAAGTCCGTCCTGAACTCTTCGGCTACCAAGCCTGGCGTGGACATTGGTACGCCGTTCATCTTCCTCGCTTCCTTCCAGATGCTGCGAGTTAGATATCTCATCATCCTCAACTCTCCTCCCAATTCTGTTAAACACCGGGGGTCGGCGGCTATCCCTTCCGCGCTTCTCCTTCTGACGGCGCGGCGAGGACGTTTCATATTCAGAGTCGAAATTGAGTCGAGCATGCAGGCTTCGACTCGACCTCTTTTTGCTTTCTCTTGCATGAGGTCGCCAAGGTTTCGCTATTTTGAGATACGAAATCTCCGGCGAGTTCCGGTGACTCTTCTAGAGTGAGGTGTCGCTTCTACCACCGGGCCCTTGTTTCGCCGGTGCATCCGGTGCCTTCAAGGGGCCGCTTAATAATCTTGATTGAAGGGAGTAGCAAAACGTGCGCAGCCGGATCTCCCCGTGACCGTGGTGGTGGTAGTCGCTGGGTTATCCTCGAGCGTTGTTCCACCATGTGGAAAACTAGGTCTGGCCTAACCTTGATTTTAGCAACACCGTTGTCCCAAGGGTCCGCTTGGAAGTCGATCCGGTGTGCAACTTCTTTCCCGTAAGGTCTGTTTTGCGATCGCCGGTTTCCGTGCTTCGTCATTCTAGTTCTTAGTTTTTAGTTATTGGTCCCACGGATGGCGCCACTTGTTGATACAAAAGTTGCGTTCCTTGTTGGGCTCCGCCTCGTACTCAATTGAGTCTTGATTCTTGAGACCGCGCACTAAGTATCGTAAAACACCGTTAGGCTTATTGTGGATTGTTTCCACGATTATCCTCCCGTGAGAGTAAGTAATCGGTTTAGGGTTAAAGGAGAGTTAGGGTTTTAGATCGTACTTTAACGAGGATAGATTCCTTTATATACACACGGATTCCTTGTTGGTTCCGTGTTCGCCAACCTTCGCGATCCCGCCTAAGTCGGTTGGGGAATGATTATCTCTAAAGATTAGAAGATATCCGATATCGTATTCCATAAATAACTTCGGATTGGGCCTTCGGCCCAAACACTTATCGGCTTAGCCCGCCAGGCCGGGCTCGTTAGCATCGGACTTTAGTCGGGCGTGACCCGAATATAGACTATACGTCATCGTAAATCAACATTCATGGGACCGCTCTCGCATATGTAATCTGCAAGAATCAAATGAAAGTTTCGTAAAATCATATTTAACCAACCTCGGTAGAAAAGGCCAACCGACGTATTCAAAAGCTAAACATAATTTCTATTATGGTCATACCTTTTAGATCCAAATGTATATCTCCGTAAAATTATTTTACAATATAATGATCCAAACATAGTGAAATCATGATTGAAAACAATGGCCATAGTTATAGCAAAGGGCTCAAACAAAGCAAAAGCAAGATCGTTATGCTGCGACCATGGTCGCAACCATCTCGTTACCCCGCCAAGGCATGTTTTGAGGCTCAAATTTGATTTGTAGGACCACCACGATATCAACCTTATCATGAAATACCCACGTTAACCACGCTTAAGCGTAGAACTCGTGAAACCCAAACACAACCATATGCGAGAAGTAAGATGAGAAAGATGGTGACTTGATGTTATATTCGTGTATGTGAGAGGATAAAGATAAACACAATATGTTGAATATTCCAAAGGAAAAACACACACACACACTTTTAGCACACCCTCAAATGACCATTTGAGGGGTATTTATAGTACAAGAGGTTTGTTGCCCTAAAGGCTTTGCTTGGGCTTTTCGTGGGTTGGACATGGATTGGGCTTTGATACTTAAGCTTCAAACGACTAGCATAATCATAACGCCAGCCATTTAGCTTAGTCCAATCCACGAGCCCGCTGACTATTCTATCACGATATCTAACACACGTTACAAAGTTCCTAATCGTGAATGACCATCACTTCTAATAAAACTATTATACAACAATCTCCCTGCGGGTGGTCATTCAAATGATGCTTCACTTGGTTAGGTTCTTTACTTTCCTTGAGCTTGAACTTTATGTAGATATAGAATAGTCTTGATTCTTTGTTCCTTCATGCTTTGTGATCAATTAATGTGGTTGTCTCCGTTGTCAACTTTGTTGGTTTGGTATCTCCACGCCTTTCTCTACCATGCTCACACTTCTATTTGACTTTGAGTTTCCAATGATGTAGTTCTCGAGTCTTTAAACTTTGTAGATTCCTTGACTTTGACGAAGAATCATCTTAAACTTTTGTTGCCTTTGATTTTGATGAGAACTTTCATGAGTTGTTGGTATGAGCATGTGGCGAGTCTGCATGATCCATCCGCCCCGAGCTTCCATAAGAAGAAAACATAAAACAAAGTTAGTAATAAGCGGATTCCGCACTTACAAGTTTGAATTTCGAGGTGTTAACAAAGATAGTGTGAAAACACATCTCTAATTTTACAAAGGCCGCTCGAACCGGAGTCCCACAAGTGAGATAACGCGATGTACCAAGCACACCTACAGCTCGGATGAGTCCGAGGTACACCAAGCATCACCTCACGATCAGAGACTGCTTGAGACACACTCGCGTAATCCATGGGGAGTTACCGGTGACTGCTGTCGGCGTCGCTGATGTTGACCCCGGCAGAGTTTCCATTCAATCATCAAGATCATGTATGAAACTTCTCATAAATGTTCCGGCAGATTGCTAAGATCTCAGAGGACTCTATAATATGTCACTTGTGTCCTTATTGATGAACAACAAGCTATGTCATGTCAAGTGTTCCTATGAGATCTTTTGATGAATCTCGTGGCTCTAGACTCAATAGTGCATTTTGGTTTTCCCGAGCGGAGACTAGGGAGAGGGTCTCCTTCTTCAATACCAACGATCTCTAAGAGAAAGTCGATAGATTATGTAGGTTCCCATGAGAATGAAACAAACCTTTTGAGAGGAATTGAGTGGCTAGAAGGTTTAGTGCAAGCGTCACCGGGTCCATGACGCCTTTGTCTTCAATACCAAGGTCATCTAGTGACAACCAAGAGTATATGTATTGAACCCGGTTTCTGCGCCTAAGGTTGAATATGGAGGGCTATTTCTTTTCACCCTTTTCATTACATTTCTTTTAATTCTTCAACCCCTTCTTTCTCCTTTCTCACACTACTCCTTTTTTCAATCATACCTAAGGACTTCTAATACTAACTATTTGTGATGTCCTTGGTAGATCCTTCCGCTCAAGGATCATAGGACGGATTTCTATCCTTAGTCACCTTATAACCCATGACCGTCCTATTGTTGCCATAAAACCGCTTTTCATGAAAATCTCTCGTGAGTGTTTATGATAGAAAACATGTTTGCAACACTCGTGAGTTTTATATTTTCGTAAACACTCCCCTTCACATGTGCTTATAATTTTTGACGTAACCGCACATAGAGGGTAGAGTTCGCACTTTTTGAATTGATCGACTTTAAATGAACAAGACCGATTCGAGACACGTTTACATCACTAGAGAACTAGCTTGAAATTATTACCCGTCCTGGTCAAGTCCATAGAAAGTTTCTCGAGATGGTACATAATTCCTCGTCAATTCATTGGTTACAACTGAGTCGAGCTCCTTTTGAGATTCAAACAACGATCATTAAACTTTTTTTTGATCACAATTTAATCACGTCTCCTCCCCCTCAAAAATAGCATATTCGTGATATTTTTGATATTAACGGATTAAAAAAACATTTTAGAATCTTTTGGGGAGACAAACGGATTTGATTTAAGCATGAATTTGGAACATTTTGTTTTATACTCCCCCTTTAATAAAGCATATTCAATTAAAGGGTTTTAGAGGGAGTTATCTTGAGCACAAAATATTTTGAAATATTTTGAAAATCTTTTGAACAATCTTGAAAAGGTGCTCAAGATGATGATGATTTCTCACCATTTTAAATGTAGTGCATCAAGCGCACACTGATTTTTCTATCAAAGCACGAGTTTTGATTTGAAAATAATCAAAAGTCATCATTTTGGTCCGGTTTTGTAATCAAGTATACGAAAGCCATTTTATGAAGAAATTGAGAAACGACATGTTTTAGAAAACAATTTAAAGAACTCTCGCCAAGCATCCAGTGACATGCCCGTATCATTGTTGAATGACATTTCTAGAGACGCATCAATATCGATTATACAAGAGACATGTCGAGAAGAATATTTTGGATTTTGATTTTATATTGTTTTTGTATTTTTGAAAGTTTTATATTTTTATATTTTGCTTTTGTTGGTTTTTCAAATTTTGTATTTTGTTTTTCAAAATATTTACAAATAAGCTTTTTGGAAAATCATTTTCAAGAAGATTCGAGAAGACGTTCTAACTCCTCGTGGGTTAGGCTTCAGATTCCAATTGGTCGAACTAAATACTCAAATCTTTCTTTGGAAGGGCTTTCGTTAATAGATCGGTGAGTTGGTAATCTGTCTTCACGAAGAATAATTCAACAGCACCATTTTCGACGTACTTTGATGAAGTGGTAGCGGACTCGATATGCTTAGTCTTTGAGTGATGAACAGATTGCATGATATGGCTATGGCACTTTTCGAGTCACAATACATAGGTATTTTATCGAAAGTATAACCATAATCGCGAGTTGTGTTCTCATCCATAGAACTTGAGCACAACACGCAGATAGAGACACATACTCGCCTTGCCGGTTGAAAGTGCAAGGCAATCTTGTTTCTTTGAAGACCAAACGACTAACTTTTCACCCAAAATTGTGCTCCTCCGGATGTACTTTTTGTCAGAATTTGATCACCGCGTGGTCCGCATCCGAAAAGGCATTAGATCAAATCGATTCCTTCGGATACCAAAGTCTCATGTGAATGGATGACTTCGTGCACCGAAGATCCGCTTAACCTCTTTGAGGTGCAGCTCGTAGGCTTAGCTCGAAACCGTGCTAATAAGCAAACAAAGAAATGAATATCCGTCGACTAGCAGTGAGGTACATGAGAGAACCAATCATGCTCCGATATTTCTTCTGATCAATAGGTTTCCCAAACAAATCGGCTTCAATTTTGGTGAAGTTACCATTGGTGTTCCGACCGAGTCACAATTATCCATACCATGATTTTTCAAAATCTCGCTTGTGTATTTAGCTTGATTTATAAAAATTCCACGAGGGACCGATGTATTTGTAAACCAAGAAAGAATTTTAGTTCCCCATCATGGACATTTCAAATTTGCTTTTCATGAGATTTTCAAAATGTTTTGAAAGATTCGGATTAGTGGACCCAAAGATGATGTCGCCCACATAACCGAACAATCAAAATGTCGTTTTGCATTTTGTGTAAACAAGGTAGGATCACTGTTCCTTTGGTGAAATTGTTTTGGATAAGGAAAGAGGACATGTCATCATACCACGCCTTGAGCTTGTTTTAATCCATAGATTGCCTTTTGAGTTTGTAGACGAGTCGGATGTTCCATGTCTATGAAGCCTTCCGGGTCGACTCACGACACTTCTTCTTTCGTAGTTCCATTCAAGAACGCGGTCTTAATGTCCATCCGATAAACCGTGATGTTTTTGTGAGTCGCATAGGCTAAGAATATCCTGATCGCTTCAAGTCTAGCTACCGTGCCAATGACTCTCAAAGTCTATCCTTCCTCCTGCTCTGTATCCTTTGGCCACAAGACGAGCTTTGTTGCGTAATTACGCCATCTCTTCATCCTTTTGTTCTTCCATAACCATTTGAGATCAATGACGCCGAATGCCAATTGGTCTTGGAACCATTTCCAAGAGTCATGAAGACGGTGATTGAGAAGTTCCTCCTACATCGCTTCTATCCATGCGGATCCGCCATTGCCTCCCTAATGTTTTTCGGTTCAATATTGCTAATTGAGCAAAGGTAAATGCACAAGTCGCAATTGGTGGCAAGTTGACGCCTCGTCTGAATTGGCCTGAAGGTTCACCAATAACTTGTTCAATAGGGTGGTCTTTTGTCCACTTCGTAGTGAAGGATACCGTTGGTTAAACGAGGCGAGTTAGATGGTTCTCGTAAGCTCAAGAAGATTCACCGATTCCGTAGCAAACGGGTTTTCAAATAAGTCTTCATCTAACGTTGCATCATTCGTTTTGGTTTTGCTCATCAACCGCCGGTAGAACGGGTGCAAGAACTTGAGTAGATGTATGATGTAGATGGAGTTGGTGCATTGATTTCGACCGCTGTAGATGCATCTTCGTTGGTGGTGGAGGATGATTTTGAGCGGGTGCAATGGAATGATGGTTTGATGCATTTGTCGAGGTTCCACCATAGTATTCATCGAACATTAACTCAAGAAATTCTCCCATTCTTGTTCTTTAGGATTGTCAAACGAAGTTGATTGAGCTCTTTGAGGTACGAGTCCCGAACTCGATGTGTCCGTAAGTCCGTCGGTTTAGTGCGGGTTCTAGAGCGAGTCTCTCGAAGCCATATGTGAAAGTTCATCAAATTTCACATTCATTGTCTCCATGATCCTCCTAGTCCTTCATATACACCCCGAATGCCCTCGAGTTATCTCAATATCCAATGAAGATTCCAATATCACCTTTAGCTTTCAATTTACCTAGATCTTCTCTCGTCATTCGTAGGATAGCACAAAGCGCCAAACACGTGAAAGTAAGAGATATCGTTTTTCTTGTTCACAAGCTCATATGGGGTTTTATTGAATCTTGTATGGATAAGGGATCGGCTCGAGTGAAACAAGCAGGGCAACAAAGATTAGCCCATAGAAATAACGGCACTAGAATAAATTAGCATTGTGCGAGCAACTTCCACAAGAGTACGATTTCTTCTTTCAACTACCCCATTCTGCACGTGGAGTTCTAACAACCGATGTCCGATGTGTAATTCCAACATCTTCAAAATAAGTTATTAACTCCCGATTTGAGAATTCGTGTCGTTGTCTGCTCTAACAACTCTTACGGAGCTTGAAGAAGTACTTGAATACGTTTCAGGAAGGTAATGATGATGCCTGGTGCTTCGTATTTTGATCTCAGAAACTTAACCCATGTATATCTCGAATAATCATCGACGACAACAAGAATATACTTTTTCCCGTTAATGCTTTCAACTCTCATTGGGCCACATAAGTCCATGTGCAACATATGCAACTTTGCTTCCGAACTAGGTACGGTTTTGGGTTTATATGATGCTATTTTGCTTTTTCCTTGTTCGCATGATGGACATAAGTGATCCTTGGTGTATTTGAACTTTGGAAGTCCATTGACGATGTTGTCTTTGGCAAGATTGTTGATGGTGTCAAAATTGAGATGGGATAACCGCTTGTGCCACAACCAGATCGAGTTCCGGATGCTCGTGTCATAAGACATATTGGTGATGAAGAGGCCATTTGATTGATGTCGATAGCATACAAGTTTGTATCCCGATTCCCGCTAAGAGATCGCCATCCAAGTTTCTAACGAAGCAAGCATTTCTCCTAAAAGCAACCTCTAAATCAGATCACGTAACCGCCTGACCGAGAACAAATTGTGTCCCAACCTTCGACATAGTAAACCCGAGTGATTAAATAATTTCCAAAAGGTAGATCTCCATAACCCATGATAGCTGCTACATGATCATTTCAAACGACGGTTCCCATGAATTTCCGCACGAAATTGATCACAGCCTTCAGATTCTTGGTCATGTGCTTGGAGCAACCCGAGTCGACGATCCAAAGACAAATTTCGATAACTCGCCAAGAATGTAAAAGAATATTGTGGAAACCATTTTGATTTAGGTTCCTTTGGGTTAGAGGTAAAATCTCGATCACACTCAAAGAGGTTTTCTATAGGGAATACCGTTTAGCACTCATTGTACCATTCTCGAGTGTGAAAGTTCTACCTGGGTTTCCAAATATCATCCCTAAAGTATACACATTGGTTCCTCGTCAAGAGTGTAAAGCCTAAGTTTTGCAACTAGTCTTCCTACTGCTTAGCGAATTACTTTTGGGACGTTCTTCTTAACAGTTTATCATTCACATTCTTAGAAACACAATCATCTTGAACATTTAAAGATTTCTTGCAAGTTAAACAAAGAGATTCAACACATTCATTAGACTTAGCAAGTTTCACTGTTCAAGACATTCAGATGAAATGTCTTTCTTATTCAAAAGCGGTAAATTCCTATGGTTTTCTTCACTTTCTTCTCTTTATTCAAGCTATTACTCCTAGAGGCAATGAGACTCTATTGTTCCTTGTATTGCTCTTAGGCTTTAGTCTCGCTGCTCCTAGAGGTGCTTTCTAGTCCCGTAGAAGGTAAGGCACACGATTAGATTCACATTTTATGAAGGGAGGTGGTTTCACTTTCCTAGTCTCTTTAGAGTGCTTTTCTAAACTTATGTCGTTTGTTCCATATGTTTTAGATGTGAGGCGTACGCATTAGTGGTACTCATCTTAAAAAGGCCAAAGCTAAAACTTTTGGTTTCTCGATAACCGCTTTTCCCTTATCAATATGTTGTTTAGGTAGGCGGTGGAGTGACCGGTTTGATGAAACATTTTTCTCATTGACTTTTGGAGGAGGCATAGAAATGTATATTTTGGTTTGGAAACCGGTTTGGTAACATTTTCTTTCTCCAGTCAATGGTTTTTAATCACAGATCCACCGCCTTTCCTTTTGACTTTCCAATGAGCCCTCAAAAGATTATTTTTCGCTTTCATGTCATTGTAGGCACGCCATACGACAATTTGTCATATTTGCATTCCTCGCTTTATGATCAAGTTGTTTAAAATATGAGACATTTTCTTTTCAAGTTTCATAAGAGCTTTTTCATATTTTGAAACAATTTCGGAGGTCTCGATCGAGTCTTTCATGATCTTCAACGTAATATGTTTTCAAAATGATGGACATAATATCGAGTCGAACATCTTCAAGAGAGAATCATTTAAATTTTCCAAAACTTTGAGTGTTCAACACTTTCATTGGCTTGCTTTACTGTGGATTTATGGTCCTTGACAAAGTCACTGCTTCTTTCAAAAGGCTTGTTCAAAATAAATTACCCTTGAGTTGATGTTATTCAAATTGAGGGCAATTTCGCTTCAAAAACTTTTTGTTCAATATCAAATCTATTAAACCGATGTTGGTTGTAATATGAGTTTTAGTTTTAACAGCCTCCTAAAGTCGCCCAATTCTAGTTTTAACATCGCCTAAAATGCTTCGCGCATCACTTGTGTTAAAAGGATTGTTTGAAGACATTTGTTCAATGTTCGAAAGAGATTTGAGACAACCGGTTTTGAAACCGATTTTGAAACAGTGTTGACACTTTGTTTGAAACACTTGGTTTGGTGGAAAACGTTGATTGAGAAACAAACGAAATACCATTAATTTGGTTCCATTTATTATAATCAATAGGTTTGATTTCGGATGTTTTGTTTCATTTTTGATCTACTCTCCTCGATAGTTCCAACGTTTCAAGAGAATCATGCACAATTATAGGTTCATGCAAAGGTTTTCCATTGTTCAACACATTCCGCTCTTTCCGAGATTTCTTGAGGAACGAAGGAGGTGAGTTACCAAGAGCCATTTTTGAGTAGTTTGAAAATCGGATTTACTTGATTAGAAAGCATCTTGTTTGTCTTAGCGGAATGACCCGTTGTAAGAAGTAAATTATCCAATTTTTGATAATTTCATTTTTATCCGTAATTTCATCAAGAAGAGAATCTTCGCTTTGAAAAATCACGATCAACTGCTTTCTTCTCTTTTCAAGTTCGTAAAATGCTTTTTGTTTAGAAAGTTGGTTGTTTAGATCGAAATTTCCTTGTTTAAAGATTTTATTTTCAAATTCGATTCACATCAAGTGTATCGATTTGAGTTGCAATTGTTTTTCTTAAAATGTAATCTCAGAACCAATTTCTAATTCGACATTTTGTTTGTATGAAATTCATAGGCTCTGCTGCTCTTTGTAACTCTCAAGCTCGCTGGTCAATTTAGCATTCGCGGCCTTAACTTCGCGATTGACCGCTTTAACTTTCTCAATTTCAATGCCACGCTTTTGATTAATGATTCAAAATAGCACGTGTTTCCTCATCGCCTCAAGATTTTGTGCCACACGCCTCCATTAGGATCCACATCCGAGTCTCGAGTTAGTATAGCTACAACTCGGATTGTCCGTATGTATCATAAGTAGGTACCGTGTCACGTAACGTCGCTCGTTATGAGTAAACACATCAAATATGACATTGTTATAGCATGGATCAATGATTGGTACCTCGACATCGCGTTGGCGCCATAGATGCGGAGGTGCGTCGAGTCAAGGTCGTACTTAGTCTCCTCAAGATTTGCCATGAAGATGCGTCAGACACTTTCCTCGAGGTCTTCCAAATCATCCACAATAGCGAAAAATCATTTTCCTCAAGACTCAACCGCATCCCCGCTTGCTTCTTCGAGCTAACAAAGATAGCTTTCAAGAAACTCAAGATTCTTCTTGTGTGGCTTAGTGGGACGCTTTCGTGCCATGTGACCTATTCCTTGACAAATATAACACTTAAGTTGATTGCCTCGATTCACATTTCCATAATTCCCAACGATCGAGTCGCAACATTCCCATTCGATTACCCATCGCTTATTCCCAACATTCGACCCATCCGACACTCGATTCGAACCGCCTTACCCATGCGAAATCCAAGAGATATCCTCGATGATTCCCAATAACTCCAACCATTTGACCTTGATGACCCATATTCACTCCTCGGTCAGTAACTTGCTGCTGCGAGTGTTTGATGAAACCGATGGTTGTTGTTAGTTGGTGTGGAATAGCGACCTCGAATGATTTACCCAATAAAGAGAATACTTGAGCCAAAGCTTCTTCGGGTTCCATTTCAAGATCAATGATTCCTTGTTCCTGGTAATGTTGTTGTTCAGGTGGATAGTTTTGTTGTTGTGGTTGTGGAATGTATTGCTGCAAATTGTTGTTGTTGGAAGATGATGAAGCTTGTTGTTGTGAATTCACTGAAGGTTGAGTCTTTGCAATAAGTGCCAATGGATCATGATTCTTTGCCAATCTTTCTTTCCCGACTTCATTCGCTTCAGCTTTGGTTTTGTTTGAAAATCATTCATTGATCAAAGTTCACCCGATGAAGGTCTTTGTTTGGTTGACAATAGTGACATATCGCCCCATTCTTCCGGAAGATTGTTCAGAACTTGATGTTTTGAACGATAGTTCGGTGCTAGCTTGTTTCGATTAGCTCATTCATCAAAGTGCAAAACCTTCCATAGTAGGATTCAATGGATTCTCCGGAGTTGAAGTAAACTTTTCCCATTCGCTTAGCGACTTGTTCTCCATGTCTTGTTGACCAATTTACGCTCCATGACAAAGCCGCCTAACACGCTCCCACATATCGAAAGCAGCTTCACAACCGCTCACCGCAAAGAAATATGTCTATTGGTAAACCCATTGGACAATATGAATTGCCATGTCATCTCGTGATCGACTTGCTTCGATCCTCTTCTGTACTCGATTCGGTTTGAGTATGATAAGATGGTGGGACGTCAGGAGTTCCGTGGTCTAGGATTTGTCGAGGCTTGAAGGGTCCATTCGTAATGGAGTTAATCATGAGTTTTCCATTAGGTTTGGTCTTGATGTAGCGAAGCATACGACTTTTCCATTGAAGATAACCACCTTTTGCCAAATAGAGGTCGGTTTTCGCACCGCCGCATGAATGTCTTGTCGAGTTGCCATTGATGAAGGTATGATCCGATAAAGTTGATGTAGGATCGATTCAACGATAAAGGAGTTGTGGTTGATGAAGATTAAGCTCGAGCTTGAGGTGTTTCGAAAGTCGTATCAGTAACCTTGGTTCTTAAAAAATTTCGCCCAAAATTTGAAATTCACTATAAAATCAATTCTAAGATCGTATGAAAATTTGAGTTATGACAATTTTGACGTCAAATTTGACTGAAAATTTGAATTGGGTCCAAAATTTGAATTTTTGACCAAAATTTTCCAAGTTAAACCAAAATTTGAATCTCGTAAAATTGAACGCTTAGTCTCCTCAAAATTTAAATTTTACTCAAGTTACGAGTAGAAATGACCAACGAACCAAAAAGAGTTTAAAACTTAACTAAAACGCGTAGAAGCTTCGAACTTTTGCAAAAACTCAAACTTTAGCACCAAATAAACCTTAAACCACAAGAATCTTGAATTTTTAAGTGCAAAAATTAAAGCTTTAAGCGTGACAACTTTTATAACAAAGCTACGCGTATCACTACTAAAAAACTTCAACCAAAACACTCCTAAACCATTGTTAGGCGATTGATACCAATTGTAGGACCACTACGATATCAACCTTATCACGAAATACCCACGTTAACCACATTTAAGCGTAGAACTCGTGAAACCCAAACACAACCATATGCGTAGAAGTAAGATGAGAAAGATGGTGACTTGATGTTATATTTGTGTATGTGAGAGGATAAAGATAAACACAATATGTTGAATATTCCAAAGGAAAAAAACACACACACACACTTTCAGCACACCCTCAAATGACCATTTGAGGGGTATTTATAGTACAAGAGGTTTGTTGCCCTAAAGGCTTTGCTTGGGCTTTTCGGTTGGACATGGATTGGGCTTTGGATACTTAAGCTTCAAACGACTAGCATAATCATAACGCCTAGCCATTTAGCTTAGTCCAATCCACGAGCCCGTTGACTATTCTATCACGATATCTAACACACGTTACAAAGTTCCTAATCGTGAATGACCATCACTTCTAATAAAACTATTAAGGCTAACATGATTGGCACTCGAACAACAGCATCGACGCTTTTTTAGGCAGCCTGTTTGCCTGGAAGGCCACCAGGTTAACCAACTCATATCAAAATCTAACCCGCAGAAAGCGCTTAACCATAAGGCATGACATCCAGCCCAACCAACATGGAGAAGCTTTTTTATTTTCACACTGACTAAATCAACATGAACCATCAACACCAAAGGCTAAATAAACCTAAAATAACCCTAAACCGAAGTAAACAGACGATACCATGATTACCATAAATATGGAGTAAAATAAGGCCTAAACAAAGTAAACAAAGATTTTAGACCTTTAATCGCTTGCCCAAAATCAACAAATACGCAGCTAGGGGTTTTGATAAACCACTGTAGGCAAAACCTTGTGGCCAACAGAGATCCACAAAATGGATAAAAATATTGTTTCCATGATACGAATCACTGTAACCCTCTCACCAACCAGCATACGAACACGCAAAGATGCCTACTTGAATCAAGGTACCGGAGTTTTTTTCCCCGGAAATATACCCAGGCGGATCTAAGATGAAAAGGAGGAATGTGAGCAGAGATGAATAGAACAGGCGGGTTTACCAAATGGGGCTCCAACCAAAAGAACGGGAAAAAAAGGCACGTCACATTTATTCTCTCTCTACACTGTAGAAAGAAATCCCAATAAATGTAAGATAGTATAGAGATATACCCAGGCGGATTTAAGATGAAAAGGAGACATCTGAGTAGGGATGAATAGAACGGCGAGCCAACCAAATGGGGTTCCGTCCAAATCAGCAACCTGTCATGGCTGCAACCGCAACGTGGATGTGGTTGCCACGCCAACAGATAGGGGGTGCTAAAGCATGCTAACGAACCAGATCAACGCAGAAACCTATCATCATTGCGTTATTAATCTCATGACACGCCACATGCTACTTTTATATTATATTATACTATGTTACATTTATTGGGATATACTTTCACGTTTGCTGGGTTGGATTTTTCAGCTACGTGTGAGAACTTTGGTAGACACACGGCTCAGATAGGCGAATATCCAACCAAAAAGGATACACCCGCCATGGCTGCAACAGTTGCCTGTCACCCTGCCAAGATACGGGCCATCTCACATTTACCGAATAAACCCCAATTCATCACAGCCTAAAAAAAGGAATGCAACCGTCAACCATTCAGCATTGCACGAATGGCAAAAACTGCAACCACAGAAATGAACATTAATGGGAGCGTTCTCTGCATCTGTAATCTGCAAGAATGAAATGAAAGTTTCAGAAAATCATATTTAACAAGCTTCAGCGCAAAAGGCCAACTGACAGAAACAAAAGCGCCGAACATAATTTCTATTATGGTCATACCTTTTAGATCCAGCCAGGTATATCTCCAGAAAATTATTTTACAATATAATGATCCAAACATAGCTGCAATCACGTATTGAAAACAATGGCCATAGTTATAGCAGCTGCGGGGTGAAACAGCCGCAAAAGCAACATCGTTATGCTGCGACCATGGCTGCAACCATATGGTTACCCTGCCAAGGCATGTTTTGAGGCTCAAATTTGATTGGCACTCGAACAACAGCATCGGCGCTTTTTTAGGCAGCTTGTTCGGCTGGAAGGCCACCAGGTTAACCAAATCATAGGATTCATCCCTGCTCAGAGCGGCTCATCTTTGTTTATCCAAATGCTGGCCACATTAAAAAACAGCATGGCTGCAACCAAATGGTAACCCTGCCAAACCCTGCTTTTCAGTAAAGCTAACTCACACACGGAAACATGCTCACCGGCAAACCTAAGCACGGCAAAAATGTGCAAATTGTTAGCAGCGCTGCTTAAAACCGATGCAACCTCAGTAAACCTAATCCGCAATAGCAAGACCTGAAAGCATCACAAACCCACAAATTTTTTTACAAAGCATAGTATTTAATCAAAACCTAATCCGCAAAAAGCGCTTAACCATAAGGCATGACATCCAACCCGACCAACATGTAAAGGGTTTTTTATTTTCACACTGACTAAATCAACACGAACCATCAACACCAAAGGCTAAATAAACCTAAAATAACCCACAACCAAATAACCCACAACCGAAACAAAACACACGATACCATAACTACCATAAGGATGAAGCAAAATAAGGCCTGAACCAAGAAAATCCAACCCGACCAACATCGAGAGGGTTTTTTATTTTCACACTGACTAAATCAACATGAAGTATCAACACCAAAGCCTAAACAAACCTAAAATAACCCACAACCGAAACTAAACACACAATACCATAACTACCATAAAGACGAAGTAAATAAGCCCTAAACAAAGAAAAAAAGAATTTCAGACCTTTAATCGTTTGCCCAAAATTAGCAAATATGCAGCTAGGGTTTTTGATAATCAATAATTGGAATCGGTAACCGCACCGTCAGATTGACCAAACACACCAAACATATGGACCAAAAGAAAGCCACCGCTGTAGCCAAAACCACGCTGCCAACGGAGATCCACAAAAAAACTAAAAATATTGTTTCCATAGTACATATCACTGCACCCCTCACACCAACCATTGCACGAACACGCAAAAGTGTTTCCCTACATCAAGGCACGGTTGGGTTTTTCCCCAGAGATACACCCACACGGATCTAAGATGAAAAGGAGAAACTTGAATAGGGATGAATAGAACGGCGAGCCAAAAATGGGGTTCCGCCCAAAATGACGGGTGAAAAGGGGGCAAGAAAAAAAAGCCACGTCACATTTATTTCTCTCTCTACATTGTAGAAAGAAATCCCAATAAATATAAGATAGTATAATGACACAAGCTTAAAGTTTGTTTATAATTTATTAAACTAACCATGTTATTGTTGAATGCTTCAAAATAAATTGTTTGATAAGGAGAAAGAGCCGGTGAATTAATATCACAAACGATGAGACATGTGTGTATTACTATACGAGGATGAGTAAGAGAATGCATATGAAGAACAAAGCATTTCTCATATAAGTTAATCGTTTGTTCCAACTAGTTCTGGTGTTCCAGTTCCTCAACATTTCCAAAAGTAACATTCATATTTTTGTAAATTATTCTCATGTAAACAACGTAGAAAGCATTGTAGTTAAGAAAAGAAACAAAATAGCAAGAAAGTTTAGTCGAGACTTGGGATGCACACTGGTTTCTTTAAATTTCGTATATTAACATGTCCAAAACTGTTTACACATCATAGCAATATGCACCAATGATAATGATTTGAAATGAAATATTGTCTTTATACGTCGGTCATAGTATTATTATCTTTAATGGATCATTTAATTTCTATTATTTATTGAAAATGATATTGACTGTATATGTAGATGAACTAAAGCCACGCAAATTTCAAATAAAAAAATGCATAAGATAGTGGTGATTGAGAATGAGACGAAAGTCAAATATATGAAGGTATGGATTGAGAGAGTAGTTTACGCGTCAACACATAAATCGACAAAAATCGATCCCTGCTTTTGCGTGTACGTCTTTGTCTCTCTTTCTATTCTTTGTGCCCCGATCATGCCTTCTAGTATTTGCATCCTACGCACACATATGGCATATCATACAAAATATATTCACATTAT
The DNA here is from genome assembly GCA_022545495.1 of Chrysanthemum lavandulifolium. NCBI lineage: Eukaryota > Viridiplantae > Streptophyta > Magnoliopsida > Asterales > Asteraceae > Chrysanthemum > Chrysanthemum lavandulifolium. The sequence goes on along the minus strand of CM040242.1, from coordinate 111,120,564 downwards.
GCAAAAATACGTAATACCCTTTAAATCCACATAGTTTTACCATAAAGTAATATTGATAACATTGATTATATAGTGTTTTTACTATTATTATCTCACGTACTTTACTTATAACTATTGCTTATTATAAGATACTAGCAGGGTATCCGCGCGTTGCAGCGGAGGGTACCCAGTAATTAAAATTTCCAACAACTAATATTTTTTGATTATATGTTTTTCGTGACAAATGCGGATATTTATGGAGTTAATATGTACTCAACCATTATTTCTTACAATAATAAATGTAACAAGATGCATTTAATAAAAAGAAAATATCAAGATGAGAAAATGTCATAAACGATGCTAAAGAAAAAAGTATAAATTATGCTTAAAATATTAAGATGGTTAAAGGGTCATTACACTTTGGTTAAAACAACTCATTGTAAAACATATGGTTGGCTTGTATCATGTCAAATAAATTACGACCACATTAGTTAGTAGCTCATCGTTTGTACCATTTATTTTATAAGTTGTATTTTTTTATGTAGATGGCGTTTTATTAGTTGCCTTAATTGTAAATATTTTAAACACAATTCTATAATAAGGGAATGTGTAAGCTTAATATAAATTTATAAATAGATAAATTCGGCCAAATAGCATTTTGTTATGAAAGATCTAAGACACAACTATCCAGCCCACCAAAAGCCCATCCAACACATCTAAGTTTTCTTAACCCTAATCCCATTTATCACTTGCAGCCACACAAACTCGTATCACAATTTTCTCTTCAAAAGATAACACCATCAATTCCATACGCACCAACCAACAAAAATTCATCTCTTTTAATTCTTTAGCCTAAAATTGAACTACAAACACACTTTTTATCCTCTTTATCATTAAATGAGCCACAAAAACACTCTAAGGAAGAAAGGATAAATGGGTTATGGAGATCGATGATGTTTTTCTTTACCGAATATAAGGAAGAACTTGTGTTTATGGGTCTTGTTATTTCCATAGTTCGATATGGGTTATGGAGATCTTAAAGATTTGTTCTTCAATTGAAACGAATTTGAGATGTAATTTATTTGTTTTTTTCTTTTTTACTGATATGACGATGGGATATACCATAGACGTAGGTTATGAAGGGTTTTTGTTGGTGATGTCGTGGGGTGGTTGTTTAGAGACTGATTTAGGTCTGAGGTCACTATTTTTATGCGTTTGGTTTATGATAAGATTGTACATTGTGGTAAAATGGTTAGACATTTTAGTAAATGGGTGATTTAAATAGTGTATTAATTGTCTTTATTGAATAGTCTTTTTTTGAGTTGTATTAGTGCTTTAAATACTTGTAAATAATGCTTTTTCACTTGTATTTGCTTAAAATCTATATTAGGAAGTCTTAAAAATTTAATAGGCGGAAGTGTCAATATGCATTATAAGTAGTATAGATATAGATACTCAATGGCTTCCTATTTGTATAATAGGACATTTATGAGCATCTATGAGCACTAGAACAGAAAGATGCGGAAAATGGATCAATTTGAAAGAAAACGTAAAGAAAAGCCGGAAAACAAGTCACTACGGCGTAGAGAGGCATAATACTCTACGCCGTAGATAGTGAAGACTTTGGAGCAGTTTCTTGACGTAACTTATACGTTGTTACACCCGTATCCCGAAATACAAATAGGCCCTACCCTAGATGAATATAGTCTAAGGACTTGACGGGATTGACTAGTTAACCCGATAGTCAAACTAATAATTAATAAATGTTATGTTATAGTTATATAAATGAGGAGGACCTGAGTTGCCATATAGTAAACTTAATATAAGTATCTTGTTGCCAAAATAGAAAGAAAGGGACTTGAGGGACCAAAAGTGCCAAATAGTGAAATAGCTTTGCAATGAAGAAAGCTTTATGTATTAAAACCTGGCTTCTCAAAGTTCCAGGTAATTTGTAAAAGTCGGTTTAGAAAAAGAGATGGAAAATGATGGTAAGGTTGATGATCAATTGGGATGGGATTAGTGTTCCCAATCAAGTAATAAACTAGTATCCTTCATCCTTGTGCAAGTAAGTATCCCTAATTGTATTTAATTTTGAATTGAAGAGTTAGGGTTCATGTACCCAAGTTGGGGGTTTTGGGTAATTGTGGTTTTAAACACTATCTAAAATGTTATAGTGTAATTGGGTGAAACCACCTTTTATTAAATTGAAGCAAATGGGTAAATTGGATATGATCATGTTATGATCATAAGGTGAGGTTAAAAAGAGTTATGGTGATCTTGGGGAAATCTTATTATGGATAAAAGTTGGATAATTATGGGTTTGGTCATCACATAATCAATATATGGTTATATGATGATTATAGGTTGTTATGTAAGCCAAATGGTTGTGTAAACCATGGTTTTAGTTATTTGATGTCGTTTTAAGTGTACTTTGATTATTATGTTTAAGGATGTTAGCTATGGATGATGTTGGACTTTATTGATGAAGATGATGATAAATTTTGTATGGCTTAGCATGGATTGCTAAGGTAAGTAATCCGATTATTACATGCTTAATGTGGAAATTGTTATATGATGTGTTTATGATTGTTAAAGTAAAACTTGGTTATAGTTAAGCTAGGGAATTATTGGAATTATATGAGGATTAATGGTGGTTATAGAGTTAATTGCTTAAAGATGTGTTAAGGTATGAGTTATTGCCTTATGTGCTACTTGTGCTATGGTTTGTGTGTTTGCAATGCTTGTGTGAATTATATGATGATAGAAGCATTGCTATGTTTTAGCCGATTACTTACTAAGCGTTATCGCTTACATGTTATAGTTTCCATGCTCTTGTAGGTTCAAGGGTAACGGAAGTTCTATGGCTTGGATTGGGTGTTGGATCATGGAATTATCATTGAAGTTGTTAATATATGGTATTAGGAGCTAGGTAGATACCGAGCTCAAGTGATAAGTTTGTACCCCCGAGAGTCTTTTATAATTTTGTAAATGTATCGTCAATCGACAAATACATGTCATAGTCGTTATAGTATTTTGATTGGTCAAATTCGATGTCATGGTCAATTTAAAAGGGTGTTTGGATTAAAGTGTATTTCTACCTATTTTGGGTTGAATGGGTCAAATAAGTGTTAAGTGTATTAAGGATGGTTTATATACAGTTTGTATGGTCTTGGCTTACTTTGTAAATGTTAAAGTGTTTGAATTGATTGAAATGGGTCAAGTATGGTTGTGCGTTTTGCTATAAAAAAGTGCAGGTCTGTAGACTTGACGGCGTCACAGTTTAGTGGCGACGGCGTCCGGTTCAACTGAGACGGCGTCGGGTTCTAAAACCCCTGATCCGTCACATGTTAAATCTGAAAATGTGTTTTGGGTTATAGTTAAAGGTGACGGCGTCGCAGCTTATAAGGCGACGACGTCAGCCCGTTCTACAACAACGAAAGATGTTTTGTTAGTCATGAGCCATTGATTTGAAAAGTAATCGAGTATATGTTATAATATGAATTGTCAAAGGTCAAATGTTATAGTTATAGTTTTTGTCATACATAGAAGATTTTAACAAGAAAAAGTAATAGTCAAACGTTTCCGAGTCAAAGTTTTAAAAATCGAGCAATTTCCGGTCAAACCGGGAATCGGGGCGTAACATACGTTGTATTAGGGTATGTTGCAATACGACATAGAAGATTTGAAGACTTGTTTACAAGTCAACCGACATGGATTCTACGGCTTAGACTGCCACTTAGTTCTATGTCGTAGATAATGAAGACTCAGAGGCATTTTTAATTCGAGACGTATACGGCATATCCCTCACTTATCCATACGCCGTAGAGAGATCGAGGGCACACAAAACTATAAATATAAGCCTTAGTTCCGCCATTATGCATCATTCACTTCAAGAGGTCGACTAGGGTTTCATCAAGGATGATTTTTGGTTGTTCCAAACTGCAATCTAAAGGAGAAGGGGCACAAATCATCGTCATCATTATTATAGTAAATTGGTTTGATTATCTAACATTGTATCTTTCAATACCTTCATTATTAACATTGATTTTGATTGTATGAACATGATTTTCGCTCAACACTCTATGTGTTAGCCTCGTTATAAACCTTTGCTTATTTATGATATGATGCATCAGTTTGGTTGTTGATGTTATTGGATATTCTATATGCTTGTCAATTGATCCTTGCATTTTGGTATTATTTGTGATCACTTAGTTAATAATAGGTTAGTGATTAGGTGACCAACTGAAAACTAAGTTATTATATTGACCAACGTTCGATCAATCCTTAGTTTCCAAGTTAGGACCAATAACTTCGCCTAGGTGATATCAATTGATTGAAAATGCAAGTAAACAATTATTAGTGAACACTAATAGGAGTTTAATGATAACAAGCAAGAACGTTAGCATAAGACAAGTCATATAGGATAGTTATGCTTAAAGACTAAAGCCTAGTTAGTTAATTACTATAATCTTAGGATTAAGTGACTAGGGTTATAGGCTTAAATCTCAAGGATCAATATTAGGTTTAGGCGACATTAAATCCACTAATAAATGAAACTAGACATTGAAAGTTAAATAGTGTAATAGGTGATAGCGTATCAATATTAATGGGCAAGCCCACTAAATATACGCATCTAATCAAACCCATTATCAAGGCTTATCAATAAACATTGGGTCCGCATAACCGATTAGGCTAAGTTGAGCACATATTATTACCGCTCCTAATCACTACTAAGGGTTAAGATGTATCATCCGACATTATGCAGTGCGGATGTAAGACAAACACTCCTTTATTCGAGCCAAGCAAGAGAGTACACCTGTCCTCCATGTTTGCTCTTGAGATGATCGACACATGGCTTCCTCATAGCCGTTGATCATCTCTCAAGAGTTTATCTCTAAACCATACTCGCTTCTCTATAAATAGAATGCTTCACACAAAACTTCATAAGTTTTCACACACTTGGACAAATACTATCACACACGCAATCTCAAATGGACTTTGAATAAGTCGAACATGCTATATATATAACATGGCAAAACACCTCTTGTTACAAATAATAATAATAATAATAAAGTGATGTTTATAATAAAATAATAATAATAATAATAATAATAATAATAATAATAATAATAATAATAATAATAATAAAAAAAAGGAAAATAAAAAATAAAATAAATAATTATTATGAGTTTAATAAAGTGATGATAATTATCGCGCCTCCATTAACTTCTCAGATTTCCTATGAGTTTAATAAAGTGATGATTTATAAATAAATAAATAAAAAAAAAAAAAAAAAAAAAAAAAAAAAAATGTTGCTTGATCTAAAAGTAATTTGTGGTATGAGAATAAGTAAGATGAATTTGCTTAGGTAGTTCCAAAAATATATGTTTTCGCTTTTAATGTTATATAACAAGTTTTCCTCGTTGTTGTATTCAGTTGATAATAAGCATTTGTTTCTTGCCAAAAAAAGCATTGATGATTACGCAGGTTGATCCAGACGCTTCGCTTCAAAGATAATATATGGAAGAAGATTTTAGCTGCTCACTTTGAGGACTAATACCATTTTCTTGCAAAGTTATTTCTCTGGAACCAACCGAGCTTTATGCTCAAAACGTTGTTGTCTATATGTTCTTTGAGTTTTGAACTTAGAACATCTACAATGTTTAAACTACAAAATACCTTGCTCATTTATTTACAATCAGTTTCTCAATAAATTATTTCTTTCAAAAATCATTTTACAAACTTCCTCTAGTGTATAAAAGCCTTTCAAAAGCTTTTCTCAATTAATTTATATTTAATGAGGGTGTGAAATAAAATTCATCAAACTTTCTTTTAATGAAATCACTTGTATTATTTTTTATCGAACGTTTGATGTCTAGCAAGTTATCTTCTTAAAGTCTTTGTCACAATGCTTCAAATCATTCTAATAGCTTTTTAAAACAATGAAAAGTAATTTGTAAACTAATGCATTGCAAATACTCTTAGGAGGCGTTTGGTTCGTAGAATTTAAAATCATGAAATTTCAATTTTTTGTGTAATTTTAAATCCCGTAAATTTAAATTCTTTTATGTGTTTGGTTGTTAAAATTTTTCTCTTTTACATCCTTGACTTTTAGTGAATAAAGATGAAAATTGAAATTTCTCCCTTTTAAGGAATTTGTAATGCCCCCAATTACCATTTTATAAAAAGGAGCAATTCCATATTTCCCTAATAAAAACACTAAAATTCCATATATCCCCAAACATGCATAAAATCATTGCACAATATGCATTATTCACTTGTAAATTGGGTAAATATGACATTTTAAGGTTTATATTGGGTAAATATGGAATTATCTCTTATAAAAATTAAATATCTACCAATAAACATACATGACATGAAATTTGAATTTTAAATGCCCTCAAATTCCTCTAATTTCCTCCGACTAACCCCTTTAGTCTCCAGCAGAAAATTCCCAAACCCCACACCATTAAACATTTGATATATATATTATCATACAACAACAGTATATTTTGTATGTTTTTTAATGAGAGTACTACAGTTTTGAAGTGATATTCATTATTAATATTAATCATGGTTAACCTGCTGGCGATTGCGACAGTCGGCTCATTTCGATCATTTTATTCACGGAATGAATTTGCTAATTTTTTTTTTTTTTTTTTTTTTTTTTGCTGCTGCTGCGCTTGCAGATCGTTTCATGCATGACTGCTCATCCCCAACGAGTTTTAGTATATACTAGCGGGTTAACCGCTGTCGTTGGACGGACAAGTCGTTGCCTCGATTATTTTATTTACGGGAACGAATCATAAAGCTTTTTTTTTTTTTCGACTAAAAGACTGCTCACGCCTAAACGAGCTTTTTATATATATATAATATAATTCCCAAATTGAAACAAGCCCATGTCTCCATCTTTCCCAGAGACCAACCACAATCATAGACTTCTGGAACATGACAGGATTATGTAGGGAGTAGCTAAGGAGTCATAAAACCCTCAAGTCAAAGTTGGAAATAAGCAAACAAAAATGCTGCTTTTGAATCAGTCAGCTGAAGATAATGTTCTGCTTTTGACAAAAAAACACACACAGAGAAGTATTCTAATACAACAAATCCAGTCAAACTCATAAAAGGATGAGACGAGTGGTGAGCGGTGACAACAATTCACCTAGAAAGGCTTCTTTTAAAAGGATGACATTTATCTCTACAGTTGACTTTTAACTTCAGTCAAGTAATGGTATTATCAATCTATGTTTTAATATATAGTTGAGTAAAACTTAAATCGTTGCAAAGTTTGAATGCTGTATTGTTTTTGGAATGAGTCAATGAGCATAATTCTTAGGATGACTAGGCAAGCAAAGTTGGACTTGTTATTCAAATGATAATAGAATGTTGACCCAAATAATCAAAAATAATTTGCAACCATAGAAATAGACAAATATATGTAAATTAAGTTCAAGATATTGTAGAAAAAAAAACATGCAATTGTCATGGGAACATTTAGTGCAATTGTCACAGACTCCTTAACACAACAGTTTTTCGGAATAATTTAAACGTTAATGTTACACAATGGATGCATAGCAACATACCAAGAAGCTGAAATGGATCAAAAATTATAAAGTTGCTATGAAAGAAAGTAAATTCACCTAATCTGATAACAAACTCAAAAGCAAGACAAGTTTGCACACCTCTTGTACTTTTCTTATGCATCTTGTGAAGAAGAAGCTTGTCTAACTCTTCGTTGATGGACATCCCAATTGTACACCCGAGCAATCGTAACCTAAATACACAAGTAATAGCCAAAAGGATAAACTTAAATTACTTATAAAGGTGTGAGAGTTGGCTCTTCCATTTGTGTGATTTATGATTATCGTTTAATTGGGCTATGAAGAAAAGAAACATGCAATCAGGTTGGTTTATGCTATAGAGTATAAACAGAATTGAGATGGGGCCATAACTTGAAGAATGAAGATTTGATGAATATGGTATTAACAGGAAGTCAGGAATACAACACAAGTTTTTAAATAATCAACTTTTTAGTCTTTGTTTTTCATATTTGTTGTAAACCAGCTTTTTTTGTGGAATAGCAAAGTTAAAGAAAACTCAAAGGCCGCTTAATGGAGAGAATACTCCATTTTTCCAAACTTTACATATGAAAAGGAAAACTGAAACCCGCTAATGCACTTTTTTCCAATAATTTTCCAAAATATGAATTTCTATTTTCCGATTCTTAATAGAAAAATGAAAATACCATTACTCCTTCTCACTTTTTTCATTTCTAAAATAATAACCCCATTTTCTCTCACCCCACTCTTATCACGCCCACCTCCGTCCACCTTCCATCGCCGCTCACCTCTCCGTCCACCGTCTCCGTTTTAAAAAAAGGAAAAATATAACTCTAACTAAACGGATTTTCAAACTTCTCAACTCTTCTCTAGAGAAGAAAACCCATTCCCTTCTCTAGGAATTTAGAAACAGAAAAACAGGAAAAATTTTCACCAACTAAACGGCCCCTCAACTTTTATAACTATCAATTTTGAAAAATCAAGCAAGTTAAAAAAAAAAAAAAAAAAAAAAAGGAACGATTCATTTGTCCAAATTCATTTATTTTTCACAGGATGCAAACAGTTCTATTCTGCATTTCTGTAAGAACATTGAATGGTTTGCAATATATAAGCGGGTGTCTCGGATTACGTTATGAAACTGATTATCTGTCAGTTTTGAGCACAAATAATCAGCTTGGACCCTCCAAACGCAGTTTTATTGCGGCAGGTAAGGACCTACTGCTACAAAACGTGGTTTTGCTATCTCCATCAAAATTACACAATTGCCCCTTCTTTGTCAAAGCACACAGATTATCCAATACCATTTCCTTTCTTTCTATACTCCAAAATCACTATACTTTTTCTTCTAAAAAATCCAGTTTATAATCTATCAATCAAACAATTCTTACATATCAAATCTTTGCAACGATGAGGGCATGCGGCAATGGAGGTTCTGACGTTTGTATTTTTTTGGTCATCGTGGTGTTGATGATGTTTGTTGGGAAGGTGTTATGGAACAATAATGTTGTGCATGTTTTTGGAACGACAAGGGTATACGGCGATGAAGTTCATGTGGATGCTAGTAATTTGTAAACAGTTTTACAGTTTATAAATTTATTTATATGTTAAATTTATGACAAAAAATAGATTGTTACATACACCATAATCTGATTTGCTAATAACTGAATAATGCAAATGTCTATTTTGGTCATTTACTTATTACGTAGTATATTAGTACATAATAATCCAATTTGCCAAACACTAAAAAAACTGATTTGATTATTGCGTTATCATACAGCCAAATCAAATTCAAACACTCAGAATCATGATTTGTAACCGCTGATTATCATTATCCGTTCAAAACGCATAAGCATTTTCAATAAGCAAAAACAAAGACCCCCTAAAGGTGTACTGTAAAGTTACTCACTTCGGTGGTCTTATAACTGTTACTGAGATTATAAAATAGCATTTGAGGTACATTACATAATAAATTATGCTTGTTGTTGAGAGACGGTTTTCTTAGTCACTGGAGTATTTGTTATGTGACACATTCCAAATAGAAAAGGTTGGTTCATATTTACATAAGTTAGGGCTGAGCATCGGGTCAAAACTGAACCGAACCAAACCCGATTTTGTTATGTGAAGACATGAACCGAGAACCAAACCGAAATGACTCAGTTCGGTTTGGTTTTGTGTCGGTCCGCTCGATTCGGTTTATATGGTTTAGGTGTGTTTTCTCGGTTTTGCTCGAATCGAACCGAAATCGAACCGAATATGGTCGGTTCGGTTTCAGTCGGACCGGTTTGGCTAGTTTTTCGTTCATTTCTTTTCGGTCTGTTTTGCTCAGCCCTAGTTGGTTGTGTGAGTATATCAAACTTTGGATTTAATTAGTAAGGGTATACTTATAAAGTCAAGAGGTTACACCCTTGCCTCACGTGTCAAGGGTTCGATCCTTACTCCTTGCAAGGCCGGAGGTCCTTTTCTACCTTTGTAGAACCGAAGCAGCCTCGCTACCTTAAGTAGGGGTAGGGTTGTCTACACCTCAACCTCCCCCATACACCGTGGAAGACGGTATTGGGACCCATAAGTCATAACCCGTGGAAGACGATATTGGGAGTTACTTTACTTTACTTTTTATACTTATAGAGTCGAAACAATTTGGTTTCTTTAAAGAATAGTACTACTCCACCAAACTTCAGAGATAAATCAGTATGAATTTTACAACAAATCAATAAAGCCATAAAGGACATGAAAGTGGTACCTGGGTAATGGTAACTTGATCTCGTAAGAACTGCAAATCACCAATTAGCACTTCTAAACTAGCTTTTGCATTTTCCAAGTTGTTCCGCAGCAGAGAAGTGGCCTGCATTTGTTCATGTTCAGATGTTAAACAGATTTACCACATGTAGATGAAAGGCAACTAGAGGTGGTTATTTCACCCTTCTACCTAATTACGTTGATTTTGGTTATATTCTAACTCCAAAATGGGTAGAGTTTAAACTCTCCACATGTTTTGTTAACAAACATGGATTATAATTTTAGAGTATAGTTTATGTGATTACACTTAATAGAGTATTTATCGATATAATTAACTCAGAAGAACAAAAAAACCGGTGACAGGTTGACCTGGGCCAATCCATTTTGACCCGTACCAACCCACCCTTTTTGCCACTTCTACAGCCTAAGAAGTACCTCTTCACATGAGTACTCTAACATAACATTTGCTCCCAACCATAAGCACACCGAATCCGTATTATCAATCTGAGCCCGCGCATAGATACCTTCAGAGACTTCAAAATCTGTAAGCAACACCTGTAATAAACAAATAGGTGATGAACATATACATTCACATAAAAGTTTTGGGGCAAAATTGCTAACACAAACACAGATAACGTATATGCTGTACATTGTGCAAAAGGAGCTCTAACTGGTTACTGCAAAGTCTAAAATATTTGTAACATGTACCAATATGGTTTGAATATGAAAGAGCATTAATCATAATGGGAACACATTTTCTGTATTCAGCTAAAGGTCCCAGAAGTCTCTCTGCTATAACCCTCAACTCACATGAGAAATGTAATGATGTAAGGAAAATTCAGATTATGGGTATCTGTGTGGGACCCACATAGACAGAAATTCCAGATTATGAGCTCGGTATATGGATGTTTTGGCCCTGTTCTTCACTTAGAAGTACAAACCCTTAAAACTGGATATTTTGGTCCGCTCTCTTTGTGTCTAATCCCGCATCCACATGGGTTAATAAAATCCCATGCACTGGGTTCCATTGGTGTCGGCAATGTCCTTCTAAGGGAAGGAGTAGGAGGCTCAACTATGGTCTAAGCTACTAGAGTGAACGGCACACTTGATATGGATAGCACCTAGGGCCAAAATGCACTTGTTACAAAAGCTGAACACAATTTAAGGTAAAAAGAATTTTCATTCTACAGTGTAGGGGGAGAAAAAACAATACGCTTTGTTCATTTGCTCAATGCGACAGCCCTCTCAATATCATATTGAAGCTTTGTAACTAGTGGCCTCCTGTCGGTAGAGCCTTTTCCGAAAAGCGCAGAGCCCCAACAAGGAATAGGTTAGTGGTTTATCGTCCATAACTCTAATTTCTCTTTTTGTGATACTCCCATTCCTAGGGTGAGAAGAGGATAAGAAAAATTATGTGTTCTCTTGGTTTCCCCTCCTGTTGCTTCTAAAGACTGCCCTCATCTAAAATCCAAACTATCCTAAACAAATAACTTCTTATTTCCTCTACAATTTCGTCATTCAAAGTCATAAAACGTAGGTTGTTTTTACTATTTTCAACTTAGCAAATTGTGGATTTCCGTTGCTTCTTTTTATTATTATTAGGCCCAAATTGTCCCTTGTGTTTCCTGTTCTTGTATTCCAATGAATATGTGGTGAATAACGTGTGGGTATGGTTAACCCAAAAGGGATGTGGACCTCCGATTAACTTTAACCAAAAGCACCTAATAGGCTAATACAAGGAAGTGGCAGGGAGAAACTAAACCTGGATGGGCAATATGTTTGGAGGACCAACATACCAAGCAACTATGAAGGGCAAATGGGAAAGATGGTTTTTGCATTCAGGATTCTTAAAAAACAAACATCTACAGATACGATGGGAAACTTAAATTAGATGACCTCTGGAACTTTGCTATCTTATCCCTTCCTCTGAGTACTATATATCAGGTTTAATCTCCTCAATGCTGCCACTTCCCATGCCATAAGCATATCTAACACAGAACCCTATGTTGCCTGGCAAACAACTAGAGTAGAAGAAAGCTAGCATTATCAATAATACTGCAGTTACACATCATTTGTGCATCAACTCAAAGAACCTTCTCCAGTCCCTTAAAATTGCTACACACGGATCTGTCTAGTTTCATTTAACCTATAAGACATCTACAAAATTCTGCTTTTGCAATAAAGTTAGCCTTCGGGCTAGGGCAACTCCCTGCATCTGCTGAAGCTAACGTTAGTTACAACTAATATGAGTCTAACATGAGGCTAACGTTAGTTACACATTTCCGTATTACGTGTATAAATTCCAGACGAGGAAGGCAAAAGAAGTATTTTTCAGAAGAAAAAACAATTTTGGTTTGTGATGACCCTAATAAAAAAAAGGTTCATTTCGGTTGAGGTTGTAGCTTCAATTCTTTTCTCAGCTAATTTTCATCACTTCCCAGAGGCCGTGGAATACCAACATATATACTAGGCTTCCTTGCCTGAGCACACAACTGGCATACAGTGTATGTAACCAAACCATTTCAAAATTTAGATGACCTTCTATCGGTTAATTTCTTAAAGGGCTCATATCCTCATCTACCATTGCATGAACAATTATCCATAGTTGTATATTCTGTAGTTATACGACGTATCTCGGCCAATAATATAATTTAGCCTCCATAATTTAGAATAGTGACCTAATAGGTCCCCAACAATTCCCACTTTTTAAGTTAAAATATATGCTCAATCAAGCAACGTCCGCACATCATATTCCTCTGACCTGAATCGAGATACGTCATATTTTTTGAGTATATGTCAGGAATTCTGTTTCAAACTATAACTAATCTGATCAAATGAAAAAAAGACTACATAACAACAGATTGCTCAATAATGAGAAAAACCTGAACTACCAACCAGATACCAAGTGCCAACAAATGAGTGAAACGGCAACTATTTGCAAAACCAGGCATAAAAGATCATTTCTTAAAGACATTACTATAAAACAAATCAATGGTAGAAGATAAAAGTATAAATAACTAACCTCGCCACTATCCTTCTTAGCTTGTAAAGTAGCAACAACATCTAAGCACTTCTCGATATCTGGAACCTTCGCCTGTTAAGAATAGAGCAAAGATATAAATCTTTTGGTTCAGATGAGAGGAAACTGGTATGCAATATCTATGTTTAGAAATATGGAATCAAGCATAGATAGAAATCTTCTAATCTGCCCTTTTGGTGTCATCTTCTCACATCTATTCATGAAGGAAACAAGATTGAGTTGATTATGGGGTTAATCATAAGTAAAGATGCTTATCGAGAATATGATTATTACAGCAGATCATCATTAAAAATATATGTTAATCATTCAACATATGTCCCTAATATACTGCCCTAGTTATATTCTAGAAGTTCTTTGATGCGGAAGAGGCTTGAGCCTATAGCCAAATCCAATCACACAGCAATTTTCATACATGTTCTCAATGGTTAAAGAACCGGACATGAAACATCCCTTATAATGCCTTGGGGTTAAAACTTAGAAGGCATCACCAAATCCACCCACAGCAACCAGGGTTGATGTGGTTCTTATACACTCCACAAAGAAGTACTTATAATACCACCAAAAGGTCGCACAGAATTCATTTCTCAGTGTGACTTTTTTTTTTTTTGGCTGAGGCACCCGAGCCATGTAGAGGAAAGAAAGAGGTCTTTACATTAGGTTATCATTGGCCTTAAAGGGAGCAAAATTTGGTGCAAAAGATAATGGAAGTTTCGATGATCAGAGATAACAACAGTGTAAAATGATCTCTGATTTGGTATCTAAATGTAATGTGTAGCTAAAAAACACACGACTACTACTATCAAACCATAAATATTACATGCTTTGACACCTGCAATGGTTCAAAAGATATACACGTTACTCTTCTATGAAAATGATCCAGCATTTTACATCTTCACTAATCTCAAACTGACGTGACACATTCATATATGATTACAATTGCTTTAACCATGAATAGTTTCCTGCTCTCCTATTATTTTCAAAATTTTTGTAACTTGTACATTTTCATATTTCAGATACAACATATACATCTAAATTCAGCCAGCAACTTTCAGCATCTTCAGTTCAGATCAGTGGGCCTACTAACAGTGCATTATTACTCATAATGTGATCTTGGAAATCGCTTGGATTATGATATTGACCAAACAACTAGCAAAAGTAATTTATTCTATAAGCAATAATAGGAGAAATCCTTTAGAAGTCAAGACACGTACTACATTAATACCAAATTCACTCATTATGATGTGACAACTGTTTTCAGTAAATCAAGTCAGCCCCAGTCCACACTAATTTTCAGACAAAAAATGACCAGTTTGGACCATATCAATATGAACTAGCGACAATCATTACTAATTCGGATGACTTTAACTAAAGTAATTGCTCTTCAAAATATGGCGTACTCAATTTATGTTCATTTGAGTTTAGAGTTCATTCAATACGAATAGTACCTGAAGATCTCTCTGCTGAGCAAGAAGTTTCATCTCAACCACTTTGTATTGCTGAAGCCTGCACATACAACAAAAAACGTCAAAAAAAAAAAAAACTAAAAAAAGGACGCACGTTGACTTTTTCAGGGTCACAAGAATACTTTGAAACTGAGATGAATCAACTTAAGTTTGAACATCAGACAGTATTATTTGGTACACCAAGCAAAAAATTAAACATTTTTAAGAATGCATACATCTATAAATCTATAATTGTTTCATGAATCAATATTAGCAACAACAAATGGTCTCTCAGACCAGCTGTATTGCCCTATGCAAAAAACATACAGATCAATCCACAAACATATTCATAAATCATACTTTTAAAACATTTACATCTCTAAAACAGACTAATCAGATACTATATCCTAACAGGCACGACATATATCGGGCTTCAAGTTTCACCTTTCCATCTACTATGCTGCCTATATCTGAATTAGAGACTTGACGAATATAACAAAACGATGCAAAACAACATATCCATCATCAAAGATGCAAGTACTTAGGGGGTGTTTGTTTAAGCTTATATGTGGCATTTGAGCTTGTTTGTGTTTCGGCTTATATATCATAAGCCCCAATTTTCTGGCTTATTTTGAGACTTGTGGGCTTATATTTATTATAATATGATAAACTTATATAAGCCCAAAAGTCTTAAAATAAGCCGAAAAATTAAAGCTCATAAACAAACACCCCCTTAATAGTAAAACCTAATGTGACAAGTATTTTACAAATGATGCTCATAAAATGTAATAAACCTTTCTTGAAGGAAGTTGAGAGTGGAGTTAACATCAAGACCCAATTGATTCAAATAAGCTTCCACGTCTTTTACAAATGATGCTCCTGGTATCCCCCTCCTTTCCCCCGCCGCCACTTCTGACTGCGCTGATGATGATGATGATGTTGCAGCCATTGCTGATTCACTAATTGTACAAAACAAAGAGGCTGCTGCAGCTTGTGTTTTCGATTGATCAGAATGAGAGTCTAGTGACTGTTGTATTATTTACTTCCCCTTTTTTTTATTCTTCAACTTAAGTAGAGGAAAAGTTTTATTTTCTAATTAGTAGACGTTTCAAGACACAAGAAAGATTATGAAGAGATTACGCTTATTTTTACAAAAATGTTTACTTCAAAAATAATCCTTGTTTCAAGAACATAACTTATAAGAGATTATAAAAAATAATCTCTCATAATCTCCGAAAATAAAAGTTACATTTCACGTAATTTTATAAAATAATCTTTTATAATCTTTTCAAAGAATAAAGAATAAAGACCAAAGAATAAAGACCAAAGACAACGATTTTTGCCAAACATACCCTTACTAGAAAAATACTAGGTTACTGGTTATGTTTGACACAAGATTATGAGAGATTATGCTTATTTTTCAAAAATAAGATACTTAAAAATAATCTTTGTTTTACAGACATAACTTATAAGAGATTATAAAAAATAATCTTCTATAATCTCCGAAAATAAAATTTACTTTATGTAGCTTATAAAATAATCTATTTTATAATTTTTTAAGCAAAAGCACCAAAGACCAAAGATCAAGAATAAAGACCCAAGATCAAGACAATCTATTTTCGCTAAACATACCCTACGATTGGATTAAAGTTGTTATTTAGCCTATCGGGGATTTTGGAAAGCCCATAACCTCACTTTTATAGCTTATTAATCTTTAGCTTATTGGCTTAAGCCAATAAGATGAAGTTGATAAGGTCATAAGTTTAATAAGTGAGCTTATCGCTTTTTCAAAGTCAAATAAGCCCATGTTTCGCTTAAATAAGTCGATCCAAACACCCCATTAAACAGGTTTGTGTGTCTAACATGTTTAAGTTTTTATTTAAATAAAATAATTCTATTTTTAATTGGTTAAATCTATTATATGGATTAATGTTAAGAGGAGAGTTGCTTGAAACCAAACAATACTTACCTACTAAAAGACACATCTCACGCCCATCTATATTTCATCCAACTACCGTATTAAAAAAGAAGAAGGTAGAACCGCTATTCACACACACAAACATCTACCCCCCACCCCACCAAAAATACTCCTCATACTCACACAACTTCAAATCATTACTTTCTCACCAAACACACACTCGACACAAAACCGATCAAATCCATAGTAAACTATGCCCTAGATCTAACCGTAAAATGGAAGAAAAGACGCTTGGCGATGCTATTCTCGAACAATACATGACGGAGAGGAGACAAGTGAAACTCGACTAAAAACCGGATCAAAACCGGTTTGATGTATAATAATCAAGTTTTGTTTCCATTAATGCCTTTTTTCTACTCGTCGTATCGCTTTTTATGATTCTATAATGATATGAGTATTGTTTATACAGCTTATGTTGAAGATATTATGATATATTCGAGAGTGTGTGATAAATAATTAGGTTTGAATGTTTAATGAGTTTTGTTGATGTTGTTGTGATTTTACTAAAAAATGTGATTATAAGTTAGGTTTTCAGTGTTTACAGAGATTTTGTTGATGTTATTGTGATTTTAGTGAAGAAAAGTGTGATAAAAGTTAGATTTCGGATATAGAAAGTTTAACTTGATGTTATTCTATTTTTAGTAAACAAATGTGTGATTAGAATTTAGATGTTTGGCTTAAATGAAGACATAGCCTTCTGTTATGCCTTCGCCTAAGCTTATTGCGGCCATATATATGACTAATATTTTAGTGAAACGTCATATGTAATTAAATGAAGGCTTAGTCGAGACAAACACATAGCATGCACATAGATGTTTGACTTAATGAAGGCACGACCTTCGCTTAGACTCGGTAGTGTAATATTTTAGTGAAACATCATATGTGACTAAATGGAAGATTTGAATTGACGGCTAAACCTCAACTTAAACGAAGCCTCCGGCTTAGAAAATGGCAAAGCCTAATGGCTAAGCCTTCACCTAAACGTAACGCTAAAAATTGTCTTAAAAAATTTTGTGTTATTAAAACATCACATATGATAATTAAAATTTTATGTGTGTATAAATTGAAATAAAGAAGAAAATGTGAATGAGAGTGATGTCAAAGAAGCTTTCAAAACTACTTCTGTCATTGTCGTTCCTAACAATTACAGTAGGTCACAAGCAACTAAGGTAAATTTTGTGTTATGCTATATCACATGTGACATAACATATGAAAACTTACTATTATATTATGATAATGTTGACAATATTAAGTCACATATGATAGTATAATAAAGTATACATATTTCAATACAGAAAGAAACGGTGGCTAAAAGAATTGCGGATACATAAAAGAGAGAAGAAATGAAAGAAAAAAAAAGCGAAAAAAAACAACGAAAGAAAAAATAAAATAAAGCAGCTAAAGCCAAGGAAGCAAAAAAAGCAACTAAAGCCGAGGAAGTAAAGAAAGTTGTTGAAGAAGCAAGAAAAGCAGCTGAAGAAACAAGAAAAGCGGTTGAAGAGCAAAGAAAGTCGATGCAAAGGAAGAAAACTAGATGTTAAAGGAAAACAAAATGGATGAAGCAAAAGGTAAAAAGAGAACAAAACAGATATGCACATCAACAAAGAAACAAATTATTAAAAGGAGAAAAGTTGACGAATCACCCACAAGGGTTACAAGAAGTAGTTCTCTAAAAAGAAATGTACCTGAAGATACTGATGAAGAAAATGTAGAAGAGACTGATAAAGAAAAAAGAGTTTATGAAGATGTAGATGAAGTAATAATGGAAGAAAAAGAGAAGAACGCCAAAACATAAAAATCACCAAAAAAGCAAAAACCAAAACCATCGTAGATAAACAGCAGAGTAAGAATGAGGAGTTAGAAGATGAACAGCAAAGTGAGAATGAGAAGTCACATGATGTATAGGAAGAAAAACCAAAACAAACAAAAAACCAAAAAAAAAAGTGAAACAACCCAAATATCCTACATGTCGAACAAGATCTTCCCCAAGCTATCAGATGATGCAATGAGCTGCTAATCTAGTGAAAGGAAGCGGTTCTAAAAGAGATGGGGTTCAAAACAATGATTAACTTCCCGATAATCGAAGTTCCTGGTTCTTTAGGATATTATGTGGTTGACCATTTCCATTCACCAAGCATGGAACTAAGGTTAGAAAGAGGGTAAATAAAGATAACAAGACCATTTCCATTCACCAAGCATGAAACTAAGTTCATGAAATGCTTGGTGTTCCAATGGGAAAGAGAAAGTTGCGTGAACTAGAACCAAGAGAATTTAATGATGAATTCATTTTAGAATGGGAAGACTAGTATGTTTATATGGGAAAGGCTACGCCAATTAAATAGCTTTGGAGATAAACAAAGACCAAAGAATGTTGATTTCATGTTTAAGATAAGTTTGTTGATGCTATTTGCAAGCACAATGGCGAAAATTGATAGTAGTGGAAAATGCTTGTCCATGGTAATGAAAATGTAAAAGGATGATGATATATTAGACATCGAATGGTGTGGCTACATAGTTGATTGCTTAAAGTAACTAAGCTAAATGGGAGAATGTGAAAAAAGGCACAAACTACTATTATGGCCCACTAACGCTCCTCAATGTAAGTTATTTTTCATGTTTCTATAAGTTTATTTAGTTTATCACATACTAGCTTATAAACATATGGAATCACGGGATTTTAGCGGAATTGTTCATTAAGAGGTTACGTATGAATAAAGTAACAAACAACAACGAACGTAAACAAGTTCATTGTTTTTGAAAGGAATAATAAGTAATGTAACACCCCAACCCGACACGGGTCAAAATGTCACATTATTGTGTCATAACAAGCGGAAATACCAACAAAAGTATAAGCATGTTAGTCACATGTATCAGGTAAGAATACTGAACAAACATATTAATTAAATGAAGTGGCTGAACAAGAATATAGCATGACAACTAAACAAGTCAAATAAATAGATGACATAAGTTAAACCAAATTCCATCATTAAACAGTAGCATGAACATGAGTGTAAGTATTGCAGATCAACAAGTCTGGTAAACATCAATTACTATGTCAAACCACTATCATGAGCAACGGAAAATACCAAACAGAAGTTCAAGCATGATAGACACAAATAGCAGATAGAAACATTGAATGATAATCAAAGCCCACGAAAATAATTGAACGAAGGTATAACATGGTAAACGGATGAGTCAAATAATTATATACTAGCATGGCAATCAGATGAATCAAATAGTCACATAATAGCATGGTAAACGGATAATCACATATTAGCATGGTAACCGATGAATCATGTAGTCATATATCAGCATGGTAACAGATGAATCGAATAATCACATAATAGTATAGTAAATGATGAATCCAATAATCATATATAGCACGGTAAACGGATGAGTGGTAATCAAGTATAATCTTTGTAGCCAACCGAAATAGAATGAGAGTATAGCAAATCAAATGAACCGAGTATAGTATTTGTTAATACAAATAAACCGTAAAAACGCTTATTCATATTTAGTGATCTCATTATGTTTTGTTGATAACAATTATAAAGTTATCATAAGTAAAATTATAAGAATACATGTTATTTTGCAAAGTATATACATTTGGTCATTTACATAAAATGTTGTAATAATTTAATTGTTGTAATAGTTTATGTAATAGGATGGGTAATATCCAAGACCCATAACCCATACCCATGGAGTTAATCCATAACCCATGACCCATTGCATGACATCATGCATGAAATCATGTTGGGTATTATCCATGACCCATACCCATACCCATAGAGTTAATCCATAACCGTGGTTCTTGCAACCCTATTCAACGAAAGTGAACAAATACACTTTCGTGTGTTTTATTGCTAACTGTTGTTTGCAGGAACATCGGACGGTTGCAGCTGATCGTAATTGAGAAGTCACTCCATAACCACATGCTCACACATCACACTCAAGTTTAAATAAATCATGATAAGTGCGCTTCTACACTCTTTTGCTTTGATACCATCAATCTATGCTCCGCTACCGATGCTAATATCATGATCCAATAAAGCTTCGCGACTGATGAAAAGATGTCATGATCCAAAACCGCGAGCATGTTGGTCCAAATGTCACTAACATCACATGAAATACAATGTAAGATATAACTTTTCACATACACATCAAACCATAACACAAAGTAGCATATAGATGGAATTCTAGAGAGAAAGTTAGAGGTTTAGGAACTTAGTGAGAGAAAGTGAAAGATATTATTATGAGTTCCAACTCTACCTTGGAAGGTAGAGAGTATTTATAGTCTTACATAACTCGCCACACTTTGGGTCGTGGATCGTGCATACAAAGGGGTAAAGACCCGTCTGCCCTCCACGGTGTTACTTAACTAAATACTACTTAACTTAAAAGAACTACGACTACGAGCTTAACGATTACATATACTGAGGTGACCGACTTTTAATACCGGAATTTCTAATTCCTAACAATCTCCCTAAGGGAGGTCACCTCAATCATGTACCAAAATTACATTGAATACAAATAGATATTACATTAACAATTGATCTTGCATTCTTGATGTAGTCCTTGCTCCTAAGCTCGTAGTCATTGATTCTTCACATTGCATGTTTGGTTACTCCAAGTGGAGGTCTTTACCGATCCACGTGATAATAATTTTGAGCCATCTTTGAGATCATCACCATCAACAATCTCTAAGACATCCTTTGTGGTGTTGGTATTATGTGATGTTGTGACTTTAGGACCGACATGCTCACATTCGGATCATGAAATCTTCTCATCGTAGTAGCGGAAGCTTTTGTTGAATCATGATATTGGCGCAGCAGCAGAAGCGTAAGCATGGAGTGAAAATATCGAGTCATTGATGCACTAATCATGATTTCTTTGAGTTGAATGTGTTAAGTGAGCATGCGGCTATGGATTGACCGCTTCATTCGATCACCGCAAACGCCGGGTGTACCGCATACAACAGCTAGTAATAAATCGCACGAAAGTGTCTTTGATCACTTTCGCTGAATCGAGGTACACGCCCACGGTTCCCCGCGCTGATCAAGACAAGTACCGCCTGTGATCGTATAATTCAAGAATTTCCTTGATGTGGTTTCGCAATGTTCTAGCTGTTCTCAAACCGAACATCTCAAAGAAGACAACACGGAGTGAGTGAACCAAATAATTTTAAGTCCACCGATTGATGAAAAGAGATTTGAAAACAATCGTATTGCTCAATAGAAATTGTTTTTGCAATACAACGAAGGTTTTATTGAAAATCAATTATCAATCATAAAATACCTTTTGGTTTGAAAATGAGTACACGGTCGATGTGCTAAAGAAAAGAGTTTTTAAGCACAAAGACCGGTTTTTCAAAGGTATCCGCTCAATCCATAACTCGAACCAGATTGATTCAAGAGATTGAATCGCCCATTGTTTCTGCTCGCTTGTCACATGGTTGATCTATATAATAGATCTCACATGCCACCTACCAGAGCTTGTTTGATGTTGGCTCCGTAAGGCTTTCCATCTTCATTGTGAATATGTAAACACATCACTCGATGTTCCGCAATACCACAAGGATAATGCGAGGACTCAAGATATAATCTCTTTCCACATTGTGTGAAACAGAGAGTCTTCATTGAAAGTGTCCTAATGAGATTTATTGATGATCTCGTGGCTCTAGACTCAATTTGTGCATATTTGGATCCTATAACGGAGACTAGGAGAGGTCTCCTTCTTCAATATCAACCATCTCTAAGAGAAAGTCGATAGATAATGTCGGTTCCCGTGAGAATGAAACAAGTCCTTTAAGAGGAACTTGAGTGGTTTGAAAGTTGAAGTGCAAGCGCCACCGGGTCCATGACGCCTTGTCTTCAATACCGATGTTACCATCAAGAGTATATGAATTGAACCCGTTTCGCCTCTAAGGTTGAATAAATGGAGGGCTATTTGTTTTCACCCTTTCTCATTCAATTCTTTTAATTCTTCAACCCTTCAAGCTTACCGAGACTTCATAGCTAGAACCTTGTTGGGTTTATTCCAAGATTAGCTCGCCTTAGTCCGCACTCTTCCCATATCTCATTTTTCTCCTTTATCATCATACCTAAGGACTTCTACACTAACTAGTGGATTGTCCTCGGTAGATCCCTCCGGCTCGCGGATCATGGGAACACATACCTAACCTTATCATCCTTATATCACCGCATATAAAGTAAAGTTGGTCGGTCTATTTGGTATTGTTCATCCGCCATTGGATCCAATTGAAAACCATTTGAAAATCAATTCGATACTTGTGATATATTATCAAAGCATTTTGTACCGAATTGTTTTTGATATTTTTAGAACGAGAACTCCCTCAACATGTGCATCAAGTATTTGAAAATGTTTTGCACACGGAGGCAAGAGAAAGAATTAACTTCTTTGATTACCATTTTCTAAAGATATCAACATCACTTCCCACATCAAATCAAGTAGATATAGCATTTCCGGAAGGATGAGGTTTCCATAATTTGCTCCCCTCAATATGTGCCTCGAGGTTTGAAAAGAGTTTTGCACATACTAGAGGAACCCGCACATTGGGATGAATGATCACGCTTCAAATCAAAGGTTTAAGATAGATGCTCCCTCAACATGTGCATGGAAAATTTGAAATCGCTTTGTCACATGTGGAAGGACAAGATGTACATTCTTATGAAACCATTTACCTAATTATCGCTTAAACCAATTTAAATCACACATTCTCCCCGATCACAATTATCAAAACATTTGAGATTTGTGATCTCGTATAGATTTAAATTGATTTTGAAAGCTTTTAAGGAGAATTGTGACTTGATTGTGAAAGCGTTTGAACCGATAAGGATCGGATTTTAAGACTTTAAACTCCATTGATAAAACATGCATGTATATCTTTTGAAAACAATTTAATGCCAAATAACTTTTTAATTTAATTGAAATCATTCTCCCCTCAATCAATGACATAGGTTGTTGATCGAGAGATAGAGATTTTGACAAATAAGTCCCGATGATTATCAAAATAGAGACCGAGTTATTTTTCAAAGCATTTGGTTTTCAAAGAGATAAATGTTTATAGAATCGAGCATGGAATTTGAAAACATGTTAAAACATGGCTCGTTTTTTTTTTTAAAACCGGTTATTGCCTCGAAATGACAATAAACCATTTTTCTTTTTCTCCCAAAAATATTTTTTTTTTTTTTTTTTTTTTTTTTTTTTTTTTTTTTAAATTCAACAACATCTAAAGTCCCGTGTCATTCTTTGAATGACAACACAAAGACCGTAGATATTATCGAACCGAGAGAAACATGACAAAATGACAATATTTTTGAAGATTTTTCAATTTTTCAAATTTTTATGGATTTTGAAAGTTTTATATTTTTCTATTTGATTTTTGAAGGTTTTATAATTTTGTATTTTGTTTTTCAAATAAATATTTACAAGAGATAGATGAAGATAGACCTTTACTCCTCGCCTTCCTCCTCAAGACGCTTGAGAGTTTCGTTGAAGGCTTTTCAAACCAAGTCGTGGAAGAATAAACTCAAAACGCTCTCTTGAAGAGCTTTGGTGAAGATGTCTCGCTAACCGATATTCGCACTCACAAAATATAGTTCCACCACACCTTTTTCCACTTGTTCCCCGATGAAATGATGTCGAATGTCGATATGCTTTGCTCTTGAGTGTTGAACGTTGTTGCATGAGAGAGCAATAGCACTTTTATTATCACAAGACAGAGGGATTTTGTTGAATTCAAAGCCATAGTCGATAATCGAGATCTCATCCATAAGATTTGAGCACAACAAGATGACATGGCTATGTATTCACCTCAGAGAGGAAATAGAAGTACTCATTTGCTTTTTGAAGACCACCACAAGCTTATCACCCAAAACCGAGCACCTCCCGACGATTTCGACGTGTATCTTGACAACCCGCATGATCAAGATCTCGATAGGCCGTTAGTGACATACCGTGTCCTTCGGTACCATAGTCCCATATTGATGGTTCCTTGAGATACCGAAGACCCGCTTAATCGCTTCAAGGTGCTTTTTAGTAGGCTTAGCTCGGTATCTAGCACACATGCAAACAAAGAACAAGATGTCCGGTCTACTAGCAAGTGAGATACATCGTGATCCAATCATACTCCGATATTTCGCTTGGTCAATCATGATCCCCGAGAGGTCCTCATCTAGTTTGGTTCGGTCAATCATGGGGTGTCAACAGGTCACTTGAATCAAATCCAAATTTCTTTAAAATCTCTCAGGTATATTTAGATTGATTTATGAAAATGCCTCCGGACTTTGTGAAATTTGTAATCCCAAGAAAATGACATTTGTCCCATCATTGACATTTGAAACTTTGAACTCATTTCATTTGAAAACGATCACATTCCATTGGGTCACCGAGGCAAAAATAATATCATCAACATAAATTTGAACATGAATTAAATGTTTGCCTCGACTTCCGGTGAACAATGTAGGATCAATCGCCTTTGATGAATCCGTTGATAGAAGAAACTTTGACAAAGGTATCATACCATGCCCTCGAGCTTGCTTTAAACCGTAAAGAGCCTTCTTCAAACGATAAACGTGAGTAGGATGCTCTTGATTCACAAATCCTTCAGTTACCGACGAGACGACTTCTTTAAGATCTCCGCTCGTAAATGCCGCCTTTACATCCATCCGATAAACTACCATGTTCTTACTAGCAAGATTAGCCGAAAAGATTCTCGATTGCCTCGATTCGAGCAACCGAGCAAAAGATTCTTCAAAGTCTATACCTCCTCTTGACGATATCCTTTAGCAACTAATCGAGCCTTGTTCTTCAACACATCACCATGCTCATCAAGTTTTACTTTGAAGATCCATTTTAGAGCTATAATCATAGCACGCCCGAGCAGTACTAACTCCCATACATCAAGACGATCAAACTCATGAATTTCATCTTGCATGGCATTGAACCAAATATCTTCATTCATAGCGCTTTTAACATCTTTGGTTCGATCTTAGATAGTACGGAGTTGAAGAAGCACCATAAGGCATCGGTTGCAGTTGTTTCCGTTGATACAGACGAGAGGGATTACCAATGATGTTGTCTAATGGATGATCGTGAGTCCATTTTCCGAGGTGTTCATGTGGCATTTGTTGAGGAACCGAGGTAGCAGAGTCGATGTCTCCTCAAGAAGATGGTTCGATGATGATTCAGAGTAGCAAATATGTTTTCAAATGGAGCATCTTCGTGAGTCGCAAAGGGATTAACTTCATCATTGATGCCGTAAACATTTCCATGATGTACATTTGAAGAATGATGATTTGTTGATGAGATCAAGGATCAAGCAGGGTGCTTCTTGACTTAAAGATATTGAGACCGAGGATTGACTTCATTCATCGGAATATGAGCATCCTCTCGTTGTAGGAATCAAGACCTCATTAGTAATTGAATCATACAGCTCATCAAACATAGGATCAAACAATTTCTTTACATCATCTTCGATGGAGGTACATATGGAGTTTCTTGAGAGGAGTTTGGAACAAGGGATGAACCAATGGGACTGCTTTTGAAGTGCGGGTCCCGAAATGGAGTGTCCAGAGCCATTTGACCGGTCACCATCAAACGAACGTGAATTGTTTCCATGATATTTCGGGTTCTTTTGTTGTAGATTCGTATCCCTTTTGTTTGATGCATATCCTACAAATACTCCAATGTCGCCTTTGGCCCTAAGTTTGCCTAAGTCTTGACCTCATTAGTTGGATAGCACAATGCACCAAACACACGAAGGAAAGATAGATTAGGTTTTCATGTGGACAAGTTCATATGGAGTTTTTCCATGAATAGTGTGAATCGTGGAACGATTTTGTGTAGCATGCAAGGGCAATTGCTTCACCCCGAGAAACATTGGAACCTTTGAGTAGATCAAGATTGTTCTAGCAATTTCAACAAGAGTACGATTTCGCCTTTCAACTACACCGCTCGCTGAGGGGTTCGTGGAACACTTCTTTGATGGTCGATTCCAACGCTTTCATAGAATTCACTAAGTTGTTTGTTGACAAACCCGCCCATTGTCTGCTCGATACTTCGACGCTTTGTTTAGTCGAACTCGCAATGCTTGATGAGTTTGATGATGATATCGAGTTTCATCCTTTGTCCTTAAGAACTTGACCTGTGTGAATCTAGAGTAATCATCAACCACAACTAACACATATTTCTTCCCAAAGATATTCTCGCACCTCATTGGTCCACATAAATCCATATGAATCATATGAAGAACTTCGTGATGAGTTAGTAGGTTTGGGTTTATGGGCATACTTTTGCTTTTTCCCAATTGACATGTCGAACAAAGATGATCCTTTTCATACTTTAGTCTAGGTAAACCTACAACTAAGTCCTTTCTCGAAAGATCGCTGATGGTGCCAAGTTCAAGTGATTGAGACGACGATGCCATAACCATGACTTTGTTTTGAAGCCTTAGATAACAAGCGATTGGAGAGGCTCTCATCATGTCATCGATAGAGATGGTGTAAAGGTTTGAGCCACGAGTTCCTTTCAACAGCTCCTTACCATTAAGATCTCTAACAAAGGTGTATGTTTTCTCAAGGCTACTTCTAGATCGTAATCACGTAATCGACCAACAGAGAATGATTATGACCTAAACCTTCCACATAATACACTCTAGAGATGACACTATCACCAACAACATAATCTCCATAACCCATAATAGCACCGAAATGATCATTACCAAATCTAATAGCCCCGATGAATTTGCTCACGGTTCATGAGCCGCGACCGTCTCCAAATATATGTTTGGAACAAATGAGTCCGTGTACCACGTAACGATTTGAACGATCCGCAGCTGAACACGCATAAGAATGGATAATCGATAATTGGGATCCCCATGCAAGAATGGGTTCCATTTGGTTAGTTACAATGGTTGGACCACCCACATCGTAAATAGAAGCATTCATATCGTAAAATGAGGTAATGGAATCATTGTGAATAGATGCAATACTAGTGTCTCAGATAGCCTGCTTACAAGCAGACCACTTCTTAAGGGAATAGTTCTACCAAGAGGCATCCATTTTCTAGTGGGCATTATCTCGATTAGTCTTATGACCAATGTGTATCCAATAAAAGCCTATTCTCACGAATGTTCTTCCCGGGGTTTCATTGTTTTCTAACTTTCTTCGCTTTTGCCTTTTAGCCTTTTTAGCATGAATTTTAGCATTAACAATATTAATCGGACAATTAACATCATTAGGCGTAACATTAACATCACATTCATGATTAGAAATGTAATTCAAGCAATCATCAAGACAAGGTTTGCAAATAGTATCGTAATTCAATTAATTACAAGACGCCTATGGCTAATACTAGAATCAACACGATTCGCTTTATTCGATTCAAACTTAAAGTTCCTAGATTGTTCTTCTACTCTTTCCAAAGGCACATTCTTAGCTTGAGAGGTCCTATCATTCCTTGTATTGTCTTGAGACTTTGACCGCTCCCTTTAATGTCACCGACACTCTCTAGAGGAATGGGAACATTAGTTTGTTTTACTACTTTGCACCACCGCTTAGATGTGCCGATCCGAACTACATGCAGTGCACTAAGGTTCACTTTCTTAAAACTAGAGGTACCGAGATTAGTACTCCTAGAAGGCACATTTGAGTTCTCTTTCCTAGCATTGATGATCTAGAATCAACTACTCAAGGGTACACTACGGCTCACATTCAAAACATTGGGAATCGAGTGCATATCATATTTGGCCTTAGGCATCGAGCATGGAATCAAAGGGTTAACTCTCTCACCTAATGTCTTTGGGCATATTGTGATCAAGCATTCTAAGATTTCTTGAGATCGCTTGGCATATAAGCATGCATGTCCAATTGCATTATCATGAGGTTTCTCTAGCTTATCCTCTTCAACAATCTCACGCAGTATTCTAAGCAATCCTTAAGGGATGAGAAATATGTTTGAATGGCAAGTTTGTTGTTCCTTAGATGAGGGGGACATATGTCACGATAAAGCATATTTATTACCGAGTGAACCTTAGATACAACATTCTCCCATTGATCATTGGCATTTTCCTTTTACCCGACTCTTCGATTCTCAATTTCCTTTGCAATGAAGTTATTTGTTCGTTGTTTTGTTACGAGTGACTTTAATTGATTCAAACAACTCATTGAAATGACGCTTAACCTTTTCATTTTCTTCTAGAAAACTTTCGCTTTCCTTTGTAAAGCATTTACTAGGTTTTGAAGATGAAACGCTTGAGAATTCTCGAGAATCTAAAGGAGGAGGCATTTGGGAGCCCGCATATTGTTTGTTTGACCCTTTAATTGAGAGATTTGGGCTTTCAACTTTCTCGATCGTGTTGCACCGAGCTTGAATCTGCTCATCACGCTTGTTAATTTGAAAACCGATCAAACTCGAGCATCCAAGATGTCTTGACATTTGAAGTTTTGACATTTTCTTTAAGATGTTGATATTTTAGTTGTAAATTAAAATACTCAACTTCTAGTTTAGAAAATGTTTAACCAAATTGTCGTGATCATCCAGCTCAATTTTCTCATTTAGTTTAGAATTAGTTTTTCAAGCTCAATGACACGATCATGGAGACTTTCAGTACACAGATAATTCATGAAATTTGGAAGCATTAATAGAGCAATTTGAAGCAAAAAAACACATCTTGAGCAACACATTCAAGAATAAGATTCTCATTTAATGTATGCAAGTTCTTTCTCTCAATCTCATTATATTTCAAAGGCACGCCATAGTCACTAACTTCAACAACCATTGCATCAAATTCCTTTTCCATTCCCTTAATATCGCTTTCTATCCCCTTTAAGACTCTCAAAGTGATCTTTAGAAGTTTAAAGAAGGGCATGACCTCGCTAAATAACATTCTTTCATTTGTTCAAAACCCTTTCTCCTTCGCTATACCAAAGGTGTGATCCTTTTCTTGCAAGTTTTCTCAAAATCAACAAATAGTTGAAATATAACGATTGGCTAATTAATGTCTTGCTTTTAGTGGCAATTGTTCTAGGTACAAGATGCATTGGTGTATTAGAGGATACACAATGCTTCTAGGCATTTTCCTAAGGGAGGGTTTGTTTCAACAATATTTTCCGCTTCGCTTATCTAAATCCTTTTTCCGTAAGACTTGTTCGGGAGTCAACAAAGTCTCGAGGCTTAAACTTGTTCAAGGAAATCCAGCTTTTCCTTCTTGTAATCATGAGGAGTGATAATTATGTTTTTCTTTGCATTTGGGATCATTTTGTTTCTTATTCATCTTTTCCCTAGTGATTTCATTTGATTTCTTATCTTCCTCAAAGCACTCAACGCAACTAGGTTTCGCTTAGGCTTAAGGATTTCATCACCATCATAAAGCACCTTATGAGCATTTCTAGCCTTTTAATTACCTCGATTTGGTTCCTCAACAAGGGAATGCTATGCTTATCGCTAAGACTCGATGTTTGGTGACCATGTGAGCAATCAATGGTGTTTCCTTGTATGTACAACTTGTTTTCAAGTTTGTTTTTCAAAGTTTCGATTAGAAAATCTCTCAAGAGTTTTGATTCCTTTGCATTAAATTCTTGCTTAAGCATTTTCACATTTTCTTGAAGTTCTTGTTTTTGTTTAATGCTTTAGAAAGTTTTTCTTGCAAGGAATTTAATTTTGTTTCAATACTTCTTCTAAACTTACTTTTTCTAATTATCGTACTCACTTGGACATCCATTTCCGCTCACGAGTGGTCAACTCAAATTTTGCACGTTGTTCATAAATAGCAACACGCCCTTATAGGCATTTAGTTCGTAAATTATGGAATCATCGAGCACATGCAAGGTATTCATCAAAGACATAGTCATTGTTGATCGCAGAAGATGCATCACTTGGTACAACTTCACTTTCACTTTGTTTCACGATTGATCGTATGGGACAATATTGTTATTACCCATATTTTCAACATTTGATTCAATAGTTTCAGCTTGATTGTACTTTGTCATGCATCCGCTGCACATCAAGATCATCGATAGTTTTAATACCTCCGAGATGAGTTTGTCCTGATGGGCCACCAGTGGTGAAGAAGAGATCTTGGGAGAAACCATTGGAGAGATGCTAGCCATAAAGATTGTGTGTGCAGAGGTCCATCATCTACATCGTAGTCGATGCATCACAACAACGACTTGAAAGGCATTCTCGATGATTGTGACCTATCTCCCGAATAGGTCGCTCATCCACATCTCGCATCATAGGTCTTGGCATTGCCCTCAAGAAGAAACAAAGAATTCCTCTTCATCCAACGCAAAGACCATTGTCCCGAGCTTGTGCCAAGAACATCTTATCTCTCAAGTAATCAAGATTCGTGGACGCTTTGAGATGTGCGCCTTGCAATGTGTCCTTCACCACCACGCTTATAGCATTTGATTGGCTTAGCTTGACCTTGGTTACCATTTCTTCCTCGATTCTCGTTGCCAACATAACCTCTCCCACCCACCTCTTCCCCGATCATACTGCCTTTCCCGAATCGTTGCACCACGATCCTTCCATCTTTAACAAAGGGCTTGATTATGGGGTTAGATGCGCCTCGAGGTTGTTGTTGGTTTGTGGGAGAGAATTCATGTTTTGACTAATGAGAAGAGCTAGTTGATTAATGATGTTACCCACGTGTGCATCAAAGATCGCCTTGTTTGAACATAGGATCGTGGATGAGTTTGTGATTACCATTACCCAAGGGTATGACTTGTGATGCTTTGTTGTGATTCCGATGTTCGAGTAGAAAGTCGTTGAGTCATTAGACGAGCTTGTCTCTCCTCGTTGGTTTTGAACCGATTGAGAATCAATTTTTCAAACATAGCATGTCTCTCATTCTCAAGGAGGAAGGCATAGAGTTGCTCATAGTTTGTATTCTTCAATCCTTTAGTGAGTTTCACAACGTGACAAACTTGTGCCATTCGGGATTCATGTTGTTCACAAACTTTGAGTTCAAATTAATGTTAGGCATAGTCATTCGATGTTCCTCATGTCATTCACTAACTTATGAAATCTCACATAGTACTCATAGACACTCTCATCCGGTTTCATCTTGAAGTGCTCAAATTCATATAGAGTCGATTCTCTGCCTTCCATAGTTAATTCAACCCGAGAGAAGCATCTTAACATTATCCCAAACCGCTTTGCATCGTTGTTATGATTGATCGCCTTGTAGATGTCTTTAGGAAGACCTTGAAGAACAATGTTTGAAGCCCCGATATCTCGTGATCGAATCTCTTTTCTCCTTATCATCAAGCTCATCATACATCTTAGGTCCGCCCATTCCGTAAACAGAGTACCATCTTCATTAGTATCAAGTATGTCTCTAGTCGCCTCAACTCGATATGGTCCTTCATCAATGGATTTGAGAATGTTGACACCATTTTCCTTTCCAAGGCAATACAACTGATCTGCTGAGCCCAAGAATCGTAGTCGGCTCACAAGCATGGGTGGACGAGTATCCGAGCCACCGCTTGTACATCCTCAAACAAAGGGAGATGACAAGAGGGACGCTGGTAGACATGTTAATGATTATACGGATTTTATAACTCTATGATTAAACCGGAAATAGATTCTTTCACGGATTTTACTAAATCAAGAGAAAACCGTAAACAATCACTCAAGTCGCTAGAAGATAATACACTAAGTCGCTAGAAATTAATGCACTAAGTCGCTAGAATTAATGCACTAAGTCGCTAACACTTAATTCGCTAGCCAACTAAGTCGCTAGAGTCCCAAGTCGCTAGACACAAAGCAAGTCGCTAAGTAGTAACTCGCTACCCACAAGTCGCTAGCAAAATTTTGGCAAGAATTGCCACACAAGTCGCTAGAAATGCAAGTCGCTAAAGAGCAACTCGCATGCACCAAGTCGCTACCACTGTCGCTACTGTGTGGAGAGTCCACTACTTGTACTTTAACTCGCTAGATCTAACTCGCTAGCTTTAACACCGTAAGTCGCTACAAAATGTGAAGCAAGTCGCTACCAAGAAAATATTCCGTGAGCTAAGTCGCTAGCTTGAAAACCATATAAACATCACTTTTCAATCCAAAACAACCCAACCAAGATGATTCAAGCTACCAAATGAAAACCTAAACACTTGTGATGATTCTAAACATAAAAGTACCAACAAAATTCAAACTTTAACACAAGAAATCAACCAAATGATGCAAAACCACTAAACTTTTTCAAACTCAAAACCACCTAAAACCACTATAAATCCAAAGATGTGCAAGATATGATCTAACCATGGCTCTTGATACCAATTGTAAGATATAACTTTTCACATACACATCAAACCATAACACAAAGTAGCATATAGATGGAATTCTAGAGAGAAAGTTAGAGGTTTAGGAACTTAGTGAGAGAAAGTGAAAGATATTATTATGAGTTCCAACTCTACCTTGGAAGGTAGAGAGTATTTATAGTCTTACATAACTCGCCACACTTTGGGTCGTGGATCGTGCATACAAGGGTAAAGACCCGTCTGTCCTCCACGGTGTTACTTAACTAAATACTACTTAACTTAAAAGAACTACGACTACGAGCTTAACGATTACATATACTGAGGTGACCGACTTTTAATACCGGAATTTCTAATTCCTAACTTTTAATTACTTACGCACCAAAATTATATCGCTTTTGCACCCATCTTATTTGACTTTTTTTATCAAAATAACATTGCGCAACTAACAAATACAAGTTGAAAATTTTGTGCATCAAAATTTGTTTTGAAATATGATCAAAATTGATACTTTTGTGCATTAAAACATTACACGATAAAACTCAAAATTAGAAAACTTCTTTCACAAAAGTTTTATGCACCAACATACACGATCTTGTGGATTTTTTTTTTCAGAATTTTTGAGAACTTTTTAAAAATATATTTTTTTATTCTTTTGTCATGTGTTTATTCATAATATTTGTCTTTTTATTTTAACACACACACACACACACACACACACATATTGTTAGCCTTAATAGTTTTATTAGAAGTGATGGTCATTCACGTTTAGGAACTTTATATCGTGTGTTAGATATCGTGATAGAATAGTCAACGGGCTCGTGGATTGGACTAAGCTAAATGGGTATTAGTTTAGTTAAGCTTGCCTTATAACCAATCCAACCCATGTCCAAGCCCACGAAGCCCATAAGAAAGCCTTTTAGGGCATCATGTATTCCAACTATAAATACCCCTCAAATGGTCATTTGAGGGGCTGTGCTAGTAAGTATGTGTGTGTGTTTTCTTTGGAGCAATATAACATCTCTTGTTTTCATCTCTACACATTCATACGCATAACATATCTTATATCAAGTCACCATCTTTCCTTTCTTCTTAATCTTTCTAAGCATAACGCTTGTGTTTGTGGTTAACGTGTTTCTACGCCGTAATGCTGGTAACGTGTTGGGTTTGAGGGTGATAAGGTTGATAAAAGTAAGGTCCTACAATTGGTATCGAGCCTAACAATGGTTTAGGAGTATTTTGGTTGAAGTTTTTTTTTGGTACCATACGCGTAGTCGTCTTTCTCAAGATTCACGCATAAAACTTTTATTTTGCACTTAAATCTTCAAGATTCTTATGGTCTAAGGTTTATATAGTGTTAAAGATTCTAGTTTTGGCAAAAGTTCAAGCATTACGTGTTTTAAATCGCTTTTAAACTCGTTTTGATTTAGTTGTTCATTTCTCGCGTAAGCACAAAAAGCATTTTGGGTGTTTTGGTCAAAACAATCTTGGTATTCGAGTGTTTTAAGGCTATCACGTGCAAGAGAAATCGTTTGAATCATTGGAAATTTTTATGCGTAAGTCAAAACCCTAATCTTACGCGTAAGAAAGTCAAAACCCTAGTTTTCTACGCATAACTTTTGGTAACGAATCTTCGTGCAACAAAGGCGACTCGGTGCTTCCTCACTTGGATAAGTGTGTGAACACTTCGACTTTCGGATATCTTTTACTGTGTGATAGTGTAAAGGATTTTGGTTTTAAACCAACTCTTACGCATAAGCGAAATCTTACGAGTAAGCACTCTCGCATAAGCTAACTCTTACGCCGTAAGCTTACTCTACTTCACGCTAAACGCGTTTACGCATAAGACTTACGCTTAACCTTAAGTTTACGCATAACTTGGATTTCTACGCATAAGGATTTCTACGCCTAAGCTCTTTACGCATAAGATCCTACGCATAAGATCCCACGCATAAGCATTCTACGCATAAGCAATCATCATGCGCGCAAGAAAAGTTTACGAGTAAGATTGTGATCAAAACTTCAAGGAGACTATAACTTTTGAATTCAGTAACTCCGTTTCACTTGATCTACCCATCAAAATTCGACCGTGAGAAATTCGAGGAGATAGATTTACCCGTAGAATCGAGTCAACCTTCAAGTCCTAAAATTGCTCGAAAAGAAGTTATTGAGGTTTTAAGTTTTAGACCAAATTTTCACTACAACAACCAAAGCTTAATCTTCATCCAACACAACTCATTTATCGTTGAATCGATCCTACATCAACTTTATCATATCATACCTTCATCAATGGCAACTCAACAAGACATTCATGCAAATGGTGCGGAAAACCGCCCTCCTATGTTGGAAAAAGGTGGTTATCTTCAATGGACAAGTTGAATGCTTCGTTACATCAAGACAAAACCTAATGGAAAATTGATGATCAAATCCATTCGGGATGGACCCTTCATACCTCGACAAGTCCAAGACCACAGAAATTCGATGCAACACCTCCCGTCCCACCATTTTTTCGTCTTCAAAAGAATCGAATACTCAAGAGGATCGAAAACAAGTCGAAGGAGATGACATGGCAATTCATATTGTCCAACCGGGTTTACCAAGAGACATCTTTTCTCAGAGACGCCAGAAACCGCTTTTAATATGTGGGAACGTGTTAGGCGGCTTTGTCATGGAACCGAAATTGGTCAACAAGACACGGAGAACAAGTCGCTAATCGCTTGGGAGAAGTTTACATCCACCCGTGAGAATCCATTGAATCCTACTATGGAAGGTTCTGCACTCTAATGAATGAGTTATCGTAAAGAAGTTGACACCCGAACTATCGTGAGCAACATCAAGTTCTTGAACAATCTACCGTAAGAATGGGGACGATATGTCACTATTGTCAACCAAAAAAGACTTACATCAGTGAACTTTGATCAACTCAACGATTTTCAAACAAAACCAAAATGAAGTGAATGAAGTCGAGGCAAGAAAGATTAGCAAAGAATCATGATCCATTGGCACTCATTGCAAAGACTCAAACTCCGGTAAATACACAACAACAAGCTTCATCATCTTCCACTAACAACAACTTGCGGAATACATCCCTCAACAACAAAACTATCCACCGAACAACAACATTACCAACAACAAGGAATCACCGATCTTGAAATGGAACCCCGAAGAAGCTTTGTCTCAAGTATTCTCTTTATTGGGTAAAGCATTCTGAGGTCGCTATTCCACACCAACTAACAACAACCAACGGATTTCATCAAACACTCGCAGCGAGGCAAATTGCACAGGGTGTGAACATGGGTAATCAAAGACAAATGGTTGGAGTTAATGCGAACCTCTGAGGATATGCTACCGGATTTCGCATGGGTAATCAAGCGGTTCCGAATCGTGGTAATCGGATGGGTCGAGAATGTTGGGAATAGAGCGTTGGGTAATCGAATGGGAATGTTGCGACTCAGTCATTGGGAATTATGGAAATGTGAATCGAGGTAATCGTGTTACGTGTTATAACCACAAGGATTGGGTCACATGGCAAGGAATTGTCCAACTTAGCCACAAAAGAAGGATCTTGCGTATTCTTGAAGCTATCTGTTGGTACAAAAGGAACAATCTGGACTTCAATCGAGTCTTGAGGAACATGACTTTATGGCTATTATGGATGATTTGGAAGACCTCGAGGAACTCAATGCAACCGCATCTTCATGGCAAATCTTCAGAGACTAAGTACGACATCGATTTTGACGCACCTCCGCCTATGACGCCAACGCAGATGTCGAGGTACCAATCATTGATCCATGCTATAACAATGTCATATTTGATGTGTTTACTCATGACGAACATCATTCTCGTGACATCGGCACCTACTTATGATACATACCGACAATCCGAGTTGTAGCAATACTAACTCAAAACCCGGATGTGGATCCTAGTGAGACCGTGGCACAAAATATTTGAGACCGATGAGGAAACACGTGCTTATTTTGAATCATTAATCAATGACCGTGGCATTGAAATCGAAAAAGTCAAAAGGTCAATCGCGGTTAAGGCATGAATGCTAAATTGACCACGAGCTTGAGAGTTACAAGGAGAACGCAAAAGCCTTTGAATTTCATAAAACAAAGAATCGAATTAGAAATTGGTTACTAGAAATTTGGTTTCTAAAGAACAACTATTGCAATCAAGTACAACACACTCGATGTGAATTTGAACTTGAAAATTAAATCTTTAAACAAGGAAATTTCGATTTAAATAACCAACTTTCTAAACAAAAGGAAATGTTTTCTAATCTTGAAAAGAGAAGAAGCGATTGATTCTCGATTTTCAAAATGAGAAGATTCTCTTCTATGAAATTCTTGATAAAATGAAAAAATCCAAACTTTGGAAAATTTGCTTCTTAAACGGGTCATTCGCTCAAACAATCAAGATGCTTTCTAATCAAGTAAATCCGTGTTTTCATACTAATAATAGAATGGCAATTGGTAATGACCCTTCTTCGCTCCTCAAGAAAGCTCGAAACCTCATATTGTGTTAAACAATGGCAATGTTTTGCATGAACCCATTATTGTTCGTGATTCTCTTGAAACGTTAGAACTATCTCGAGGAGAGTAGATAAAAATGAAACAAAAGAATCCGAAATCAAACCAATTGATTATAACAAATGGAACAAAATTAACGGAATTACTTTTGTTAATCAAAAGAAAAATCAAAGTTTTCCATCACACCAAGTGTTTCAAACAAAGAGTCAACACTGCCTCAAAATCTGCTTCAAAACCGGTTGTTGTCTCAAATTCTCTTCGAACATTGAACAAATGTCTTCAAACAATCCTTTTAACACAAGTGATGCGAGAAGTATTTTAGAAAATGTGAAAACTAGAATTTTGGATCTTCAAGACATCGCTAAAACTAAAACCAATATTACAACAAACATATGGTTTAATAGTTTTGATAATGAAAATAAAAGTACTTTGAAACTCAAATTGCCCTCACCAATTCCATCGTGCAAGGGTAATTCATTTTGAACAAGCGTTTTGAAAGAAACAATTGACTTTGTCAAGGACCATAAATCCTGGTAAAGCAAGCTAATGAATGTGTTGAACAAATCAAAGTTTTGGAAAATTTAAATGACTCTCTTCAAGATGTTCGACTCATCGATATTATGTCCATCATTTTACAAACATATTCATTGAAGATCATGAAAGACTCGATCGAGACCTCCAAAATTGTTTCAAAATATGAAAAAGCACTTGAGAAACTTGAAAAGAAAATGTCTCATATTTTAAACAACTTGATCGAAAAACCGAGGAATGAAAGTATGACAAATTGTCGTATGAGCGTGCCTACAATGACATGAAAGCGAAAAATGATCTTTTGAGGGCTCACCGAAAGTCAAAAGGAAAGGTAGTGGAAGCTGTGATTACAAAACCATTGATGCGGAGAAAGCAAATGTTCCCAAACCGGTTTCCAAACCAAAATGTCTGCTTTATGCCTCCAAAAGTCAATGAGAAAAATGTTTCATCTAAACCAGTCACTCCACCGCCTTGCCTAAACAAAATGTTGATAAAGGAAAAGCGGTTATCGAGAAACCAAAAGTTTTAGCTCCCGGCCTTTTAAGATAAGTACCACTAATGCGTGCCTCCACATCTAAAACATATGGAACAAACGACATAAGTTTAGAAAAGCACTCTAAAGAGACTAGGAAAGCTGAAACCACTTCTTCATAAAAATGTGAATCCTAATGAGTGCCCTTACCTTCTACAGACTAGGAAGCACCTCTAGGAGCGAGAGACTAAAGCCTAAGAGCAATACAAGGAACAATAGAGTCTCGCTTGCCTCTAAGAGTAGTCGCTTGAATAAAGAGAAGAAAGTAGAAGAACACCCTAGGAATTTACCGCTTTGTAATAAGAAAGACATTTCATCTGAATGTAATGAACCTATGAAACTTGCTAAGTCTAATGAATGTGTTGAATCTCTTTGTTTCACTTGCAAGAAATCTTTAACTAATGTTCATGATGATTGTGTTTCTAAGAATGAGATTGTTAAGCCTATTAAGAAGAATGTTCCCAAAAGAACTTATGCTAAACGTGTAGGAAGACTAGTTGCGAGACTTAGGCTTTACACTACTGATAGGGAGCATAATGTTTACTTTAGGGATGACATTTGAAACCCACGGTAGAAATTTCACACTCCGAATGGTAGAATGAGTGATGCACCGTCTTACCTATAGATGACTTCTATGAGTGTGATCGAGATTTTACCTCTAACCCAAAGGAACCAAAATCAAAACGGTTTCCAAAATCTTCTTCTTCTCATGATTGGCGTGTTATCGAAATATGTCTTTGGATCGTCGACTCGGGTTGCTCCAAGCACATGACCGAATCAAGTGGCGATCAATTTCGTCTGAAATTCATGGGAACCGTCGTTTTGGAAATGATCATGTAGCGACTATCATGGGTTATGGAGATCTACCTTTGGAAATTATTTAATCACTCGGGTTTACTATGTCCAAGGGTTGGGACACAATTTGTTTTCATCAGGCGCCTCGTGATGCGATTTAGAGGTTGCTTTTAGGAAAAATGCTTGCTTCGTTAGAAACTTGGATGGCACTCATATCTTAACCGGGAATCGTGATACAAACTTGTATGCTATCGACATAAACCAAATGGCCTCTTCATCACCAATATGTCTTATGACACGAGCATCCGAACACGATCCCGGTTGTGCACACACGGTTATCCATCTCAATTTCGACACCATCAACAATCTTGCCAAAGACAACATCGTCAATGGACTTCCAAAGTTCAAATACACCAAGGATCACTTATGTCCATCATGCGAACAAGGAAAAGCAAAAGA
This sequence comes from Chrysanthemum lavandulifolium, assembly GCA_022545495.1. Taxonomy (NCBI): domain Eukaryota; kingdom Viridiplantae; phylum Streptophyta; class Magnoliopsida; order Asterales; family Asteraceae; genus Chrysanthemum; species Chrysanthemum lavandulifolium. The sequence continues at coordinate 111,080,704 of CM040242.1, read as the reverse complement.
GCATCATATAAACCCAAATCCGTACCTAGTTCGAAGCAAGGTTGCATATGTTGCACATGGACTTATGTGGACCAATGAGAGTTGAAAGCATTAATGGGAAAAGTATATTCTTGTTATCGTTGATGACTATTCAAGATATACATGGGTTAGGTTTCGAGATCAAAAGACGAAGCACCGTGCATCATCATCACCTTCCTAAAACGTAATCAAGTACTTCTTCAAGCTCTAGTAAGGTTGTAAGAATGCATAACGACACGTAATTCACAAATCGAGTTAAGAGCTTATTTTGAAGATGTTGGAATTACACATCGGACATCGCTTGTTAGAACTCCACAATGAGAATGGGGTAGTTGAAAGAAGAAATCGTACTCTTGTGAAAGCCGCTCATTACAATGCTAATCTATTCTTGTGCACCGTTATTTCTATGGGTCGATGTTGTTGCCATCGCTTGTTTCACTCGAACCGATCCCTAATCCATCATAGATTCAATAAAACCCGTATGAGCTTGTGAACAATAGCTTTGATATCTCTTACTTTCACGTGTTTGGCGCTTTGTGCTATCCTCTGAATGACAGAGAAGATCTTGGAAAATTAAAAGTAAAAGGTGATATTGGAATCTTCATTGGATATTCGGATAACTCGAGGGCATTCGGGGTGTATAACGTAAGAACTAGGAGGATCATGGAGACGATGAATGTGAAATTTGATGAACTTTCACACATGGCTTCGAGAGACTCACTCTAGAACCCGAGACTTACGGACACATCGCTTCGGACTCGCACCTCAAAGAGCTCAATCAACTGCGTATGACAATCCTAAAGAACAAGAATGGGAGAAATTCTTCGAGTTAATGTTCGATGAATACTATGGTGGAACCTCGACAAATGCATCAAACAATCATTCCACTGCACCCGCTCAAAATCATCCACCACCACCAATGTAAGATGCATCTACAACGGTCGAAACCAATGCACCAACTCCATCTACATCATCTACATCTACTACGCTTATTGCACCGTTCTACTAGCAGTTGATGAGCAAAACCAAAACCGAACGATGCAACGTTAGATGAAGACTTATTTGAAAACCCGTTTGCTACGGAATCAACTGAATCATCTTCAAGCTTACGAGAACCATCTAACTCGCATCGTATAACCACGGTATCCTTCTACTACAAGTGGACAAAAGACCACCCAATTGAACAAGTTATTGGTGAACCTTCAAGGCCAATTCGCATTTAGGCGTAACTTGCCACCGATTGCGACTTGTGCATTTACCTTTGCTCAATTAGCAATATCGAGCCAAAGAACATTCGTGAGGCAATGGCGATCCCGCATGGATAGAAGCAATGCAGAGGAACTTCTCCAATACCGCCTACATGACTCTTGGGAAATGGTTCCAAGACCCATTGAAATTTGCGTCATTGATCTTAAATGGTTATGGAAGAACAAAGGGATGAAGAGATGAATGTTATTCGCAACAAAGCTCGTCTTGTGGCCAAAGGATACGACAAGAGGAAGGGATAGACTTTGAAGAGTCATTCACGCGGTAGCTAGATTTGAAGCGATCCAGATATTCTTAGCCTATGCAACAAAAACATCATGGTTTATTAGATGGACATTAAGACCGCGTTCTTGAATGGAACTCGAAAGAAGAAGTGTACGTGAGTCACCGTAAGGCTTCATCGACTTGGAACATCCGGACTACGTCTACAAACTCAAGAAGGAAATCTATGGTTTGAAACAAGCTCGAGAGCGTGGTATGACGAACTTTCCTCTTCCTTATCCAAAACAATTTCACCAAAGGAACAGCTTGATCCTACCTTGTTTACACAAAAATGCAAAACGACATTTTGATTGTTCGATTCGTGACGACATCATCTTTGGGTCCACTAATCCGAATCTTTCAAAACATTTTGAAAATCTCATGAAAAGCAAATTTGAAATGTCCATGATGGGGAACTAAAATTTTTCTTGGTTTACAAATACATCGCCCCTCGTGGAATTTTTATAAATCAAGCTAAATACACAACCGAGATTTTGAAAAATCATGGTATGGATAATTGTAATTCGGTCGAACACCAATGGTAACTTCACCAAAATTGGAGCCGATTTGTTTGGGAAACCTATTGATCCAAGAAATATCGGAGCATGATTGGTTCTCTCATGTATCTCACCGCTAGTCGACCCAATATTCATTTTGTTGTTTGCTTATTAGCACGGTTTCGTGCAAAGCCTCAATTGCACCTCAAAGAGGTTAAACGGATCTTTCAGCACCAAGACATCCATTCACATGGGACTTTGGTATCCGAAGCAATCCGGATTTGATCTAATTGCCTTTTCGGATGCGGACCATGCAGTGATCAAGTTCAAACAAAAGTACATCCGGAGGAGCACAATTTTGGGTGAAAAGTTAGTCAGTCGGTCTTCAAAGAAACAAGATTGCCTTTGCACTTTCAACGGCGAAGTATGTGTCTCTGTCTGCGTGTTGTGCTCAAGTTCTATGGATGTGAACACAACTCACAGATTATGGCTTTACTTTCGATAAAATACCTATTTATTGTGACTCGAAAAGTGCCATAGCCATATCATGCAATCTCGCTCATCACTCAAAGACTAAGCATATCGAGTCCGCTATCACTTCATCAAAGAACATGTCGAAAATGGTACCGTTGAATTATTCTTCGTGAAGATCGATTACCAACTTGCCGATCTATTAACTAAAGCCTCTCCAAAAGAAAGGTTTGACTATTTAGTTCGACGAATTGGAATGCGAAGCCTAACCCCGAGGAGTTAGAACGTCTTCTCGAATCTTCTTGAAAATGATTTTCCAAAACGTCATTGTAAATATTTTTGAAAAACAAAATACAAAATTTGAAAACCAACAAAAGCAAAATATAAAAATATAAAACTTTCAAAATACAAAAACATTAAAAATCAAAATCCAAAAATATTCTTCTCACGACATGTCTCTTGTATAATCGATATTCAGACGTTTCTAGAAATGTCATTCAACAATGATACGGGCATGTACAGATGCTTGAGCGAGAGTTTCTTTAATTTGTTTTCAAAACATGTCGTTTCTCAAAATTTCTTCATAAAATGGGTTGTTAGACTAAAATGATGACTTTTGATTATTTTCAAATCAAAACTCGTATTTTTAAAGAAAAATCAAGTGTGCGCTTGAAAGGCACTACATTTAAAAATGGTGAGAAATCATCATCATCTTGAGCACCTTTTCAAGATTGTTCAAAAGATTTTCAAAATCTTTCAAAATATTTTGTGCTCAAGATAACTCCTCTAAAACCCTTTAATTGATTATGCTTTATTAAAGGGGGAGTACAAAACAAAATGTTCCAAATTCATGCTTAAATCATATCCGTTTGTCTCCTAATAAATTCTAAAATGATTTTTAATCCGTGGATATAAAAAAATATCACGATTATGCTATTTTTGAGGGGGAGGAGACGTGATTAAAATGTGATCAAAAATGTTTAATGATCGGTGTTTGAATCTCAAAAGAGCTCGACTTAGTTGAAACCAATGAATTGACGAGGAACCATGTACCATCTCGATAAACTTTCTATGAACTTGACCAGGACGGGTAATAATTTTAAGCTAGTTCTCTAGTGATGTAAACGTGTCTCGAATCGGTCTAGCTCATTTAAAGTCGATCAATTCAAAACGTGCGAACTCTACCCTCTATGTGTAGATTACTGTCAAAACATATAAGCACATGTGAAGGGGGAGTGTTTCTGAAAATATAAAACTCTCTCGAATGTTTTAAACATGTTTTCAATCATAAACACTCGAGAGATCTTCAAAAAATTGGTTTTATGGCAACATGGGACAATCATGAAGTTATAAGGTGTCTAAGGATAGAAATCGTCCTATGATCCGCCAGAGCGGAGGGATCTACCAAGGACATCACAAATAGTTAGTATTAGAAGTCCTTAGGAATGATTGAAAAAGGAGTAATGTGAGAAAGGAGAAAGAAGGGGTTGAAGAATTAAAAGAAATGTAAAAGAAAGGGTGAAAAGAAATAGCCCTCCATATTCAACCTTAGGGCGTAAACCGGGTTCAATTCATATGCTCTTGGTTGTTGTTAGGAATTAGAAAATTCCATAGTGAAGAGTTGGTCACCCCAAATATTATCTAGCATAAGTTAGCTCGTAGACTTGTCGTTAGTCACGTTATTTAGTAGTTTATTTATTAGTTTGTAGCGTAGTATAGCTTAGTGCAACACCGTGGAGGAAGGACGGGTCTTTACCCACCAGTATGCACGATCCACATCCGATAGGAGGGCGGTATGTTTGTAACTATAAATACCCCTTCCATCTATGGAAGGGTGGTGCTTCAATCTAATATTCCATACTTTGTGTAAACCTCTAGCAAGAACACCTCTCTCTCTCTACTAACTCTCTAACTATGGCAAACATGTATTTTGATCATCCAAGACCACCGAATCATCAACACAATAAATATTATGATCCTACAATTGGTACCAGTCAAGGTTGTTGTGTTTCTTTGATTTGTGTGGTTTTCGTACTATGGTTATTGTGGTTTTGATTTATGCATGTTTTGATTGTCTTTTGTACTTTATCTTGGTTGGAATATTTTTCCATGTCTTAGAGGTTAAACAGTTTTAAACAGGTTCTTGTATCCTTCTTTTTGGACAACAAATCATCTGGTCTATCAATGTTTATTTCAGTCTTGTGTCTCTTTTTGGTCCAAGTCAGTTACCAACTTTACTTATTCATATTTGTGAATTCTTTGTACCAAACAAGTGAAAATAAGTGGTCAAATAGTCATGTTTTATGGTCAAGACGGGTCTAATAAATCAGTTTTATGCATGATTTCTGGGTAAACATGAAGATGAACGGAAAAGTAGCCGGAAAACTCATCGAAAAACATAAAAAAATCTAGCTAGCGACTTGACACAAAACTGTCCAGATGCATTGCATTTTTTATAGCGACTTGTCTTTACAAGTCGCTACGACTTGGCCTAGCGACTTGGTCGTGGCGACTTAGCCGTGGCGAGTTGGCCGTGGCGAGTTAGTCGTGGCGAGTTGTGTAAAATGGTTTCTGACGAAAGAGATGAAGATAGAATTGACCTCGACCTCAACCAATGTACAAAAACTAAATCGACCTCGGGATAACCATCATCGGTCCTCAAAAGTTTTAACAGAATGAAAAGCTATCTCCAACATCTACCCTCATTCTATCTTAATCAAAACCAACAACTTTATTTCAACTTCATCTCATCTCAAATCTATAAACGGTCAAACAATAACTTGTCTCAGATTCGGTTAATTTTTTTTCTTTTAAAGATCTTTCAAATTAACCATCAATCCTCATCGACACTCTTGGAAACTTAGTTTCCCTAAATATTTGAACATAGTGACATGGAAAATAACTACATGTTATTCCCGTTTCTTGTTCGTTAAATTGACCAATCTCAATAATTAAAACAAATCAAAAACAACATTACCCGAGACCATTTTGTGAATGACCTTGATGCCGTATTCTTTCAAAGAAGAGTGATATATTGGCGTTTTAAATGAACAAGGTTTGAGGTTAAGTTTTGTTGCAACGGAACTTACAAAATGGCGTTTATGTGTTTCGATCATGTGCTTATGTTGTAAAAAAGATTTGATAATACAGGTTATAATTGATGAGTTTGATTTAATCTGAGATGAGTGTTAAGTTTTTTTGGATTTAACTTGATTAAAGGGAAGATGAGATGGGTTTGGTGAAGCAGAGATGGAGGCGTTTTTTTTAGCATGAGATTAGGGTGTGTGGTTTGTGAGTATTATTAGGGTTGAAATGAGGTGCTTTATACTCCTATAATTAATTAGGGCAACCGATTATATTTAATGGCTTAATGGACCGTGTGTTTAGGAAGGGCTGTGTCAATTCATGGATTGTGTGTAAGTAAACTAATGGGCCTTGTGATGGATTCATGGGCGTGTGATGAATTAAGATGGTCGGACTTCTTGAGCATGTGATCCGTAACTCACATTTCAGTTTGTTTTGATATTAATTGCAAATACATAATCATGAAATATCAATATGTATTTTCCAAATTTTATTTTTGGACATACAAATTGTTGATAATATTTGAAATGTGTGGTTTTTTGGTGGTCATGATATTATATTTTACGGGATACACATTCACGGCTTGGGCTTAATTTTTTAAAAGAAATTCATCATAACGGGAGTATAATTGATTTACAAGTTTGTTTGAGCATTGGACCATAAAGCTTGGATTTGAATGACGGTCTGATGGGATTCTCAATATGAGATCGGATTTATGTGATTTAATGATGAAATTGGTTGATGAGATTTATTGATATGATTTGGAGTGATAATGCGATTTGATGATGAGATTAGTTGAGATATGCAGATTGGTACTTTGGTGTATACTCTTTCACAAAGTATATTCTTTCACGGCTTGATTTGATATTGGAACTAGGTTGACTATGGGGTTTTGGACGGTATTCCGGAGTTGGATTTGATGTGAGGTTTTTCAGACAGATTTGCTTATTTCGTCTTCTCTCTTTCTACCCTTCCGCAAAGATGACTTGTTTGGGCGTTTATAGAGGGTGATAAAGACTTGGCTATTTAATTCCGTTTGTGATTCTTTCTCGATTAACCCACAATGTAACTATCACTTGATGTCTCACGATTGAGGATACGTCAAGAGGTTTTGTACATTGGGTACACCGTTCTTTTTCACGAGGATTAGTACAAGCTTAAGTAACAAATCGGGGAATTCTACTTCATGATCAAGTTTGGTATATCGGGTTTACTTCTCCATGTAGTCACTATAATAGCCGTCGATTATGTGAAAGATGTGTTTACCAAAGTCTTTATTGGATGGTTGATGATATTGTTGATGTTGGATAATGAACAGGTTGATGAACCGCGCATGTTCCCCAAAAGCAGATATTCACTAAAACCAAAGTCGTCATAACACATTCAAGTCGACATTGTTTACGGTTTTGTCTTGATTTTGTAAAATCCCGCGAAAGAACCTATTTCTCGGTTTAAATCATAGACTTGTAAAATCCGTGACAATGGAAACATCCCGTAATTAGTAAAGTGCATTTCGGATCTATCTTACGGTTTATTCTTGGTTTTGTAAAATCCCATGAAAGAAACTATTTCTCGGTTTAAACCATAGAATTGTAAAATCCGTAATGATGGAACCATCTTGGAGAAAGGAAAGTGTAATTCGGGATCTTACTTGATCTTTGGTGCTACGGTTTCTACTTCAAGAAGGGATAAAGGGTGTACTTCATGAATTGGGTGTGTGTTTGGATATTCGTCATGGCGGTTTGGTTATTACATGGTTTTACGGGTTATGTGCTTTTAACCATGGTCGGGATGAAAACCATTATCAAGTTCACTTAAAATGTCAAAGGAGGCTAGATTTGAGCTTTTAACGAAAAGATGTGACAACGGCGTTAATTCATATTATTTATTTGAGGTTGAAGTGAAATATCACGGCGAGTGTACTTAGTATCCAAGGTATCGGGGATGGTTGGATGAAGATTCTTCAAGATCCTTGTTCGAGCTTATTATCAAAAACGAAGACTTGGAAATCTAGTTATTCTTGGGTGTCTTTTTTCTTTTACCACTTGGGGAAATTGGGCTCTTACCACCACAAAATAACTATCACTTTAAGGAGTTACGTTGTAGTGCTCGGTGTCACATTCAATTGTGGATTTTCAAGAGGTAATGTCGTCTATTACTTGATGGTTGGTTGGTTGAAGAGTATAGAGTACTTAAGAGATTCAATGGAGCATGAATTCTCGGCACCGCTCTTTGTTACATATGTGCAAGTTTAAGTCACGAGTTCGGGTTAGTTTACTTGTGGTCAAATTCATCATATTGGGTTTTCTCCATCACCGTCACGACAAAGAGCCTCTTGAATGATAATGGGGTTGATTACATGTTTTGCTAAGAGAGCGAAAAGAGAGATTATGACGTATGAACACATCGGTTCATGCCTCGTACTCTAAAGGAAAGAAATGTATACGTTTGATGCGCTTTATCTTTGAAAGAAGAAATCTTCTTATGACGTATGAACACAACAGTTCATGCCTCGTACTCAAAGAAAAGAAATGTGTACGCTTCGATGCGCATTATCTTGAGAAGAGAAATCTTCTTATTATGACCATTCTCATCAACATGCTTCATACTTTTCCATGCGCTTGGTCATCAAGTGAACCGGGCTACCACGATTGTTTTCTCATTCCACTTGCTCGATTATAATGAAGATGGCGACATCATGTGCTTATTTTATGGGGAGAAGTGTGAATAGAACATTCGGATGATTTTCACTTATTTAATCAAGAATGGCATCTCCGTATGCAATTCTTGAGGGGAGAAGAAGTGTGAATTTTTGCATGGTTGATTGATATTTGAGAATTTAAATGGTCATACGGCTCTAAACTCATGTAAGAACCGAGCTTCTTCTTATCGGTCATCTTCACATGGAGTTTTTCTCTTAAGAGCCGTTAGTTGACATCTTCACTCGGATTATGAGTTTATTGACAAAGTGCTTCCGGTTAATGCTTCACGTATACATCAACATGATGATTCGAACAACCTCTATTCTTGTTTGATGTGATTGTTTGCTTGGTGTTACCATTTCGTGTGTTCGTTGCGGCTTTGATTCTTGATTTCCTTGATGAACATCTTTCTGTTCTTGTTTGATTGGGAGGATTCTAGTTAAGGGATTTGCAAGATGTAAGTTAATTGGGATGCTTTTGGTGATGTTTTTTTTTGGTGAGTTGAAGATGTTAACTATCTATTCCCAACCGCACAATCTTGAAGAAGGTCGAGTCTACATCTGTTTACATTTTCGCTACATGTTAGAAGACTAAAGATGAGTTGCATTTAATGATCTAAAGACTTCTTCTTAATATGGGCATTTATCAAATAGATTGTCGGTTTAGGGAGAGCACTAATTGGGGAGATTGAAATGCCAAATTTAATCCCTAATTAGACTTGCTCACGTTATTCTTCAGCAAGTTGATTCTCACAGATACATCTGAGCTAATGATGTTCTTCTCAAAATATTTCTAGTATACGGACTTACAAAGAGTTGCTGATTCTGAAGTGTCAAAAAACCAGCAAGGCGTAAGGAGACAACCACCTAAATGCGAGTAAACTTGATGAACTTAATACTTCTAAGTAATTGAAGATACCCCGGGAAGACAAATGTTATTACCGCAGAGAAACTCAAGGTTTGACTCATGATGAGTAAACTTGATGAACTTAATTCTTCTAAGTGATTGAAGATATCCCGGGAAAACAAATGTCATGACCGCAGAGAAACTCAAGGTTTTACTCATCAAGGCGTTTAGTGTTAGTATTTCAACTACGTGGGGAAGTGATGTTAGAGAAGTTTCGAAGATAAAAGAGGTACACTAGTGTGTGGTGATTTTGATGGTATCGCAATGATCGGGGAGAGAGATTGTGTACATTGGGATGCTCAATTGTTTCACTTGAGTGCTTAATCGGTGATTCGAGATTATAATCACTTATTCCGAGTTGACATCCGAGAGATTGTCATCCGCAGAGATAATCGGTGACTTGGCCGCTTCTTCAATGTTATCGTTATTCCTTCCTTGTGTATTGGTATACTTTGGATACTTGAGCTTCATACACGATCATCGGGGAAGAAAATGTGAACATGGGAGGTGTTTTCATTCCCTCATGATGTGTATTCGGAGAGCTCTTGGGTATTGGTTTACTTGGTTCTTGAGCTTCATACATGATCATCGGGAAGAAAAATGTGAACATGGGAAGGTGTTTTCATTCCCTCATGATGTGTATTCGGGAGTTCGTGAGCATTATACAAAGAGGTCGACTACATCAATTCATCTACTTGGGGAATTGTTCTCTTGACACCTTTTTGGAATGGATTGCTTGAGACTTGAGTGGAAAAGGAATTTTGAGAAGATTATTTAAGTGTGGGATGATACGTTCTTGTTGTTCTATTGGATGATATAACCTCGAACGAAGAATCACGGTGATTATTCTTAAAAGGAGCAAGAAGGATCGATGATAATGGTGTGCTTCTTTGTGCACACAGCTAAAGAAGCTTGAAATAAAGCTTTGAATATGCTTTCAACAAAGGATTTTCGGTTTGGGGAAGCGCCAAAGTCTCACTTTCAAGGCTCAATTTCTATCTTCTATTAAAGAGCCTTGGAAGCTTTGGTGGTGAATGTTTAAGGATGATGACTTCTATCTTCTACAACGAGGTCGCTTGATATCCTTATCTCGGTACTCGTATCATCATCTTCTTTAACTATATCATCTATTCTATCCTTGTATATATTTATTCAAAAAAAAAATACAAAATATAAAACCAACAAAAGAAAATAGAAAAATATAAAACCAACAAAAGAAAATAGAAAAATATAAAACTTTCCCATAAAAATCGAAAATTTCAAAATACCAAAAATATGTTTTCTCAAGACATGTCTTCTCGTATCGATAACATCTACGGTCTTAGAAATGTCATTCAATAATGGCACGGGACCATAGATGAAGTTCGAGCGAGAGGTGTAAATATTCTTTTCTAAACATGTCTCAAAATATGGCTTCTGATTATTTGATTCAGAACTCGGCTTCAAATAATGGCTTAAAATGATTATTTGATCAGTAACCCGTGCTTCAAATGATGGCTTGCTATTATTTCGAGATAGCAACCCGCTCTTAAAGAAAGGAAAGTGCTACGCTAAATCAATTTTCAAATATTTCGTGCACTTATCCTAAAACAAATTGAGGAAAGTATGTCGAAGGATCATTGTTCCTACACAAATGTTTTTCCGTCTAAAATTCTTGAGAAAAATATTTGTTGTTTTCAAAATGGTGGTAAATGAGTTGCTTGAAAAACAATCGATTCGTAGTTTTCGTAAAATTGAAAACTCAATCAATGACTTCGCTTTTAAACTTTTCAGAAAATTGAGTCATTGATTGAGGGGAGAATGTTTTTTCAATTTATATCATCTAACGGACTTTCTTAATTATCCTAATGCTTAATTAAAATGATGTTAACCTATGTTGAAGGACTAGGTGCCTAGGATATGATTGTTAGGATTAGATGATTATAGATTGATAAACACATTATTCCATACCTTTATATGATCGATTGATATGTTGAATTGACTTTAATTAGTCGATTGTTGTTTGGGTGATGTCGACCACCATATATTTGTATGTGTGTTCACTAACGTATGCGGTATATTGGTTATAAGAATGTTCCCAATCCGGATCCCACAATTGAAGATGATTGGATGCCGAAAGGAAAGGGTAACTATATCTTGGGTTGACAAATGAAGAAACGGAGCTTAATTGGACTTCAATGGAGAGTTGGCATAAATGCAACGTAAGAGGTCTCACTTGCATCGCAGATGGTTTTCTTCTAAGTGATTGAAGAAACGGAGCTTAATTTGACCTCGGTTGGCATTCAAAATGCAACGTGAAGAAGTCTCACTGCATCTGCAGACGGTTTTCTTCCAACCCCTACACAACAACAACGGAAGCTTCTCAACCACCTATTGTATCTTTGTGCAGGATACCATTTTTAAACAATTTTCTATAACTTTGATTAAATTGTTTTGAAAATGGAAAATATTGTTTTGAAAATATATTGGACTAATTTTGAAAATCACGGACTTCATGTTATCAAAACCTAAGTCACTCAATTATTGACTACGGTCATGGATTGAGGGGAGAGTGATTTAAAATAAAATATTTTCAAACGATGTTTCTTCACAAAAGTTCCGCTTTGTACGATAATAAGTGGTGATCTAAAGATTTAATGTTATGTCATGGTATGATTTTTCTTTAGAATCAAGGTCTTTCAAAATGAAATTTTTTCTCGTTCTTGTTTGATTGTGAAATTGTTTTGTTTTACTTAAAGATCTCTTAAAACTATCATACCGACACTAACAATCTTTAATGTCTTAATATGGTCCTTATCATCATCTTTCAAAATTGAATCTTGCCACGTCTTTCCCCAAATTTTTCTAAATGATTTAAATCGGTTGGGATCACAAATCTCAAATGGTTTGATATTTCGATCGTGGTAGAGATCGTGATTTAAATCTCAAATCTGTTTTAAATGGAATTGGTTTTAGTCCTTTAAAGGCACTCCCGCCTCCATGTGCCAAACGATTTCAATATACATAATGCACATGTTGAGGAGGAGGATTTATCCAAAACCGGATGAGTATTTAAACAAGGCCACATTTTCTCCCATGTTTTCTAAACCTAATTAAATCACTTGGGATCCAAAATCTCAAAGGGTTTGATATTTTGATCGGGGAGAATTTGTGATTTAATAATGAAATTTGATAAAAGGTGATCGTTGTGATTTAATTGTGCAGTCGCTTTCTCTCATATGTGCTAAACGCTTTGAATCTCGAAGCACATATTGAGGGGAGCAAATAAACTATCGAGGTGCAAAAGCTTTTAAAGTGATTTATAAAGTACCTTGATTGAGTTTTCAAATGGTTTCTTAATGGCTTTTGTGATCGTGGATGTGCTTCAAAAGAACTCTTGCCTCTATGTGATAAAATGATTTCAAATATCCTATGCACATATTGAGGGGAGAATTTTACCATGAAAATCAAATGGCTTTTTCGTATGAAAATTGTGATCAAAGAAAATATTTCAAAGTCCTCTTGCCTCCTTGTGCTAAACAATTTCTAAATCATACGCACATGTTGAGGGAGGTTTTCTAAATGATCAAAACTATTAAGGTACAAAATGCTTTGATCTCGTATCACAAGTACCTTGATTGTTTTTCCAAATGATTTTTCAATTGGTTTCATGAAGGAAAGAACAATACCAAAAGACCGACCAATTTACTTTTATGCATGGAGTTATAAGGATGGTTAGGTTAGGTATTTGTTCCACGATCCGCCGAGCGGAGGGATCTACCGAGGACAATCCACTAGATAGTGTAGAGTCCTTAGGTATATTGAAAAAGGAGAAAAGTGAGAAATGGGAAGAGTGCGGATGAGACAGAGCTAGTCTTGGAATAAACCCAACAAGGTTCTAGTTATGAAGTCTCGGTAAGCAGAAGGGGTTGAAGAATGAAAAGAAATGAATGATAAAAGGGTGAAAAGAAATAGCCCTCCAATAATTCAACCTTAGGTCGAAACCGGTTCAATACATATGCTCTTGGTGGTTACTAAGGTAACACTAGTATTGAAGACAAGACATCATGGACCCAATGACGCAATGCACTAAACTTCCCAAGCCACTCAAGTTCCTCTTAAAAGGGCTTGTTTCATTCTCACGGGAACCTACATAATCTATCGACTTTCTCTTAGAGATTGTTGATATTGAAGAAGGAGACCCTCTCCCTAGTCTCCGTGACAGGAACCAAATATGCACTATTGAGTCTAGAGCCAAGAGATCATCCACAATATCTCGTTAGGACACTAAATTCTTGAAGACTTGCTTTTCACACAATGTGGAAAGTAAGTATATATTAAGAGTCCCACGATTATCCTTGTGGTATTGCCGAACATCCGAGTGATATGTAAAATATTCACAATGAAGATGGAAATCCTTCTAGAGCCAACATCAAACAAGCTCTTGGTGGGTGACATGTGAGATCTTCTCGTAAGATCAAGCTTGTGACAACCGGATAGAAACGATGGGAGATTCAATCTTGAATCAACCTTGGTCCAGAATGGAATTGACGAATACTTTTGGAAAAACCGTTCGATGTGCAAATCTTCTTTCTCTAGCACGTCGAATGTGTATTCATTTCAAATTCAAAAGTATCTCGATTGAAAAATACTTTTAGAAAAACCGCTCGATGTGCGAATCTCTTCTTTTCGCTAGCACGTCGAATGTGTACTCATTCTCTAATACAAAAGTATTTTGATTGAAAATTGATCTTTCTCATAAAACCTTCGTCGTATTGCAAAACTCTTTCTTCAAGCAATACGCGATTGTTTTCAAATCATTTTCATCAATCGGTGAATCTCAATTTGTTGGTTCACTCACTCCGTGTTGTCTTCTTTGAGACGTTCGGTTTGAGAACAACTAGAACAATTGCGAAACCCCGTCAAGGAGATTCTTAGGAATCCTACCGATCACGGCGGTACTTGTCTCGATCAACGGGAACCGTGGGCGTGTACCTCAATTCAACGAAAGTGATCAAAGACACTTTCGCGGCGCTTTATTGCTAATCGTCGTGTGCGGTACACCCCGACGATTGCGGTGATCGAATTGAGGAGTCAATCCAAAGCCGCATGTTCACAAAGAACCACACTTAATTGAAGAAATCATGGTGGTGCATATCTACATAACACGGTTCGATATTTTTATACTATGCTTCGCTACGCTGCAAATATCATGAACCATGAAGGCTTCCGCTACTCGATGGAAAGATGTCATGATTCAAAAGTGTGAGCATGTCGGTCCAAAAGTCACAACTTCACATGATGGCAACACAATAAAGGGTGATCCGGAGATTTCTTGTGGTGATGATCTCAATGAAAGCTCGAAGATCATCAAAGATGTGGATCGCTTAAAGGCCTCCACTAAAAGTACAAATCAATGCGGACTTTGAAGAATCACTACTAAAGCACAAAGATTGCGGAAGTGAAGAATTCAAGTCTGAGCTCAAGAACAAAGATAAAATAGAATGCTAGGATTCAAAATGTAAAACATGGGGTGACCTCCTTGGGGAGATTGTTAGAATTAGAAAATTCCATAGTGAAGAGTCGGTCACCCCAAATATTATCTAGCATAAGTTAGCTCGTAGACTTGTCGTTAGTCACGTTATTTAGTAGTTTATTAGTTAGTTTGTAGCGTAGTTTAGTTTAGTGCAACACCGTGGAGGAAGGACGGGTCTTTACCCACTGTATGCACGATCCACAGCCGATAGGAGGTCGGTATGTTTGTAACTATAAATACCCTTCCATCCATGGAAGGGTGGTGCTTCAATCTAATATTCCATACTTTGTGTAAACCTCTAGCAAGAACACCCTCTCTCTCTACTAACTCTCTAACTATGGCAAACATGTATTTTGATCATCCAAGACCACCGAATCATCAACACAATAAATATTATGATCCTCGGTTGTCACTAGATGACACCGGTATTGAAGACAAAGACGTCATGGACCCGGTGGCCTTGCACTAAACCTTCTAGCCACTCAATTCCTCTCAAAAGGATTTGTTTCATTCTCACCGAACCCTTGCATAATCTATCGGCTTTCTCTTAGAGATCGTTGGTATTGAAGAAGGAGACCCTCTCCTAGTCTCCGCTCGGAAAACCAAAATGCACTATTGAGTCTAGAGCCACGAGATTCATCAAAAGATCTCATAGGAACACTTGACATGACATCGCTTGTTGTTCATCCATAAGGACACAAGTGATATATTCTAGAGTCCTACGCAGTCTTAACAATCGCCGAACATTTATGAGAAGTTTCACATCCGTGATCTTGATGATTGAATGGAAACTCCGCCGGGGTCAACATCAAGCGACCACGGCGGTCACTTGGTAACTCCCGTGGATTACGCTTAGTGTGTCTCAAATGGTCTCGATCGTGGGGTGATGCTTGATGTACCTCGTGACTCATCCGAATCTGTAGATGTACTTTGGTATATCGCGTTATCTCACGTGTGGGACTCGAGTTCGAAAGCGGCCTCTGTGAGAATTAGAGGCGTGTTTTCACACTATGCTTGTTAACACCCTCGAAATTCAAACTTGTAAGTCTGGAATCCGCTTATTACTATCCTGTTTTATGTTTTCTTCTTATGGAAGCTCGGAGCGGATTGATCGTGTAGATTCTCCACATGCTCATACCAAAACACATGAAAGTTCTCATCATAATCAAAGGCTACACAAAGTTAAAGATGATTCTTCGTCAATGTCAAAGAATCTACAAAGTTTAAAGACTCGAGAACTACATCATTGGTAACCAAAAGACAAATAGAAGTGTGAGCATGGTGGAGAAAGACGTGGAGACACCAAACCAACGAAGTTGACAACGGCAGACAACCACATTAAGTTCAAGCTCAAGGAAAGTAAAGATCTTATCAAGTGGAGCATCTTTTGAATGACCACCCCTTAGGGGGAGATTGTTAGCCTTAATAGTTTTATTAGAAGTGATGGTCATTCACGTTTAGGAACTTTATATCGTGTGTTAGATATCATGATAGAATAGTCAACGGGCTCGTGGATTGGACTAAGCTAAATGGGTATTAGTTTAGTTAAGCTTGCCTTATAACCAATCCAACCCATGTCCAAGCCCACGAAGCCCATAAGAAAGCCTTTTAGGGCATCATGTATTCCAACTATAAATACCCCTCAAATGGTCATTTGAGGGGTGTGCTTGAAAGTGTGTGTGTGTGTGTTTTCTTTGGAGCAATATAACATCTCTTTTTTTCATCTCTCTACACATTCATACGCATAACATATCTTATATCAAGTCACCATCTTTCCTTTCTTCTTAATCTTTCTACGCATAGTTTGTGTTTGTGGTTAACGTGTTTCTACGCGTATAGTGATATCGTGTTGGGTTTGTGATAAGGTTGATAAAGTAGGGTCTACACACACACACACACACACACACATATATATATATATATATATATATATATATATATATATATATATATATATATATATATATATATATATATATATATATATATATATATATATATATACATATATATATATATATATATATATATATATATATATATATATATATATATATATATATATATATATATATATATATATATATATATATATATATATATATATATATGTGTGTGTGTGTGTGTGTGCGTGCGGCGTGTGTGTGTTAAAATAGAAAGATAAATATCCGTTTTGTGAAAGAAGTTTTTATAATTTTGAGTTTTTATCGTTTTTAATGCACAAAAAAGAATTTTGATTGAGCAAAAAATTTTGATGCACAAAATTTTCAACTTGTATTAATTAGATGCGCAATATTATTTTGATAAAAAAAGTCAAAATAAGTTAGCACCAAAAGCAATTTTGGTGCACAAAAAAATGGTTTAATACACAAACGTATTTTTTCATAATTTTTTTTCGGAAAAAATATCCATTTTAGAAAAACTTTCTTCACAATTTTTTCATGCACCAACATACCTGATCTTGTGGAATTATATTGAATTTTTTCAAGAACTTAAATAATAATTAAATTTTTTTTATATTTTACGAAAATTTGTATTTTTTTTATATATATATATTGTGACCTTTAATCGGGTGTGAGTTGTGCCACACTTAATTCTTATGTGGGTCCGTCTCTGAACACGGTAGTTCCATTCTTAAAATGTGAGTGTTGCCAAAGAGGTTGTTTTTATAGCTCATAAAGACTGAACCCGATACTTATTCGAATTTATTGAGTATATGCTATTAATCCAAGATCCAACACACTCCAAGATATGTAAAGAAGTAGATCAAGTGACCTTTTGGCATATAATCAACTTTAGGTAACATTTCAGATAAATAATAATAAGATGTTTAAATTCTATGCAATTGTGAAGTTGAGAGAAGTTGATTAACAAACATAAGTTGAGAACAGTGGACTAAACAAACATTGAAACATAGGTTTCAAGTTTTCTTGCTTTTGCCCGAGCTTCTCATGTTGTGGAAGTTTATCATATAGTTTGCATTTTAATTCTTTTAGAATTTGACCACTTCTCAATAAAATATGTACTAGTACTCCCTCTATCTCAAAATAATAGTCCACATTTTCTTTTCAGGATGTTTTAAAATAATTGTTCACTTTCATTTTTAAGTAAAAACTACATAACTTAGTGGCAGATTATTTTATTTAAGTGGTTAAAAATTAAAGTGGTTCTACTTTTATTAAACTATGTGATTCTTGTCTTCGACAATAATTTTAAAACGAAGATGAAGTAATATTTTGGGCATTTTTTAGCTTTGATCACTTCTCAAGAAAATATGTGATATTTTTATGTATTTTCATGCAACTAGACTCTTTTACTGTGTTCTTAAGTTTTAAAACAAAAGAAGAAAAATAAATAAAAATATGAGAAGAAATAAAAAAGTAAATAAAGTGTTGGTTAATATCTTCTTAAAAAGTAAATAATAAATCTCTCTTTTCTTCTCCTCTAGTTTTATGGTATGTTCAGCAAAAGACACCCCACCCCTACGCCCTAGTTACCAAAGTGTCTATTTCTCCCTTGAACTTGTCATCAATTTCTAGCAAGAAACTAATATCTCGTTCCATGCTGCTTGGAAAGATAGTCTCTGCAACTTGTTGCAGCCTATACAAAATGGAATTGATATGTACACGGATCATTTTGATCGGTGCACATAACAGTGTTGTAAATAGTCAATTTTGCCTTATACCTTTAACCCTTTAATAATAATTCAACCTTCTTCCCACAAATTTTGAAACCAACCCCCTTCCTACTCTTTTTTTTAACTTGCCATCTTTTTGACTTGCCATCCTTTTTCCCAGGAGAGTAACCGAGTTTAAATTTAAACAAAAATTGCTCTGCCTAAAATAAGCTCCAATTTTAATTCCATTCCATAATCCGTCTTCAAAATTCCATCTTTCTAAGTTTTTAATGTGAACCAACCACGCTTCAATTCAAGTTTCATTTTTCATTTTTTTTAATATGTGTGTGCTTGCGAAAGACCTTCAAGGTGCCAATATAGCGTATGGTAATCAATAATGATTTTATTTGTATGTTAATCAATTCATGATTTTACAGTTTGGAAAGATGATAATCTACATGAGTTAGTGTAAGCAACAAGACCGAACAAACAACGGAAAATTCTTATCCGGCTTAATTTGTTGCTTTTAAGCGAGCCTGTAGCTATATATGATTTCCGATGGGTGAACCAAGACTCAATTAATAATTTCCAACTTGAACCATATAATTGGAGGTTTAAAAAATAAAAATATAAGTTTCATTGTTTACTTGGTAGGAGCAGTTCTAATTTGCAATGATTAATGATGCTATGTATGTTCGCTGAATTGCACTACTAAACATTAATGTGACAATTAATTTATAAGGAAGAAATGAAAGAAAACAGAGGCAGAAATAGTCAAACATGATAGGGGTAGAATAAAGAAGTTATAAATGTATAAGGGCATAATACTCCATACACTTCAAATCCATGCATGAATAAAAACACCGCATTTGCCATACAAAATACAATACCATTAACAACATCAAAACACTTGAATTGAAAGATGTATTTTATGTTACATAATTTTATTTTATTTTTCTTTTGCA
The DNA here is from genome assembly GCA_022545495.1 of Chrysanthemum lavandulifolium. Lineage (NCBI taxonomy): Eukaryota > Viridiplantae > Streptophyta > Magnoliopsida > Asterales > Asteraceae > Chrysanthemum > Chrysanthemum lavandulifolium. Next base: position 111,061,403 of record CM040242.1, on the reverse strand, counting down.
AAAGCAATTTATATTAAATAATATGAAACTTTAACAATATTGAAGTGCAAACTAAAACACTTTACCACATACCTTTAACTCAACTACAATACTTATCTGCGTTTGGTTTGGCGCTATGAATCATAATAGGTATAGGTGTTGGTATATAGTTGAATGATAATGGAGGGTATGAAAAAACCACCCACACACAATGTATGAGGAAACCTTCACATTTGGGTACCCTCATTCCATTGTGATGGGGCCCATAACCAACAAACAACATTAATGACTTTCAAAGTCATAGACCCATACATATACCCCAACCAAACGGACCTTAAATGTAATATTGTAAAGCATGACACATGTTACATACATGATCCATTCCTTCTTGTTAAAGTTGGTGTGCTTTTAAATAGTATTGATTCAACACTTGGAGAAGTTGGAGGTCCTATACTCCTATATACTTTAAGTATGAATTTCATATCTCTCGTACTTTCATGAATAATTTCATAGTATATAGGAGTACCAAAGTATTAGCACTCTAAGGCTGCGTTTTTTAAACTTAATAGCCTATATGGGAAGGGAAGTGGGTCCAAAAAAATTTAATAATGTTTAGTTTTGAGATAGGGCCTACTCATTTCCTTATTTCATCTGTAACCACAAGGCTTCAAAATATGCTCTCTCCCCATTTAGACGTTGCAACAGACATGGACCCACATATATACAAGCCACTTAATGAAGTAAACAGGCCCTAAATCTCACGTCAAACCAATTAATTTCAAAATCTTCCCTGCTACTTTTATATCATAAATCTATTCCAACTCTATAAAGAGATAACATCCCCCAATATATATTATCTACCTTAATTTTTTCATTCAACGACCCCTTAAGCATTCTCAAACTTTCAACAAGTTAACAAATCCTACATGTTTCAAAAGATTTTAGTTACATGATCGCAATGCTAAAACGACCAGTCGACCATAGTTCTAAAAGAGATGCTCACAAACTAATAACCATCTGTCAAAGTTTAATCTTAAATAAAGTCTAATGGGCCAAACAAAGTTTAATGACAAGTGAAGTAAAGATCTAAAAATTGTCTTTTGTTAGAAACCGTACAATAGAGAGTACTAGTAAAAATCATACGAGTATATGTATATTATAAGGAGAGAAACATGCTTGAAGCTAGAAATTTGAGCAAAGGTCGAAACCGGCGTGACCGAGAACCGAATTTCACAAAAACATGAGCGAAACCGAACCGAATCGGTTCGGTTCGATTCGATTTTGTCGGTTCGATCGGTTCGACCCGATTTACATGCTTTAGGTGCGTGTTTGGTCGGTTTGGGTCGGACCGAACCGAACCGAACCAGCAACCGAATCCGATAAGACATAGAACCGAAACCGAACCGAAAATGGTCGGTCCGGTTCGGTTCGGTTCGGTCCGGTTCGGCTCGGTTTTCCGGTTCGGCTCGGGTTTCTCGGTTTTGTGCTCAGCCCTACTTGAAGCTCATGTCCATGGTGAGTTATCAAAATAAAACTAAGAAAACCATCATTACCGCTACCATATGACGTGAACTATCAAGTGATTGCCATATCTTAGTGAGTAGTTTGACCATAGGATGTCGTCGAATGCATTCCCATTTCATGTGTATGGAGGTATTGAGGAACAAGAATTGCCTCAAATACATATTCGTTTTCGAAGTTACACTCAACCAACAATTAGGTGATTTTTACCTAAGTTGTTCGCAAAGTGAGGTTAAGGATAATGACGATATGAAGAAAGCCCAAGATTTGTATATAAAAGCTAGACGAACACTTAATGACGATGTATGGAATAACATTAAGTGGTTGCCTAAACCTCAATTTCAAAGACCCCAAAATTTTGTAGTGCACTTAGAATTTTTACCAAATTCTCAAGCGCACTACAAAATTACGGGTCTTTAAAATATGAGGTTTAGGCAACTACTTAATATTATTCCATACATTGTCATTAAGTGTTCTTCTAGATAATTATCCTTAACCTCACTTGGCGGGCGGCAGGTAAAATCACCTAATGCGGTGAGTGTGACTTTCGAGACGAATCGCATTTTAGGCAAGAGACGAACTACAATCGTGATCTCTAGCATATTTCACGTTATCCAAAGCTAAACTCCATAGTCATTTCTTTGAGTATATTTTTCCTGAAATAAACAAACGGACATCAATTGCATAACTATTGGTTTCATAGCAAAGTCACATGAAACGCTGACTCGGCCGCGTTCCACGTTCCGGATCGTTCGTACCCAAACGTGGTACGATCGCGATCCGGATCGCTAGGAATCGCGATCCGGATCGTTATTTTCGCGCTCCCAAACATCATCAATCGCCGTGTCGAAGTATCTTGGTTCGACGTACCAAAGCGGTTGATGCAGTACCAAAATGAATTAGTACATCGTACCTAAGCAATTGGTACAACAAACCAAATTTTAACCAATAATTACTTCAACTAATTTAATTTTATTCACTTGATATATGTCCCTAACAATCTTTTGAATATTAATATATCATATGGATATTTGGCTTATACGTATCGTAATGTAGAAATGTAATATTATTCCTAATATGGTACATTGTAGTGAATCGGGTACATCGTACCAAGGTTTATGGTACATCGAACCAGAGCGTACCGTAGCGTTCCGAAATGAGCCTACCCCCCGTCGTACCATATTTTAGGGACCTAGCGTTTCCCGTTCCCGTACCGAAGCGAACCGCGTTTCATGTGACTTTGTTTCATAGCTAATCTTTTTTTTTGAAATTTTAATAGAATTGATATCACAAAAGAAGCCCATCTAGTTAGCCACTAGACAAGCATGAAAAGAAAATTAAAATACACCAAAAGCTTATAAAATTAAAATTAGAACATAAGACTAAATCAAAAATTTAATAATATGTATTTAGACCCAATATTCTTCACCGAAATCATTTGAAATCGGTTAAATTTGTGTACGTTTTAGTTCCAATTGAGTATCACAAGAAATTAATCCCAGGTTAGACACTCACTTAATAGCTAACAACTGAACTTTGAACTCCATCAATCATCTTAGTTCACTTGTTTTTTTTTCTTCTGGACAACCATATTCTAGAACCCGATTTCTTTTATATACTTTTATACATAAGAGAAATGGATGCCATATGCAAGACGGGTTACTTCATGTTCATAACATACCATGCCTAACACAAACACTATAGACATATTCTAAACACGCAACTCACAGACCAAAGCTAAGCGGTAGAGAAAAACATAGAATAATGTAAAAAACAAATGCATACCAAAAGTTGTTGAGACACCAACTATAAACATTGGCCAGTAAAGTAACATAGAAAAATATTTTCAGTTTCATCTCCATTGCCAACCATTTCTTGTACCTGGATAATATGAAGAAAACATGAAAATGAGATTTAAAGGCATAATTTCATGTATATCCTTGTAAATTTCAAAAATTACATATATATCCTTTTTACCAGTTTTTGATGCATAAAGTACAATGCTTTTAATGCATCAAAAGGATATATATGTAATTTTTGAATTTTGCAAGGATATATATGTAAATGCCCCTAAAAAAAGGTTCAATTTAAACTTAAGATCTTGAAAGTGGCACCTATAGAAAGCTTTCATTGAGTTAAGAAAATTCTACGTGTTTCAAATCCAGATGTCAAATTTTAAAAGAAATATTATTGGGCCAAACAAAGTTCAATGAGACATGTAGTACAGATCTATAAAAAAAAATCATTTTGTTAAGCCTACGGAAAACTTATTATCATATGAGTGAAGACTAGATTATAAAAAAAAGAGAAACATACATGAAACTCATGTACATGGTGAGTTATCAGAATAAAACTAAGAAAAACATCGTGAGTGCTACCATTAGCAATTTTATAAGTGGAGCGAGGAAGAAATCAAGCATGTGGGGTAATTTGTAGATCTGTTGAAGATGGCGATGGGGTGTTACTTGTGGTTATAGAAAGGCGAGAGGGTTTTGAGTGGTTTTGGTAGGTGAGGAGGCGGAAAGGAGTACAGAATTTATTTGCATGTACTGAATTTCTTTTTTTTTACATTGTTAGTCCACAACATTAAGCCAAATTGTGGATAGAGTCCTTTTATACAGCTAGGGTTTTCGTTAGTCCCTAACATGACGTTTCCGCTTTTTTAAGGTCCAAAAACCTTAACGTTCGTGAAAAATCTCGTTAAACGTAAGGGCGTTTTGGTCTTTTCAAAAATTCTTGTCCAAACACCATTTTTCTTCCTCATTTTCTCTCACTAGAAACTAAATACCATAAACCAGATACCAATCTGTTGGGAAATATGTGAAGTAGGATTACTGCGACATTCTTTAGAGGTCTCTTGTGAAGGAGCGAGAATCTGTTGAAGAGGTGATTCTCTTGAAGAGTACAGCGTTGCAGTGTTCTGCTTTGAAGAGTGAATCTTGACTAGGATCGTGCGCATATATGATTAAATGCTAACTCTCCATATTCTTGTCTTGTCCAAGGTTGCATGGGCACAATTGTTACCTTTCGATAAAGTTTAGTGTATTAGTCATTAAATGCATACTTGCATGTTTAACGATTGAGTTGTAATAGTATTAGGGTTCTTGTCTATAAAGGAACCATATAGTTTGTAATAGGCAACTCATCTGAAACATAGAGTTTGGGTGATAAAAGATCCATAGAGGATCTAAGTGTTCTTAGTTAAAAACTTGTTGAAAACTCTCGGACCTTGCGGATCTTTAGCACTTTCGTGGATCGTTAGTGTTGTTATGTAATCACAAGCAAACTAATAGCACGTCTCTAACACTTGTATTCTATAGCGGAGAAGTAAACACAAGTTGTTATAACTAAGAACACTTAGATCCTCTATGGATCTTTTATTCACCGAAACTCTATGTTTCAGATGAGTTCCTATTACAAACTATATGGTTCCTTTTATAGACAAGGAACCCTAATACTATTACAACTCAATCGTTTAAACATGCAAGTATGCATTTAATGACTAATACACTAAACTTTATTGAGCAACAATTGTGCCCATGCAACCTTGGACAAGACAATAATATGGAGAGTTAGCATTTAATTCATATGCATGCGATCCTAGTCGGATTCACCTTCGTGAAAGACTACGGCAACGCTTGTACTCTCAAGAGAATCACCTCTTCATCGATTCGCTTCTCCTTCAGCAGAAACCTCGGCAGAATGTCGCAGAATCCTACTTCCCATAATTCCCAACAATCCTCCCTAAACCGAATTTGACTTGGTTAAGTTCCGGTTTCACGACTATGAAAGATCTTTTGACACTTCAGTACTAGAGGATTGTTTTCACACATCAGTAGCAAAGAACCAATAACAAACTCATCTATATGATGATCAAACTTTGAAACTTCAGGTCTTTGCAGCAACAAATGTCATAATGTACATCAATACTTATCAGTTGCAATCTATTCTCATCACATCCAGGTGTGGTCACACTTGAGAGAGGTGAATCATTGAAATCAATGGTTTTGTTGTCTCTTTACCAATAGCCATTACCACTGGAGTAGCCAAATGTTTAAGTTCGAAAACTATGGTACACTGATAACCATCTGATTTAGTAGCAAACCAACAACTATCTAAATGGATTTGATGTGTCTTTACCTGTAGCCGTTTGCTCAGGACTAGTCAATTCTTAGAATTGGTGAATTGATAACCAAATATGGAGATAGTTGCCTTTACCACAATCCATATACTTGTGGGCTAGTCAATTCTTGGATTCCAACAAGGAATAGACCATGGTGAATTGATGACCATACAACACTCAAGCAATTAAGCATGGGTGGTTCACGAGACCCTTTGATTTGGAGCAAATCATTACTGACTATCAACAGATTTGACATGTCTTTACCAAAGTCGTACCCTTTGGACTAGTTAACTCTTTGATATACACAAGGTATATCCGGTGAGTTAAAACCATCAAAAGTGCAACAACCCCGTCAAGAGAAAGTTAGTTTTTTTTTTTTTTTTTTTTTTTTTTTAACTAGGAAACTAATGCACAAACAAAGAAAATCCTCCCACAGGCATATGCCTCCCACGAGGTTTATGCCTCCCTTAAACTAGCGCTTTAAGGGTTAAGCATTCCTATATTGACCACAAGGTGTTGAAACCTTGGTCCATCAAAAGCTTTGTTAGCGGATCCGCCACATTATCATCTCAGATGATTTTAGCCACATTTATCAAGTGTTTTCATATGCATCTCTTATAAAGTGGTGTCGATTTCAATATGTTTGGTTCTGTTGTGAAAAGCGGATTTTGACAATGCATATGGTACTACGATTATCAATAAAAGAGTTGTGTTCATGAAATTGTACCCATAGTCCAAGAATTGGTTTTGAATCCATAGCACTTTGTCCAGCAGGTTGCAAAGAAGAACACACTCGCTTGATGGTAGAGGTAGCAACAATGGTTTGTTTCTTGCATTGCCAAGAAATTAGTTTTTCAAGGAATTGTGACCTCGGTTGTGGATCTCCTATCCAAATTTGCACCAAGATAATCACCGCACTATATGCTTCCAACTTAAAGGAGACTCTTTTGGGTACCAAAGGCCCAAGAGAGGTTGGCCTTTGAGTGTTAAAGATCTTCTTGATGCATTGAGATGGGAAGTAAGTGGGTGACTTGATGTCGAGAGCACACACTTACACAAAAGGTAATATCAGTGCCTTGAAGTCTGTTAGATACATTAATGAACCAATCATAGATCCGTATAAGTGAACATTCTGTGTAGATCTGGATCATTGTTGCTTTTGTTTTGAGCTTCATAAGGTGTTGTGGCGATCCCGACACCTTCCATGCCAATTTCTTCAACATGTCCCTCACATATTTATCCCGACCGATAAATATCCCATCCTGTTCTTGAACTTGGAGACCTAAAAGAAAGTAAGCTCTCCATTGCACTCATCTCGAATTCTCCTTCATCGGATCCTCGAATTCCTACACCAAGCTTCTTTAGTGGATCCGAAAATGATGTCATCCACATACACTTGCACAAGTATGATGTCTGTTGAGTTCTTTTCGAAAAAGAGTCTTATCAATGGCACCTCTTCGTAGCCATGCTTCATGAAATGATGAAAGCCTAGCATACCATGCCCTTGGTGTGATGAAGTCCATGAGAGCTTTAACGACTCAGAGACATGATTAGGATGATCCGGGTCTTCAAATCCTTTTGGTTGAGTGACATAAACTTCCTCTTCAATCTCACCATCTGAAACGCACCTTTAACATCCATCCGATATAGCATGAAGCCCATGTATGATGCATATGCCAAGAAAATTGAATGGCCTCAACTCTTTTGAGTGCAAACACTTCATCATAATCAATCCTTCTTCTTGCCTCGTAACCTTGAGCGACTAATCTTGCTTTGTTTTTAATAACCACACCCCTTGCATCTCTTTTGTTCTTCGAATCCATTTAGTTCCAATGGCATATTTGCCATCTGGTAATGGTACCAAGATCCAAACTTGTTGGTTCTGAAACTGTTGCATTTCTTCTTGCATTGCCTCAATCCAACTTGAGTCTTCAAGAGCTTGAGAGATCTTTAGCACTCGGGGATCGTTAGTGTTGCTTATGTAATCACAAGCAAACTAATAGACAGTCTCTAACACTTGTATTCTATAGCGGAAAGTAAACACAAGTTGTTATAACTAAGAACACTTAGATCCTCTATGGATCTTTTTATTCACTGAAACTCTATGTTTCAGATGAGTTCCTATTACAAACTATATGGTTCCTTTTATAGACAAGGAACCCTAATACTATTACAACTCAATCGTTTAAACATGCAAGTATGCATTTAATGACTAATACACTAAACTTTATTGAGCAGAACAATTGTGCCCATGCAACCTTGGACAGTACAAGAATATGGAGAGTTAGCATTTAATTCATATGCGCATGCCGATCCTAATCAAGATTCACTCTTCAAAGATAACACGACAACGCTTGTACTCTTGATGAGAATCACCTCTTCATGATTACGCTTCTCCTTCACAAAACCTTCGCGGTAATCCTACTTCCCATAATTCCCAACACAATCTTATTCAACCTCTCAAGCACAACTGCCGCCACCCCTAACCTACACGACCATCGTGTTCGTTGCATTCGGTCATCTCATTGTTGTTTCTCCTTAATTTCTCAAAACCACCGCACCCCACTGTCGTACCCACCACCTCGTTGAAAATTGTCTGCGCATCACTGCGATGTACAATTGCTTAGAGTCATCGTGACGACATTAATTTACGTTTTGTTGTGGGCTTTATATATTCTTGTACGCGCAAGAGTTACAGAATACAAATGAGCATACATAATTTTTTCATATATGTAAGAAATATCCATGATAATTGTTGTCACACAATGCATAGCTATACCAAAAACATATGAAGTTGGTATACCATAATTCTACCCTTAGATAGAACTTTTGAAACAAAGGGTTGCCAAGACTCACCAGTTATATAATTTTGGCTACTAAAACAAGGTGGTTCTTCGAAATCAAGACCCTTTAGAAGTTCTCTAAATTGAAATTTAAGGACCTATCTTAAAATTATATCAAAAACCACCTTATATCTTGGTAAGTAATTGAGGTCTAAGAAAGACAATTAAGCAAATGAGGAAATGCTAGAACTTGAAAATGTGAGATTCTTGCTTTAATAAAGATCTTAGAGGGTTTTCTTCAGGTAGAGAATTTATACCCAGTTAATTATATTAAAAAAAAAACAGAATGTTAGTTACATTGTAGAGTGGTATTAAATCACTCTAAATTTAGCAAAAGCAAACTATATGATTCGAACAAGCTCAAAAATATTACAGCTAACAAACACTTAAAGACCAAAAACTATAAGACATGACATGTTTTAATCAAAGCGAAAGTCATCCATGAGGCCCACTCGAGTTTTCACATGAGATCTTCCACAACTTATTTATATGTCTATCTATCAATACTTGTTCGTGGTTTTATGTTCATTTATTCTTTATCTCTTTGCATTACTTATTTATATGTCTATCTATCAATATCCAACACACGATCTAAATGGATTGACATAAGTCGATCTAAATACTTTAAAACAAAGTTTTAATCGGCAAAACTATTCAACCCCCTTATAGTTTTCTACACATTGATCAACAAAACACTTTTCATATTATATCCCACTTCATTGGTAACTTGATACATGGCTCATACTCTATTTTAAAAACCATTTGTTTGAAAATAAGAGACACGCAGCTTTGATGCCAATTGTGGAAACCGTATAGGGGGTGAATACGTTTCAGTTTAAAACTTAAAACTTTTGTATCAAATTGGCCGATCAAGTTTGACGTAATATGAAATGTGGTAATAATACTTCAACAATAAATATAATAGAGAGCATGAAGTAATACATTGCCACAACCCAAACATAAACATCAAGCCACAACACAATCATAAACATAATGTAAAGATAAAGCGATAAGTAAAAGATTACAAACCAAAGCGGTGATATATAGCGGTTTGGTCACGAAGCTCTCTTTGACATACTCCACTCCCAGTACCCAACTCGAGAGTTACTTCACTAGTTCGAGGTAGAACCAACCTAACGTCTCTTACATCGCCACAATTCTCAATTTTCGGTCATTTTGCAAACTTTAAAAAAATTTACTATTCATCTCAGGAATTTACTATTCATCGGTTACTATTCATCATTTTACTATTCATCGTTTTTTAAGTCGATTTGATATTTTGAGAGGTTATTTCAAAATTTTACTATTCACAAAACACTATTCATTCCCGGAGAAAATTTATATTCACGATTATTATTCATCATTTTTGTAAACTAGGTTTACCGAGTATCAAATTCAGCGTAATGATGGATTTAGCTGGCGTATTCATGAAACATCATTGAGAACATTTCATATAGACTAGAGTTAGTCTACATCATCAAGAACATCATTTCATATTAGTTCATGCATGGGTTTGCATATTTCATTAACGATATTTTTTCTATTAAATAAACGCTATCGCACGATCATTTATTTTGAATAATTGATCCGACACTTTCCATTAATTGTCACGATATATTTTTATACTCATTTTAAGACTATAAAAATTATATTATTAGTTTACCCGATGTTTTGAATTTATTTTGGTATATAAATTGTTATATATATATATATATATATATATATATATATATATATATATATATATATATATATATATATATATTTTACATTTTTCAGAAATTTAATCGACAATTATTTATTCACTCAATACTTATAGAAATGCATTTTATAATTTTTATGACTTGATATATTTTATTTTGTTCGTTAAATCGATTTCTAGCTAACGCTACACTTAATACCTAATCATATGTACAAAATATACATATTACATAACATTATATACATTTAAATCATCAAAATACAAAACCTATTTACCCAAAACCCCCTTGCCGACCCCCCCTAGTCACCATTTTTACTAAATATCTTTACCAAATAATTGGACACATACTGTTAGGAATTGGAAATTCCATGTTAAAGTGTCGGTCACCCCAATTATAGTCTAGCATAAGTTAGCTTGTAGACTTGTCGTTAGTTACGTTATTTAGTAGTTAATTAGTTAGTTTGTAGCGTAGTATAGTTTAGTGTAACACCGTGGAGGAAGGACGGGTCTTTACCCATGTATACACGATCCACAGTCGTTAGGAGGTCGTTATGTTCAGAATTATAAATACCCTTCCATTCATGGAAGGGGTGGTGCTTCTTTCAATCTAATCTTTAACATTTGTGCTACAAGTCTCTACCAAGAACACCCTCTCACTCTTTCTCTCTCTAAAACATGGCTTTCTTGTATCACCACCATCCAGGTTACTTTGAATCATCAAACACAATAAATATAAGATCCCAACAATTGGTACGAGCCATGATTATTGTGTTTGATGATTTGTTGTGGTTTTGATTCTTATTAAAACTGCTTTTTTATACTTTTTGGGTCGGAAAATTTTTTCCGTGTATTTGGGTAAACAGCTTTTTTACATGTTTGTGTATCCTTATTTTTGGTCCAAAACTCGCCACGGTCTATCATTTGTTGACATATCTCTTTTGGGTCAACTTTTGTCCAAACAGTCTTGTGTCTCATCTTTTAGTGATTGTTTTGTTCCATATCCGTGAAGCTACAAGTGGTCGTATAATCGGTTTTTTGGTCAAAAAGTGGTCAAACTGATATGTTTCTCATGGTCAAAAAGGTTAAAATGATGCTATTTCTGCTGTTGTTTCTGGGTTATGTATGAATATGGTCGGAAAATGGTCGGAAACATTGCCGAAAAAAATTAAAATGGTCAAATCTTGCTGTTTTTCTTGTTAGCGAGTTGTCAAAAGCTGTTTCTATATGGCGAGTTATTGACTATTGAGTCAACAACTGTAGCGACTTGTAATGAAGCTGGTATATCGACTTGGTTAAAAAATCTTGCTAGCGACTTGTTAACTGAAAAAAAGGAAGCGACTTGTCATTTTTTAATGACAAGCGAGTTGTGTTTTAAAAAGTCATAAGCGACTTGCTATGGTTTTATCTGAAGCGATTTGTTTTGACAAATTGCTTATTAGTAGCGACTTGCTATGGTTTTATCCGTTGACCGGGTCAATAGCGACTTGACCTAGCGACTTGACCTAGCAACTTGACCTAGCAACTTGACCTAGCGACTTGACAGAAAGGAAGAAGAAGGAATGACTCTCGACCATATACCATATACAAAAACTACGACTCTATGACCTCAGTTTCAACATACACATCATCAGTCAAGTGATAAAAATACCAACAACAAAATCCAACATCCACGACCCAAACTATCTAAGCGATGCGAAACCAACAACTCTATCTCAACTCCTTCACTTATCAAAACTATAAAAGATCAAACAAAACTAATCTCGATTCGGTTCTATTTTTCTAATCTTCTAAAGATTTTCAAATAAACCATCAATCTTCATCGACACTTTTGGAAACCTAGTTTCCTTATTATTCGAACATATAGAGAGAAAATAACTATATGTTATTCCCTTTTCTTTCTCGTTCATTTGACCAATCTCAAAACAAATATCACATAAAACCCCACGAGACCATCTTTTATGATCTTGAAGCCACTTTCTTTGAAGACATAACGATGGAAATCTGTGATTGAAAGTTATATGGGTGTGAGTCGCTTGGTTTGATTGAGATTCGTTTGAAGAATGAGTTTAGATGAATGGATTTGAGATTAGTTTGATGTGAGTTTATAAGACTTGTGACTGCTTTTGAGATGAGATGAAGAGTTTGGTGGCTGAGGAGATTATCAGGAAGTGAGAGGCGTAATATTGAGATTAGGTTTCACAATGTGAGAACTTTTAGGTCTTAACCGGTTATATGGTATACTCAAAGGGATTTGGGCCGCGTGTTTTAACTTGTGATGAGCTCACATGGTTTTGTTGAGCTAATATCAATGTGACATTGGACAGGGCCGTGTTTATTGCATCTGTTGGACGTGGACTGCATGACTAATTGTGAGTTGACTTTGATCAAATATTGTATACGAATATTTTGGCTTAATGATGTTAGTCAAAAAAAAATTTGTAATTAATATTTGGTTTAAAGTGTGGTAATTATTGGTATGGTATATTTTCACGGAGGATACAAAATTCACGGCTTGTGCGAAAAAGTGAAAAATGACTACGGGGTTTTTGTACGGTATTATTGATGCGAAATTGAAGTGCCGTTATCTCCATCTGTGGTCATTACTTTTAGCCGATGAATAAATGGAGGTTCAATTTCAGCAATTCCCATAGGATATTAGACGCCACAAAATGTCAATGATACTTCACAATCTAAGCAAAATCATTCAGCGTCAGTCATGATTTTTCAAGATGTTTGCTTATGACAAGAACTTCTCGTGCAAATGGTCGTACACTTGATGATGCTTCCGAAAGTTCAAAACCATCATGAGGGAGAAACGTGTACTTTGATGTGTTACGGACAACCTCCAGGGGAAAGTAGTGTATACTACTCTACTTAAGTATGGTTTGTGGAGTACTCTACATATGGTGGAGAAGAATTATTGATGAACCGCTGCACGTTCCCCTAAAACAGATATTCACCGAAACCAATGTTGTCATAACACGCTCAAACTAACATTGTTTACGGTTTTGTCTTGATTTTGTAAAATCCCGCGAAAGAATCTATTTATCGGTTTAAATCATAGACTTGTAAAATCCCGTGACAATGGAAACATCCTGGTAATAGTAAAGTGCTTTTCCGGATCTATCTTACGGTTTATTCTTGGTTTTGTAAAATCCCACAAAAGAAACTATTTCTCGGTTTAACCCATAGAATTGTAAAATCCCGTAATGATGGAACCATTTTGGAGAAAGGAAAGTGTATTTCGAGGTCTTATCGATCTTTGTACTACGCTTTCTACTTCGAAGAAGGGATAAAAGGGTGTACTTCATGAATTGGATGTGTGTTTGGATATTCGTCATGGCAGTTTGGTTATTACATGGTTTTATGGGGTTATGTGCTTCTAACCATGGTCGGGATGAAACCATTATCAAAGTTCACTTTTAAGGTCAAAGGAGGCTAGATTTGAGCTTTTAACAAGATGTGACAACGGGGTTAATTCACTATTATTTATTTGAGGTTGAAGTGAAATATCACGGGCAAGTGTACTTAGTATCTGAAGGTATCGGGGATGGTTGGATGAAGATTCTTCAAGATCCTTGTTCAAGCTTATTATCAAAAACGAAGACTTAGAAATCTAGTTATTGTTGGGTGACTTTTTTCCTTTTCTTTTACCACTTGGGGGAATTGGGCTCGTACCACCACAAAATAACTATCACTTTAAGGAGTTACGTTGTAGTGCTCAGTGTCACATTCAATTGTGGATTTTCTAGAGGTGATGTCGTCTTATACTTGATGGTTGGTTGGATGAAGAGTATCGAGTACTTAGAGATTCAATGGACGATGAAGTCTCGGCACCGCCTTTGTTACATATGTGCAAGTTTAAGTCACGAGTTCGGGTTGTTTTACTTGAGGTCAAATTCATCATATTGGGTTTTCTCCATCACCGTCACGACAAAGAGCCTCTTGAATGATAATGGGGTTGATTACAAGTTTTCCAAGAGATGATGAAAAGAGAGATTATGACGTTTGAACACAACAGTTCAAGCCTCGTTCTCTAAAGAAAAGAAAAGTGTACGTTTGATGCGCTTTATCTTCCAAGAAGAGAAATCTTCTAATGACGTTTGAACAAAGCAGTTCAAGCCTCGTACTCTAAAGAATAGAAAAGTGTGCGTGTCGATGCGCTTTATCTTCTCTCAAGAGAAATCTTCTATTATGACCATTCTCATCAACATGCTTCATGCTTTTCCATGTGATTTCGATTATCAAGTGAACCGGCTACCGTTGATTGTTTTCTTATTCCACTTGCTCAACTATAATAACGATGGCGACATCATGTGCTAACTTTACGGGGAGAAGTGTGAATAGACTACATTTGAATGATTTCACTTATTCAATCAAGAATGGCATCTTCGTATGCAATTCTTGAGGGAGAAAGAAGTATGATAATTATGCATGGTTGATTGTTATTAGAGAATAAATGGTCAACGGCTCCAAACTCATGTAAGAACCGAGCTTCTTCTTATCGGGTCATTTCTACATGGAGTTTCTTCTAAGAGCCATTGGTTGACATCTTCACGGTGATATGATTAAATGACAAAGTGCTTCCGATTCATGGGCTGATTTCCTTGATGAACATCTTTCGTTCTTTTTTGATTGGGAGGATTTGAGTTAAGGGGATTTGCTATTTGTAAGTTAACGGAATGAATTTGGTGAGTTGAAGATGTTGACTTTCTATTCCCCATTCGGACAATCTTGAAGAAGGTCGAGTCTGATCGGCTCTACATTCTCTGCTACATGTTAGAAGACTAAAGACGAGTTGCATTTGATTATCTAAAGACTTCTTCTTAATCTGGGCATTTATCAAACAGATTGTCGGTTTAGGGGAGAGCACTAATTGGGGGAGAGTGAAATGTCGAATTTAATCCCCAATTAGACTTGCTCACATTCTTCAGCAAGTTGATTCTCACAAGATTTCTAATGTTCTTCTCAACAAATTTCTAGTATACGGGCGTATAATGTGTTGCTGATTCTGAAGCATCAAAACCAGCAAGGGGGAAGGAGACACGTATCTAAACGCGAGTAATCTTGATGAGCTTAATAGTTCTAAGTGATTGAAGATATCCCGGGAAGACTATTGTCATTACCGTAGAGAAACTCAAGGTTTGACTCATGGCGTTTAGTGTTCTTATTCCAACTATGTGGGGGAAGAGATGGAAGAGTTAGTTTCTGAAGATGAAAGAGGTACACAAGTGTGTGATGATTTTGATGTTATCACAATCATCAGGGGAGAGAGATTGTGTACATTGGGGATGCTCAACTGTTTTACTTGAGGGCTTAATCAATGATTCAGAGATATAATCACTTATTCGGAGTGGACATCCGCAGAGATTGTCATCCGCAGAGATAATCGATGATTCGGCTGCTTTCTTCAATGTTATCGGTTATTCTCTCTTTGGGCATTCGGGTACTTGGGTTCTTGAGCTTCATACACTTTCTTGAGGGGGAGAGAAAAGTATACATCGGGGTTATTCCTTGGCTATTGGACTTAATCTGCTACTTCGATGGTATAAGTTTCTCTGTCTTCGAGTATATGTGTATTCGGATTCGTGAGCTCTAGTCTAAGAGACTGAATGCATCAATTCATCTACTTGGGGGAAATTGTTCTCTTGACAACTTTTTGGTATGGATTGCTTCTGACTTCAGTGGAATGAAATTTGAGAAGAGTTATTTATGTGTGGGATGATACATTGTTGTTCTTTTGGATGATATAACCTCGAACGAAGAATCACGGTGATTATTCTTAAAAGGAGCAGCAAGATCGATGATAATGGTGTGCTTCTTTGTGCACCTGGCTATGGCAAGCTTGAAATAGAACTTCGAATCTGCTCATCAAATGGATTTTCGGTTTGGGGGGAAGCTGCCAAAGTCTCTCTTTCTCAAAGGCTCATGTTTTATCTTCTATTCTGGAGCCTTGGAAGCTTTCGTGGTGAAAGTTTAAGAGATGGCGATTTCTATCTTCTACAACGGGGCTGTTCGATATTCTTATCTCGGTACTCGTATCATCATCTTTCTTAAACTATATCATCTACTCTATCTTTGTATATATTTATCAGAAAAATAAAATACAAAATTATAAAACCAACAAAAAGAAAATAGAAAAATATAAAACCTTAAAAAAAAATCAGAAAATTTGAAAATACCAAAAATATTGTTTTTCAAGACATGTCTTCTGGTATCGATAACATCTGCGGTCTTAGAAATGTCATTCAATAATGGCACGGGGACCATAGATGAAGTTCGAGCACGAAGGTGTAAACATTCTTTTCTAAACATGTCACAAAATATGGCTTGTAGTTGCTTCGTGATGTGACCAGCGCTTAAACCATGGTTTGCTATTATTTACGATAGCAACCCACTCTTCAAGAAAGGAAAGTGTTGCGCTAAACCAATTTTCAAAATATTTCGTGCACTTATCCTAAAACAAAATGAGGAAAGTATGTCAAGGATCATTGTTCCTACTCAAATATTTTTCCTTAAAAAATTCTTGAGAAAATATTTGTTTTAACAAAATGGTGGTAAATGAGTTGCTTTAAAACAATCGATTCGAGTTTTATAAAATTTTCAAACTCAATCAATGACTTCAAGCTTTTAAAATTTTCGAAAATAAGTCATTGATTGAGGGGAGAATATTTTCAAATTTATATCATCTATCGGACTTATCTAATTATCCTAAATGCTTAACTGATAAATGATGTTAACCTACATTGAAGGACTAGGTGCCTAGGATAAGATTGTTAGGATTAGATGATTATAGTTTGATGAACACATTATTCCCATACTTTATATGAATTGATTGATATGTTGAATTGACTTTTATTAGTCGATTGTTGTTTGGGTGATGTCGACCACCATATATACAGATGTGTGTTGACTAACGTATGCAAGTATTGGTATATAAGAATGTTCCCGATCCGATCCCACAATTTAAGATGATTGGATGCGAAAATAAAGGGTAACTATATCTTGGGTTGACAAATGAAGAAACGGAGCTTAATTGGACTTCTATGGAGAGTTGGCATGGAAAATGCAACGTAAGAGGTCTCACCGCATCGTGAGATGGTTTTTCATCGACTAATGAAGAAACATAGCTTAATTTGACCTCGGTTGGCATTAAAATGCAACGTAAGAAGTCTCATTGCATCAGCAGACGGTTCTTCTTCCAAACCCTACAGCAACAACAACAAAAGCGGCTCAACCACCTAACGTATCTTTGTGCAGGATACCATTTTTAAACAATTTTGAAAAAATTTGAGTAAATTGTTTGAAAATGGAAAAATATTGTTTTGAAAATAAATCGGATTCAAAGTTTTGAAATCAACCGGACTTTATTTTGTCAAATCTTAAGTGATTTCAAATTAAATATTTTCAAACGATATTTCATCAAAAAGTCCGTTTTGTACGATAATAAGTGGTGATCTAAAGATTTAATGTTATGTCATGGTATGATTTTTTTCTTGAATCAAGGTCTTTCAAAATGAAATTTTTTCTGTTCTTGTTTGATTGTGAAACTGTTTTATTTTACTTAAAGATCTCTTAAAACAATCATACCTGACACTAACAATCTTTAATGTCTTAAATGGTTCTTATCATCATTTGTCAAAATCAAATCTTGCCACGTCTTTCCCAAAATTTTCTAAATGATTTAAATCTTTTGGGATCACAAATCTCAAATGGTTTGAAATTTTTGATCGGGGGAGAGATCGTGATTTAAATCTCTTATCTGTTTAAATGGAATTGGTTTTAGTCCTTTAAAGGCACTCCTGCCTCCATGTGCCAAACGATTTCAATATACATAATGCACATGTTGAGGGGGAGCATTTATCCAAAAACTAGATGAGTTTTTAAATTAGGAACATTTTCTCCCATGTTTTCTAAACCTTATTAAATCACTTGGGATCCAAAATCTCAAAGGGTTTGATATTTTTGATCGGGGAAGAATTTGTGATATAATAATGAAATTTGATAAAAGGTGATTGTTTTAATTCAATTGTGCAGGCTGCTCTCTCATATGTGCTAAACGCTTTCGAATCTCGAAGCACATATTGAGGGGGAGCATTTCAAAAGAAAACAAACTTTCAAGGTACAAAGATTTCTATGTTTCAACAAAAAGTACCTTGACTGATTTTCTAATGGTTTCTTAATGGCTTTTGTGATCGTGGATGTACTTCAAAAGAACTCTTTCCTCTATGTGATAAAATGATTTCAAATATCCTATGCACATTTTGAGGGGGATAATTTACCAAGAAAATCAAATGGCTTTTCCTACGGAAATTGTGATCAAGAAATTATTTCAAAGAACTCTTTCCTCCATGTGCTAAACAAATTCAAAATCATATGCGCATGTTGAGGGGGAGCATTTCTAAATGATCAAAACTATTGAGGTACAAAATGCTTTGATTTTATATCACAAGTACCTTGATTGTTTTTCCAAATGATTTTTCAATTGGTTTCAAGAACGAAAGAACTGTACCAAAAGACCGACCATTTTATTTTATGCATGGTGTTATAAGGATGGTGAGGTTTGGTATTAGTTCTCACGATCCGCCAGAACCGGAGGGATCTACCCATGGACAATCCACTAGATAGTGTAGAGTCCTTAGGTATGATAAAAAAGGAGAAAAGTGAGATATGGGAAGAGTGCGGATCGAGACAAAGCTAGTCTTGGAATAAACCCAACAAGGTTCTAGTTATGAAGTCTCGGTAAGCAATCAAGGGGTTGAAGAATGAAAAGAATTGAATGTGAAAAGGGTGAAAAGAAATAGCCTTCCAATAATTCAACCTTAGGGCGTAAACCGGGTTCAATACATATGCTATTGGTTGTTACTAAGGTAACACTGGTATTGAAGACAAGACGTCATGGACCCATGGACGACCGCACTAAACTTCCCAAGCTACCAAGTTCCTCTTAAAAGGGCTTGTTTTATTCTCACGGGAACCGACATTATCTATCGACTTTCTCTTAGAGATTGTTGATATTGAAGAAGGAGACCCTCTCTAGTCTCCGCATAGGAAACCAAAATGCACAATTGAGTCTAGAGCCAAGAGATCATCCACAATATCTCATTAGGACACAAAGTTAATGAAGACTTGTTGCTTCACACAATGTGGAAAGTAAGAATATATTAAGAGTCCTACGCTTTATCCTTGTGGTATTGCCAGAACATCCGAGTGATATGTAAAAATATTCACGATGAAGATGGAAATCCTTCTAGAGCCAACATCAAACAAGCTCTTGGTGGGTGACATGTGAGATCTTTTCTAAAGATTAAGCTTGTGACAACCGGATAGAACGATGGGGCGATTCACTCGTGAATCAACCTTGGTCCAGAAATGGATTGACGGATACCTTTGAAAACCGGTTGGTGTGCTCAAACTCTTTCTATTGCACATCGATCGTATTAAGTTTTCAAAATTAAAGGGTATTTTGATTGAAAATTGATCTTTCTCATAAAACCTTCGTCGTATTGCAAAACTCTTTCTTCTAAGCAATACGCGATTGTTTTCAAATCAATTTTCTTCAATTAGTGATTCTCAATTATTTGGTTCACTCATCCGTGTTGTCTTCTTTGAGACGTTCCGTTTGAGAACAACTAGAACAATTGCAAACCTCATCAAGGAGATTCTTAGGAATCCCACCGATCACAGGCGAGACTTGTTCGATCAACGGGAACGATGGGCGTGTACCTCGATTCAACAAAAGTGATCAAAGACACTTTCGTGTGTTTTATTGCTAACTGTTGTTTGCGGTACATTTGGACGGTTTCACCGATCGTAATTGAGGAGTCAATCCAAAGCCGCATGCTCACAAAGATCCACACTTAATTATAGAAATCATGACAAGTACTTATCTACATAACCCGGCTCGATAGTGCAAATATCATGAACCAAAAAGCTTCCGCTACTCGATAAAAAGATGACATGATCCAAAAGTGTGAGCATGTCGGTCCGAAAGTCACAACATCACATGAAGGCAACACTACAATGGGTGATCCATAGATTTCTTGTGGTGATGATCTCAAAGAAAGCTCAAAGATCATCAAAGATGTGGATCGATTAAAGGCCTCCACTAAAAGTACAAATCAATGCGGACTTTGAAGAATCGCTACTAAAGCACAAAGATTGCGGAATTGAAGAATTGAAGTCTCTGAGCTCAAGAACAAAGTCAAGAATAGAATGCTAGGATGCAAAATGTATTTCATGGGGTGACCTCCTTGGGGAGATTGTTAGGAATTGGAAATTCCATGTTAAAGTGTCGGTCACCCCAATTATAGTCTAGCATAAGTTAGCTCGTGACTTGTCTTTAGTTACGTTATTTAGTAGTTAATTAGTTAGTTTGTAGCGTAGTATAGTTTAGTGTAACACCGTGGAGGAAGGACGGATCTTTACCCATCAGATACCGATCCACAGCCGTCGGAGGTCGTTATGTCTCAGAATTATAAATACCCCTTCCATCCATGGAAGGGTGGTGCTTCTTTCAATCTAATCTTTCACATTTGTGCTACAAGTCTCTACCAAGAACACACTCTCACTCTTTCTCTCTCTAAAACATGGCTTTCTTGTATCACCACCATCCAAGGCCACCCGAATCATCAAACACAATAAATATAAGATCCTAACACATACTCATTTTGTAACTAGATATTTGTAATATACAATTAATATACTAAATGAAAACACATAGATACACTTATCCAAAGGTGAAAAAACTAGCAAATCCTTTCCTTCCCTTTGTGATGTTCGGCCATGGCATGATCAAGAAGAAGAATCCATAATTTTTCAAGCTCAAGTATTTTTCTAGTTCTATTAGTGATCTATTTCAAGGTTTTGAAATAAAAACCTAAAGATTAATTAAGTTTCTAGTTCCAAAACTCTTCAATCACTCAAGTATGTTCTAAATAATTTTTCCTACTCTTTCATAATCATATTTGATCTATTTTTAATATGCTAGTACAAAAATATGCAAGTATTATATGTATTCATACCACTTTTACTTGTTTTTATTACTTATTATTAGTATAAACTATCCTATAATTATTCCCATGAAACCTATCATTGTTGATGAAGTTTAGGAACCCATGACACCCTAATAAGGTGTATGGTAGGTTTAGAATAGTTTTGGTGTTGATTGGAAGAGTTTAGAACAAGTATTACACTAAAAAAATCATTTTCGACAACTTCTAATTAAGGGCAGTCCATTTTTGAAAAATTTGGAAATTTTGACAGGTCGTGGATTATTTTGGTTTATAATTTCAGAAAATAGACTTTAAAACGAAACCGTGGTCTCTTGAACGGGTTAAAACGGATTTATAACGAAGAAGTTACGCTATTTTCAAGTTTAACGACGAAAACTAATTTTCTGAAAATATACAAGCTGTCAAGGATTTTTCAAGGGGCAAAATCGAGTTTTAAACATAATCTAAATGAGTCGATTTATCAAAAATCTATTAGTATACATTAACACGAAATCAAGGATATATAAAACGTAGAAAACGGACTTATAACAACTAAGTTATACGCATTTTAAATATGAGTATTGATCGGTGCTGAACTAGTCAAGTCTAATCACACAAGCTAGCCACTTGTGAATGGCTAACCGTAATAGACTTAAAACTGCTCAGAAACCAATACAATGAAGTCCTGGAGAATACAATGAATTCCCGGGTCGTTAAGTCCCACGGAGACTTAATGGTGTGTCAAAACAAACTCAGAGGATAGAATGATCACTAAGGATAGTGATCGGTAAGGTTTTGGATGAGAAATTATACTACGATTGATTGGAATGGAATTGGATACGAAATGGAAAGCACAACAATCGATAAGAGAAACGAAGCGTAAGTTTAAAAACTACGTTACGTACAAAATAAAAAGTGAAATCTAAGAAATAAAAGACCTAAAAATATAAAATGACATTTTAAAATCCTAAAATAAAAGAAAATTATTAGAAAAAGAAAATTATTTTTATAACTATTTAATTAATTATTATTAATTAAAAACTATTTTAAACTATTTATAAATACTCTAAAATAGAAGAAAATACAAAATAAGGCTAGAAAAATAAAACTATGATTCGAAAAATCTAAAATATTATAAAACTAATTTTAAAACTAAAATATATTTTTCACACTTTTTATCTAATTATTACTACTTAATTATTATTTAAAATACACTT
This sequence comes from Chrysanthemum lavandulifolium, assembly GCA_022545495.1. Classification (NCBI taxonomy): domain Eukaryota; kingdom Viridiplantae; phylum Streptophyta; class Magnoliopsida; order Asterales; family Asteraceae; genus Chrysanthemum; species Chrysanthemum lavandulifolium. Next base: position 111,039,024 of record CM040242.1, on the reverse strand, counting down.
AAATTCTAGAAAATATAAAATAAACACGGAAAATGAAATTTTAACTTGGAAAAATCTAAAATATAATAAAACTAATTTTAAAACTGAAAAGATATTTTTTTATGCTTTTTAATTATTTATTACTAATTAATTACTATTTTTAACTATTTAAAATTATAATAAATACTAAACAGCTAGAGAAAAATATGAAACTTTTTCTAAAAATAACTTAAAGTGACATAAAACTAAGAAAAATATAAAAACAAGATTTGCTTAATAATAAGCTAGAAAGAAAAATCAAAAAGCTAAAACCTATTAAATAAATGCTATCACTGATTTTAAATTGATATTTTTCTGGATTTTCTTTTTGAAAACTACTTTACTACTGATATTATGAAACTTTAACAAACACAAAAATTTTACAAATTACAAATAAGCTGTTTGATGAGCTTATGAGCTCAACAGTGGGCTTATTAGCTTATTTTGATGAAATAAGCTCAAACAAGCTCACCAGCTGAAACAGAAGCTAAAATAAGATGAAATAAGCTACAAGCTACTCAAATGAAGCTAAAAGACAAAGAAAAGCACATTGATAAGCTAGAATAAGCAGATAAGCACTTATCACTCTTGTGTTGAAAAAACAGAAAATGGGACAAAGTTTGAGCTTATTGCAGCCCTACCAAACAAGCTAGAAAAGGAAAACTTAAGCTTGGGACTCAAAGATGACCAGGTTGGCTTTCCAAAGAACCAAGTATCACAGGATTTGAACAACAATTGAGCTCTGTGCAAGCTTATGATTGAGCTTATGAAACTGGTGCACAGGGCAGTTTTGCAGACAAGGTACTATAAAGAAGCCAATAATTAAGCACTTAAAAAGCTGATTAAAGGAGAACTAGCATTTTTCTAATTTTGTTTAGCAACCAAACTTTGATAATCCAAAAGCTTATAAGCTGAATCTCACTAATAAACACACACTAAAAATATCTATTTTAATCAAAAACGACCAAAATGAAAAATTTGACTTTTTAAGTAAAACAAAGATGTTGACTTTTATGAACTTTGATTTGATCTTAAGCACTGAATGTGATGTATTAAGGTGTATTAAGACTAGATTAAGCTATGCTAACAACTAATGAACACAAAACCATGATCATAGAACATAAAATTCTAACAGTGAGTGACAAGATGTGATTAAAAGGATTTTTGACTTTTGATGAACCAAGGCTGGTTTTTCTTGTGTTTATGAGCTAATTAGACCAAGTTAAACAGATTTCAAACAAGGCCAATGACCAGAGAACTTTCAAACACAGAGAACCAAACACTACTTATGATGACTGTTTTGAAGAATTTTCAAAGCTAAACACTGATTAAAACCATGAGACTGACTATAGACCTTATAATATCATTATATGAGATTAAATAGACATGAACCAACAGTATTAACAATATAAAACACAAGAATTATGATGATGCTAATTTAACTGTTAAAACTAAGTTTTTATAAACTACAACTTTAAAAGAACAACCACTTGATTTTAATGATTAGATACACTTAACTATGACTAATTAACAATAAAATACAAAAATTTAAACTATGAAATAACTGTAACAGAGAAATGCTAAAAATGAGCAAATGGCTTACAAAAGCTTCCAAGCTCAAAACTGAGAACAAGGACTAATCAACACCCCTATTAGCTTACCACTAAGCTTCTAACCCAAGGCCATCCAGAATCTACCTTGCTCCAGCTTTCTTGCCTCTTACACCATGGATTTTATTTTTCAACTTATTTATTTGTATTTTTGTGATTTTGCTTTTGATTACTAAACCGATTTTAAAGTAACTAATAGCTTTAATAAGCTATATAGGTGCTTATATGGCTTATTCAAATTCAAAATAACATCTATTAACAACATTTGATCACTTGAGATTTTGAACATGAAAACTTTGCATAAACCGAAAACAAGTCTTAAAGTCAAATTTATGGTTACAAAAGATTTCTTATACACCTGAATACTTGAAATACAAAGCTTGGAAACTAAAACATACACTGAAATTCAAAGTTAAACTAAAACGACATAAGAAAATGGAAATTATACTAGATACTTTGATACATTGCTTTTTCTTCCACTTTTATAGACTTTTTGCACTCCTTGATGTCCTCTGAATCTATCCCACCAATTTCCAGCCATTGGATTGCACAAAATCATCAAAACCGTCCACTTGTAGTTTTGGCGCCAAAATTCTTCATAGCAGGTTTGTGATATTAATGGTTTGGTTTGAGTCAATTAAAGATTTTTGGTGTTAGTGGAGGTGGAGGGGACAAGGTAAGGGGGGGTTGAGAAAAAGGTGGGAAAACCATGACTGGTTTTGGGTTTACAGAGGTTGAAGAGGAAGAGCTACAGTGCTGGGCGGTTTTTCATGTTGTTTGACTTTCGTTGACCGAAGCAATAATACGGGGTCAAGGGTCAAGAGTGGAGGTCAAGCTCAAGGGTGTTGGGCTAAGGTTGGGCCAGCTGGTGGATTTGGGCTTTGTATATTAAAAAGGGCCGGTTTGGATTTGATTTGATATATAAGTAACAAGGACCAAATTTGCAATTCCACCAAACTTGAGGACTGAACTTGAACTTTTCCAATGCTCACAAGGACCAAACTTGCCATAAATGAATAGTACAAGGACCACTTTTGCATAAAATTCGTTTTAGATATCCAAGGACTAATTTTGCAATTTTCCAAACTTTAAGGACCTTTTCCCATTTGACCAAAGAATCATTCAAGGACCATTTTAAACAACTTAGAATATTTCAGGGACCTTGAATGATAAAATTCCGCATTTTTGAATTCGAGTGGACTAGATTTGACAACTTTTAAAACTTGGGGACTAAAGCGCCAATTTTGCAAACTTGAATCATTTTCATCCGATTTTGATATTTTTGCATTTAAAACACATAAAACACTGATTTGTGATATTTTCATCAATTTGATGCATTTTGAGTGTTTTCGATGATTTTGCGCTTTAGATTGTACAAAATGATGAGTATTTAGACACTCATCAAGTATTGTGACTATTTTACACAAGTATTAACACTTATATATTTCCTACTAAACCAAAATGATTATCGCAAGTGACCATGTTTAGAGCCATTTTTCTTATCGATAGAGTACTTTTGAGAAAATAATGTCTTTAAGTAAAAGTGAGTTCACCTGGTCTATTTTCCAAAATGTTCAACCTTTCGTCAAACGAAGTTGTAATGAGTAATATATGATCTCTCAAACTTTTCCGAAAACTACTCATAAACTATAATTTCTTGATAAATCACTAAGCAACTATTGTAGGATGTCGTTTCAACGTAAGTACTTGTAAAGTATTTTATAACATGACGAGATGTCATAAACGTGTATTTCGACGATAAACTTCATTTTCAAAAATGTACAAGTGGTATGGATATCATATGAGTTTGCATGCACAACATTATTTCATGACTTATATTAGAGCATATCATTCTGTTAGGAATTAGAAAATTCAGTCATTAAAGTATCGGTCACCTCAAGTATATGTAATCGTTAGAAAGCTCGTAGTCGTAGTCATTTAATATTAGTTAGTATTTAGTTAAGTAACACCGTGGAGGACGGACGGGTCTTTACCACCGTATACCGATCCACGGCCCGTAGGAGGCGAGTCTTGTAAGAATACTATAAATACCCTACCTCCCAAGGTAGAGGTTGGAGCTCAATACAATTTTTCTTTGTTTCACATCGCTCCCAACTCTCTTCCCTTTCTCTCTCTAGAAATTTCTCTCTCTAAACATTGTATACGCCTCTTATGATTATGGTTTGATGTGTTTGTGAAATCCTATATCTTACAATTGGTATCAAGAGCCAGGGTTTGATCACTCATCTTTCATGCTCTTTGTTTTGGTGGATTTCATAAGGTTTTTGGGGTTATAAGTGTTTAGGAGAGTTTGAATCATTTGGTCAATTTCTAGTGTTAAAGTTTGAATTTTGATTGTACTTTTGTGTTTAGGATCATCATATGTGTTTAGGTTTTGAATTGGAAGGCTTAAATCATTGTGGTTTGGTTGTTTTTGAAAAGTGTACGAAGCGAGTTGAGCCTCGGAGTTGCATTTCTTGGAAGCGAGTTGCTTTGTTACTGGAAGCGAGTTGCTTTGTTACTGGAAGCGAGTTGCTTTGTTATTGAAAGCGAGTTGGTTTATGCGACTTGGCTATTTAGCGAGTTGATTTTTTAAGCGACTTGAGTTCTAAAGCGACTTGGCTATTAAGCGAGCTGTATTGGCAGCGAGTTGGTTTATGCGACTTGGTTGTTAAGCGAGTTGTCTCTGTATGCGACTTGGATATTTAGCGAGTTGACTCTTTAAGCGACTTGAGTTTTAAGCGACTTGTCTCTTAAGTGAGTTGATTGTTTAGCGAGTTGATACCAAAGCGAGTTGACTATTTAACTACTTGTCTATTGAGACTTGTCACTTCTTCATGCTACATTTTTACGGTTGTTCTTTTGGTTTAGTAAAATCCCGTGAAAGAATCAATTTCCCGGTTTAATCAAAGAATAGTAAAATCCCATAGAACTTGTAATCATGTCTAACAACGTACCTACCATCGCTTTCTCTTTGTGGCGAGGACGTTCAAGCAACCTGGATCGTACACTCGTCCACCTATGCTTGATGAACCGATTATGACTCATGGGCTCAACGAATTAGGTTGTACTTGTTTGGGAAAGGAACATGGGGTCAACATTCTCAAATCAATTGATGAAGGACCTTATCAGATTGAGACTACAAGGGACATACTTGAAACTGCTGCGGATGGAACAATGATCTTAGGATTAGACAGACCAAAGACGTATGATGAGCTCAGATAAGGAGAAAAAGAGATACGATGATGATATCAGGGCTTCAAACATTATACTTTAGGGTCTTCCAAAAGACATCTACAAGTTGATCAATCACAACACTGAAGCCAACTCAGTTTGGGATAATGTCAAGATGCTTCTCTCAGGTTCTGAATTAACTAAGGAAGATAGAGAATCACAACTGTATGATGAATTTGAGCACTTTAAGATGAAACCAGAAGAAAGTGTCTATGAATATTACGTGAGATTCCACAAGCTAGTGAATGACATGAGGAATATCAAGATGACCATGCCAAATATTCAAATGAACTCAAAGTTTGTGAACAATATGAATCCCGAATGGCACAAATTTGTCACCTCGTGAAGCTAACCAAAGGATTAAAGAACACCAACTATGAGCAATCAGATGCCTTCCTTCTTCGAATGAGAGACATGCTATGTTTGAACGAATGATTCTTGAGCAGTTCAAATCTAAACAGGGAGAAACAAGTTCGTCAAATGATTCAATGACCTTTTACACCAATGTTGGAATTACCACCAAAGCTTCTCAAGTCATACCCACGGGTAATGGTAATTACAAGCTCATTCTCGATCCAAGATATAAGCCACCGACTCTAACACTCTCATGGAAAACTTCATCAATCAATTGTCTCTCATGGTTAGTCAAAATATGAATTCCACTCCACACACCAACAATAACCTCATAACAGCATCCAATCCACACAATCAAGCTATTGTCAGAGATGGAAAGGTTATGGTGCAACCTGTTCAAGGAAGGCAGTATGAACAGGGAAGAGGTGAAGTAGGTGGAGGGTATGTGGCAAATCGTAATCATGGAAGGAATGCAAATCAAGGACAAGCAAAGCCAATCAAATGCTACAACTGTGGTGGTGAGGACATATTGCAAGGAACTATATGACTCAAACGTCCACGTAATGCGAATACTTCGTAGACAAGATGTTGCTTGTGCAAGCTCGAGGATAATGGAGCGACTTTGGATGAAGAAGAGTTGTTGTTTCTTGAGGAAATGCCAAAACCTATGATGCCGATGTTGATGAGCGACCAATTCGTGAAATAGGTCACAATCATCAAAATGCATTTCAAGTTCTTGTTGTGATGCATTTGACTCGATGTCGATGATGAACCCATCGCATGCAGACAATCTTCATGGCTAGCATTTCACCAATGGTCTCTCCAAAGGTCTCGTCACCACAACAGCTGGTCCATCAAAGGAATCAATCATTTTGAGGTATTAAAACTATACGATGAAGTTGATGAGCAAAAGATTCATAACAAAGTACAATCCCATGAAACTTATGAATCAGATATTGATAATGTGGATAATAATAATATTGTCTCAAATGATCAATATGTGATGCAAAGTGAAAGTGAAATTGTACCAAGTGATGCATCTTCTGCAGTCAATGATGACTATGTCTTTGATGAATACACTGCATGTTCCCCGATGATTCTGTTATCTCGAAATGAATGCCTATAAAGAACAAGTTACTATTTATGAACAACGTGCTAAGTTCGAGTTAACTACCCGTGAGCGAGGGAAATGGATGACCAAATGCGTATAATTATTAGAAAAAGTAATTTTAGAAGAAGTGTTAAAACAAGAGTTAAACTCCTTACATGAAAAGCTTTCTAAAATCATAAGCAAAAGCAAGAGCTTCAAGATAATGTTAAAGTGCTTAACCAAGAATTTAATGCTAAGGAATCAAAACTTTTGAATGACTTTTCTAATCTAAAACTTTGAAAAACAAGCTTGAAAATAAGTTGTACATACAAGGGAATACCATTCAGATCTTTCACATGATCACTAAGCATAGAATTCTCAGCGATAAGCATATCATTCCTATAGTTAAGGAACCCAATCCTGAATATGGTAAAGTAGCTAGAGAAGCTCAGAAAGTAATTTATGATGGTAATGAAATCCTTAAGCCTAGGCGAAACCTAGTTGCGCTAAGTGCACCGAGGAAGATATGCATTTGAAGAAGTCAATAGGAGAAAATGGATAAGAAGTTAAAAGATCCCGAGTGTAAAAGCAAAACATAACGTTCAAACCCCATGTTTACACTAAATAAAATTGGATCTCCCCGAATGTGTTTAAGCCTCAAACTCAATTAACCCCACAACAAATTTTTGGAAGAAAGATATGGATAAGCAAAAAGCAAGTGAACTTGTTGAAACAAACCCTCCCTTAGGAAAGTGCTGCAGCTCATCGTGTACCCTCCTAATACACCAATGCACTTAGTTCCGAGAACTATTTCCACTAATAGCAAGACCTTAATCACCAGTATGTTGTTTATCAACTATTTGTTGATTTTGAGAAAACATGTAAGAAAAGGATCACACCCACTGGATAAGCAAGGGGAAAGGGTTTTGAGCAAACTAAAGAATGTTATTTAACCGAGGTCATGCCATTCTTGATTCCTCCCGAACTACCCTCTTTTATTTCTCCGTCACACTTATCAACCGCTTGTGAGCGGTCAACCGTAACAGATGATAAAAGGCGGACGGCCGGGAGAAAATGCAAGTTTACCAAGGATTAAAATATCCTTGGATCGTTTATGTCTGGTGAGGCGTGATATTCGGTACAATGACTGTGAATTGTTGAAATGATATTAGTATAGGAAAACAGAATCGATTGACTAACACCGAATGTGAATAGTAATAGCTCACACATCTATGTCGTTAAAAAGCGCAATCGAAACCTAAAACGATTACGATATTATTGGAAAATAAATTTTACACTATTAAATTAATTAATATTAATTAAAATGAATTAAATGTATTTAATAATGAATTAGATAATAAGAAAATCTAAAATTAACTTAAATAAATGAAATAAAGAATCAAAAATCTAAAATATTATAAAATGAATTAAGAAAAAATGGATTTTAACATGGATTCTATTTGCATTCTCCTTCCCCATGGTGATTAGCAACAGCTTATGGTTTAGTCGTCACTTAAGCTTTTGAGCTTAACTTGTCGCTAAACCAAAGAGATGGAATGGAAGCTTGTTAAAGCTTAGTATTCTTTTAGCTTTTTCCTAAATTTATCACGATATTATACATGATTAAGTAAAAAAAATAAGCACATAATAATAATATATGCACAAGTAATATGAACAAGTATAAACAAGCAAGATGTATACAAGTCCAATGAATGAATTTTATCAAATAAGCTTAACTTGGTAATAAGCTTAATAAGTCATTCATAATAATCACAAGTAATATGAACAAGTATAAACAAGCATGTGTCTTGGACCTTTATAAGGTAATAAGTCATTCAAGGAATCCGTCTGAACCTTTATAAGGTCTTCTTGGTAATGGTGTAAGTTCACCGATTTCTCGCTTAAGCTGTTATGAGTGGGCAAACAACAAACTCCTATAGGACTTATCTAATTAGCTCATGAGAGCTCAACAAATTGAAACACCGAGTATGATGATTAGCCTCACATAAGGCCAAAATCACAAGCTCAAGGTCAATGAGGACTTTTCATGAACTTAGGAAAACAACTCCAACTACACAGTTTGCTTCTATGTAGTGAGTAAGATGGGACAAAAAATGGGTGATTAAGCTATCTAATAAGCTACAAACGTAAAAGCAAGCATACATAACAAATAAGCGTAAAAGGTAAAACAACTAAGAATAAACAAAGGCTAACAAATTCAGCAGAATCCAAATAAGTGAATCAGCAGAATCAAAATAAGCACATAAATAAGTTATTAAACATGACATATAAAAATTAACAAAAATAGAATAAGCAAGATTAGCAACAAAACTAAAACATCCTAAAAGTACTAAACATGAAACTAAGTAACAAAGACATAAGAAAATAAACAATTAAATCAAAAACAGGAAAACTAGAAATTTTGACTTTTAAATTTATGATCAAAGTTGACTAAGACGAACTTTGATCCGAATCTAATGATGAAATATGGAATATTAAACAACATAAACATGAATTAAACAAAGATAAACAACAATTAAACATGTATGCAAGATTATTAGATCTAACAACCTCACAAAGCTCATAATGAGATTGTCAAGTGTCAAATTGACTTTCTACCATGCTACACCCTTTGGTTAGTATTTCACCGAGTCAAATAGGTTCCATATAGTGTAAATCAAAAGGAACTACACCATTCACAACCATTTTCACGGTTTCATTATTAAATCCAAACAACCCTTTAATGGACCAAAACCAAGTTTTCAAAGCAAAGAGAGTATAAACCTATTCCATCAATTCCGGAGGTACCAAAGTGTCAAGATGGACCTTTTCAAGACAAACAAGTAGTCACAAATGTCTAAGCCTATGAACATCAAAAACAAGCATATTGGCGGTCTAAATGCAATATCAAACCACAAACCAATCCAAAGCATAACAACCTAAGGTTAAACTCTAACATCATAAACAAACAATAAATAAACTCGAAACATATGGAATCAAAGCATATATTAAAGGAAACGATGAAATTGCAAAAATTGTAAAAGTGGCTTACAAATGAGAATAGGATGAGACATAGAGCAAATGGACAAGGTTACACCTATTAGCTTACCAATAAGCTCCTAATACCCATAGCACTCCAAATTCAACCTCGCTTCATCATCTTCTTCATGATCACACTATTTTTGATTTTTAGTACTTTTCGAATTTAAAGACTATAATCGATTTAATGAATCTAAAAGTCTTAAAGCTTTTGTCAAGAGCTTCGAGAGCTTATAGAGTCCATCAAACAACTACTTAACATTAAATTGAAATGACTTGAAAATTAAAGGAAATTAAGCAAAACTTGAAACCGAAATTTAAACCGAAATTAAACTGAAATTAAAGATTCATTACACTAGTTTAAAGAAGATTACAACATTGAAACTGTAAAGACATTTAATTTAAAGAAAGCTTTAAAAAGTTACACTACGAGACCAATGGCTAGTCCAAAGGTATTTAACTACGTGACCATTGGCTAGCCCAAAAAGTACTCTTCTCTTTGCCTTCTCTTCTCTTTTATAACCTTCTGAGTTCCCACTAGCATTTCAATCAAATCCCACTTTAATTCATGTCCATTGGATAAGCAGAAATCATCCTAGCCGTTTAAGTGACTTTTGACGCCAAAAAGTCCTAAAGTTAATGTGAGGCAGTTCTGCTGCAATTAATGCTTATTGGTTGCTTGTAGAGGTGGAGGGGACATGTTTAGTAGGTTCAGAGGTCAAGTGGAAGAGTGGGTAACAAAAGCAGGGTATGTGGGGTGAGGTGGAAAGAGAAGGAGAAAAGTAAGATGAGTTTGACTCAAGGTTTGACCAGATATTTTAGTGAAAGTATCTGCTGAAACGTAGGCCTTCAGCAGAACCCATCAGCACATTATATCTTCGGCAGAAACCATTGATTCAGCATAACTTCAGCAGAAACCAAATAGGCTTCAGCAGAAACCATCATCGCATTAGCAGAATCAAACTGTTTCAGCTCTTTTTGTACCTGAATCAAATAAAAACACATTCCAATGATATTTGTAACATTTTATGGCTTTTCAAAGTGTTTTTGGTTGTTTTGTGGGTTTAAACATTGTAAAATATATGTGTATTTAGACACATATCAAATCCCCCACACTAAACTATTGCTAGTCCCTAGCAATCTTTTATGAAGTTTTAATGGATTTTAAAGAACTCTTTACCAAAAGCCATCACTTCTGGAGTAGCCAATTGTTTTGGTTCAAGTAAGAACCTTGGTACAACGATAACCAAATGATTTATAGGCAAATCATAAACCATATAACGGATTTGTTGTGTCTTTACCAGAAGCCGTTTGCTCTGGACTAGCCAACTCTTAGATAAATTATCAGTATTATCTTTGGTGAGCTGATTACCAATTATGGTTTTTCCACTGCCTTTACCACAAGCCATAATCTTGTGGGCTAGCCAACTCTTCACTTGTTAGGATATGGTGAGTTGAGAACCATACAATTTTGGGCAAATTGCAAGCCATATAAACGGATTTGAGAAATCTTTACCAAGAGCCGTTTGCTCCTGGATTAGCCAATCCTTATGTGGGTTAGACATGGTGGACTGATTACCATTTGTTGTGTTTAGTACATAGTACTTCCACTAAAATTTTTTTTTTTTTAAATTTGGCCATTTTGGGGGAAAAAGGGACTAAAAGGGTACATTTATGATCAAATTCGCCAGAATTTCCCCCCCACACTTAGAAATGAATATTGTCCTCAATATTCAAAACTAAGTGGGGTAACACAACAATTATTTTATTTTTTCTGTATTTACAATTTTCAAAGTTTTTATATATACAACAGGTGGGTTATTACCCCCACACTTAGATGGTAGAAAGGGGAAAAAGACAGAAATATGGGTGAAAACCCATATTGTGTGGCTTGTTTTTGATAACCAAGTCACTAGCTTGACTTGACCCCGAATTAAATTGTTCATGGGGAAACTGAGTGGGATTGCCACTCAAAGATTGGGTGAGAAATTGGAGTGGGATTGCCACTCACAGAATTATGAATATTCATCACTTAAGATGAGTCTAAGAATCTTAGAAAGAAACTTAGAAAGAGTGAGAAGAATCTTTTTGATTTTTGATTTTATAAAAAGAAATGGAAAATATTTTCGTATTTTTGAAGTTTATATATATATGTACAAAAGAAATTCCTAACAACCGCCCCTCGAAAGGGAATCGGTCCGACAGAGCTCAAGAATCAGAAATGACCAACAACCAAATGTTGTAACCGAGGACTTATCAAACGGGCAAGTTGTGTGTAAAGGAAAAATGTTTTTGTATTTTATATTGTTTTGAAATCAAATATATTATATATAATATATACAAGGGATAGATATAAAACACAAGTACGTTACGCAAAGACACCTCCCGACAACGGCGCCAAAATTTGATTCCTCCCGAACTACCTTCTTTATTTCTCCGTCACACGAATCAACCGCTTGAGAACGGTCAACCGTAACAGATGATAAAAGGCGGCGACCGGGAGAAAATGCAAGTTTACCAAGGATTAAAATATCCTTGGATCGTTTATGTCCCGTGGGCGTGATATCCGAATACAACGACCGTGTCTTTGAAATGATATAGAATATAAAAAGAGAATCGATTGACTAACACTGTGTGAATAGTAATAGCTATTAGTCGTTAAAAAACGTGCAATCGAAACCTAAAACGATTACGATATTATTGGAAAATAAATTTTACACTATTAAATTAATTAATATTAATTAAAATGAATTAAATGTATTTAATAATGAATTAGATAATAAGAAAATCTAAAATTAACTTAAATAAATGAAATAAAGAATCAAAAATCTAAAATATTATAAAATGAATTAAGAAACGAAAATGGATTTTATACATAATTATTCTATTTGCATTCTCCTTCCTCCCATGGTGATTAGCGACACAATCATCACTAAACTTTTTACTAAACAGGTTGCTCCTTCCTCCCAAATCTAATAGTGACATTATTTCATTAAATTGTCGCTAAACCAAAGATTCCAATGTAATAGCGATGGGAGAAACATATTATTAATTATTTACCATTAAAGTGGTTCTTTTAGTTTTCTTTTTATAAATTTATCTTGATATTATACATGATTAATGAAAACAAAACTTTACAAACTTGAAAATAAGCACATTGAAAGCTTATGAGTCCAATCGAAAGCTCTTGGCTTGATCGTTGGAACTCAAGCTTGGAATAAGCTTGAAATAAGCTATCTGAGATGAAACAAAAGGTAAACTAAGATGTATACAAGTCCAATGAATGAATATAAACAAGAAAATGGATCGAGCAAAAGTGAGCTTATGGTTTAGTCGGTTAAGCTTTTGAGCTTAACTTGGATGGAATGGAAGCTTGTAAAAGCTTAGTATAAGCTCCACACAGGAAAGTAAAAAAATAATAATAATATATGCACAAGTAATATGAACAAGTATAAACAAGCATGTGTACTGGATTTTATCAAATAAGCTTGGTATAAGCTAATAAGTCATTCAGCAGAATCCAGAATACTGCTGAACCTTTATAAGGTACTGCTGAGGAGCTGTTGGTAATGGTGTAAGTTCACTGATTTCTCAGTTAACTGTTATGAGTGGGCAAACAACAAACTCCTATAGGACTTATCTAATTAGCTCATGAGAGCTCAACAAATTGAAACACTGAGTATGACAGATTAGCCTCACATAAGGCCAAAAATCACAAGCTCAAGGTCAATGAGGGACTTTTCATGAACTTAGGAAAACAACTCCAACTACACAGTTTGCTTCTATGTAGTGAGTAAGATGGGACAAAAATATGGGTGATTAAGCTATCTAATAAGCTACAAACGTAAAAGCAAGCATACATAACAAATAAGCCGTAAAAGGTAAAACAACTAAGAATAAACAAGGCTAACATTCAAAGAATCCAAATAAGTGAATCAACAGAATCAAAATAAGCACATAAATAAGTTATTAAACATGACATATAAAATTAACAAAATAGAATAAGCAAGATTAGCAACAAAACTAAAACATCCTAAAAGTACTAAACATGAAACTAAGTAACAAAGACATAAGAAAATAAACAATTAAATCAAAAACAGGAAAACTAGAAATTTTGACTTTTAAATTTATGATCAAAGTTGACTAAGACGAACTTTGATCCGAATCTAATGATGTAATATGGAATATTAAACAACATAAACATGAATTAAACAAAGATAAACAACAATTAAACATGTATGCAAGATTATTAGATCTAACAACCTCACGAAGGCTCATAATGAGATTGTCAAGTGTCAAATTGACTTTCTACCATGCTACACCCTTTGGTTAGTATTTCACTGAGTCAAATAGGTTCCATATAGTGTAAATCAAAAAGGAACTACACCATTCACAACCATTTTCACAGTTTCATTATTAAATCCAAACAACCCTTTAATGGACCAAAACTGAAGTTTTCAAAGCAAAAGAGAGTATAAACCTATTCCATCAATTCCAGAGGTACCAAAGTGTCAAGATGGACCTTTTTCAGCACAAACAAGTAGTCACAAATGTCTAAGCCTATGAACATCAAAAACAAGCATATTGGCAGTCTAAATGCAATATCAAACCACAAACCAATCCAAAGCATAACAACCTAAGGTTAAACTCTAACATCATAAACAAACAATAAATAAACTCGAAACATATGGAATCAAAGCATATATTAAAGGAAACAAGAATTGCAAAAATTGTAAAAGTGGCTTACAAATGAGAATAGGACTGAGACATAGAGCAAATGGACAAGGTTACACCTATTAGCTTACCAATAAGCTCCTAATACCCATAGCACTCCAAATTCAACCTCGCTTCATCATCTTCTTCATGATCACACTATTTTTGATTTTTAGTACTTTTCGAATTTAAAGACTATAATCGATTTAATGAATCTAAAAGTCTTAAAGCTTTTGTCAAGAGCTTCGAGAGCTTATAGAGTCCATCAAACAACTACTTAACATTAAATTGAAATGACTTGAAAATTAAAGGAAATTAAGCAAAACTTGAAACCGAAATTTAAACCGAAATTAAACCGAAATTAAAGATTCATTACACTAGTTTAAAGAAGATTACAACATTGAAACTGTAAAGACATTTAATTTAAAGAAAGCTTTAAAAGTTACACTACGAGACCAATGGCTAGTCCAAAGGTATTTAACTACGTGACCATTGGCTAGCCCAAAAGTACTCTTCTCTTTGCCTTCTTTCTCTTTTATAACCTTCGAGTTCCCACTAGCATTTCAATCAAATCCCACTTTAATTCATGTCCATTGGATAAGCGAAAATCATCCTAGCCGCTTAAGTGACTTTTGACGCCAAAAGTCCTAAAGTTAATGTGAGGCGCTCACGCAATTAATGCTTATTGGTTGCTTGTAGAGGTGGAGGGACATGTTTAGTAGGTTCGAGAGGTCAAGTGGAAGAGTGGGTAACAAAAGCGGGTATGTGGGGTGAGGTGGAAAGAGAAGGAGAAAAGTAAGATGAGTTTGACTCAAGGTTTGACCGAGATATTTTAGTGAAAGTATCTGTGAAACGTAGGCCTTCAGCAGAACCCATCAACACATTATATCTTGGCGAAACCATTGATTCAAGATAACTTCAAAGAAACCAAATAGGCTTCAAAGAGAACCATCATCGCATTAGCGTAATCAAACTGTTTCACTCTTTTGTACCGAATCAAATAAAACACATTCCAATGATATTTGTAACATTTTATGGCTTTTCAAAGTGTTTTGGTTGTTTTGTGGGTTTAAACATTGTAAAATATATGTGTATTTAGACACATATCACATTGAGCTTGAAAACAAAAACTCGAACTAAATGAGAAAATTGATCGTGATGATCAAGATAATTTGGTAAAACATTTTTCTAAGCTAGAAGTTGAACATTTTGATTTGCAACTAAAATATCAACATCTCAAAGAAAATGTCAAAACCTCAAACATCAAGACATCCTCAAATGTTCCAGAGTTTGATGCACTTTTTGAAATAAAAAAACGTGACGAACATATTCAAGCTTACTGTAACACGATCAGAAAGTTGAAAACCCAAATTTCACAATTAAAGGGTGAAAAGAACAATGTGACTGGCTCCCAAATGCCTCCTCCTTTATATTCTCAATGTTCTCAAAATTTTCATCTTCAAAACTTGGTTAATGCTTTACAAAAGGAAAATGAGAGTTTTCTAGAAGAAAATGAAAAAGTTAAATGACACTTTAAAAAGTTATATGATTCAATGAAAGTCACTCGTGACAAGAGCAACGAAAAAATAACGTCTTTACAAAAGGAAATTGAGAATGAGGAGTCGGTAAAAGGAAAATGTCACTTGTCTTCAATGAGAATGTTGCATCAAAGTCATCTGCAGACTCCAAATATACTGTGACTGTTAAATACATTCCTCCTCATCTTAGGAATAACGAACTTGTGTTTCATAACTATTTCGCTCACCTTAAGGATAGTCTAGAATGTCTCCGTGAGATTGTAGAAGAGGATTTCATAAATAAGCCACTTGATATAGAAATTAGATTTGCTTGCATTCAGGCCAAACGATCTCAGGAACTGTTAGAATGCTTAAGAGCAACTTGCCCAAAACCCGTTGGTAAGAAGGATAAAATAGTTGTGCCTTGTTCTATGACTGACTTTAAGACTGCCAATCTTGATATGCCTCACTCAGTGCCTAAAGTTAAGCATGTAAGCTTCAATGTGCCTTCAAGTAGTTCAGATCCCAGCACTTCTAAACCTGAAAAGCAAAAAGTAGCAATACCAACTAATGTTCCCATGCCCTCTACAGGACTAAAAAGTGACACCAAAGCAAGCAGGTCAAAGCCTCAAGGCAACACAAAGAATGATAGGACCTTGCAAGCTAGGAATGTTCAGTGGAAGGAAGTAGAAGACCACCCTAGGAACTTTAAGTTTGAGTTGAATAAAACGAATCGTGTTGATTCTAGTATTAGCTATAAGCGTCTTCGTAATTAATTGAATTCGCTACTTTTGACAAAACATGTAATGATGAGTGCTTGATTTACATTGCTAATCATGAATGTGGTGTGAATGGTTTGATTAATGTTTGTTAAATACCCAGTTAAAACTGTTAATGCCAAAATTCAAGCTAAGAAGGCTAGAAAGCAAAGGCGGAAGAAGGGTAGAAAACAGTGGAAACCCACAGGAAGAAAACTCAGTAATGTAGGTTATCAGTGAATACCTACTGGACGCAAATTTAATCTTGATGAGTTGTGCCATAGATTATCTAGACCAATGCCCATTAGGAAATGGATGTCTACTGGTAGAACTATTCCTGTAAGAAGTGTACATACTTTGATTAGGACTAATGCATACACTAACACTGCATCAATACCTGATGATTCCATTGTTTCTACTTCCAATGTGGGTGGTCCAATTATTGTTACTAACCAAATGGAACCCATTCTTGCATGGGATCCCAATTATCCGATTATCCATTCTTGTGCGTGTTCAACTGCGGATCGTTCAAATCGTTCTATGGTACACGGACTCAGTTGCTCCAAGCATATGACCGAGACCGGTCATGCTCATGAACTTCGTGAGTAAATTCATCGGGATCATTAGATTCGGGAATGATCATTTCGTGTAATTATGGGTTATGGAGACTATGTCGTTGGTGATAGTGTAATCTCCGGGGTATATTACGTTGAAGGTCTTGGTCATAACTTATTCTCTCGTCATCAATTACGTGATTCTAATCTAGAAGTGGCCTTCAGAAAACATACTTGTTTCGTTAGAGAACTTGATGGTGTAGAACTTTTAAGAGGAACACGTGGTTCAAACCTATACACCATCTCTATCGAAGATATGATGAAGTCTTCTCCAATTTGCTTGTTGTCAAAGGCTTCAAAAACAAAGTCATGGTTATGGCATCGTCGTCTCAATCACTTGAACTTTGGAACCATAAATGATCTTTCTAGAAAGGAATTAGTAATAGGCTTACCTAGACTAAAGTATGAAAAGGATCATCTTTGTTCAGCATGCCAATTGGGAAAAAGCAAGACGTATGCCCAAAAACCCAAACCTACAAACTCAGTTATGGAAGTTCTTCATACCATTCACATGGATTTATGTGGACCCATGAGAGTGAATATTTTCGGAAGAAATATGTGTTAGTTGTGGTTGATGAGTACTCGATTTACTTGGGGTAAAGTTCTTAAGGACAAAGGATGAAACTCGGATATCATCATTAAACTTATCAAACAAATGCAGGTTCGACTTAACAAGACCGCGAGAATCATCCGAACCGACAATGGGCCCGAGTTTGTTAATAAAAACTTAGTGAGTTCTATGAAAGTGTTGGAATCAGTCTTCAACGAAGTGTTCAACGAACTCCTCAATAGAACGGTGTAGTTGAAAGACGAAATCGAACTCTTGTGGAAGCCGCAAGAACAATGCTGATTTACTCAAAGGTTCTAATGTTTCTCTGGGCTGAAGCCATTGCCACTGCATGCTACACTCAAAACTGATCCCTAATTCACACTTCTCATGGAAAAACTCCATATGAACTTGTCCATAATCGAAAACCTAATCTTTCATTCCTTCGTGTGTTTGGTGCATTGTGTTATCCAACCAATGAGGGTCAAGAATTAGGCAAACTTAAAGCTAAAGCGAGACATTGGAGTATTTGTAGGATATGAACCAAGCGAGAAAGGATACCGAATCTACAACAAAAGAACCCGAAATATCATGGAAATAATTCACGTTACGCTCGATGAGTGACCGGTCGGATGGCTCCAGACAAACCGCCTCGGACCCGCATCTCAACCTTCATCAAGTAGTCCCATTAGTTCTTCTCTTGTACAAAATCTCTCACCGAAGAACTCCTTATGTACCTCCTTCAAGATGATTTGAAGAAATTGTTTGATCCAATGTTTGATGAACACTATGATCCAATTGCTAATGATCACATCAAATCCATCAACACAGTTCTCCTATCCTGCCAATGAAGTTAACCCTTGGTTTCTATGTCATTAAGTCAAGAAACTGCTGCTGCGATCACTGTCTCATCAACAAATCTTCAATCATCAAGTGTACATCATGGAATTGTTTACGGCACCTATGATGGAGATAACCCTTTGCTACTCCCAAAGATGCTCCCTTTGAAAACATATTTGCTCTCGAATCATCATCGTAACCATCTTCATCGGAGAAATCGACTCTACTACTTCATTTCCTCAACAACAACCACATGAACACCTCGGAAAATGGACACATGATCATCCATTGGAGAACATCATTGAAACCTTTCGTCCAAAGATCCACTCAGTAAACAACTTGCAATCGATGCCTTATGGTGCTTCTTCAACTCCGTACTCTCTAAGATCGAACCAAAAGACGTTAAACCGCCATGAATGAAGACACCGGTTCAATGCCATGCAAGAAGAAATTCATGAGTTTGATCGACTAGATGTATGGGAATTAGTACCGCTCCCGACGTGCTATGATCATTGCTCAAAAGTGGATCTTCAAAGTAAAATTTGATGAGCATGGTGATGTGTTAAAGAACAAGGCTCGATTGGTTGCAAAAGGATATCGTCAAGAGGAGGGCATTAACTTTGAAGAATCATTTGCTCCGGTTGCGTGTCGAGGCAATCGTAATCTTCACGGCTAGTGCTTTGCAAGTAAGAACATGGTTGTCTATCGATGGATGTAAAGACGACTTTTCTTAATGGAGATCTTAAAGAAGTCGTATACGTCGATCAACCGAAGGTTTTGAATCCAGAGCATCCTACTCATGTCTATCGCTTGAAGAAGGCTCTTTACGGTTTGAAGCAAGCTCCAAGGGCATGGTATGATACGCTATCAACGTTTCTTCTATCTACTGGATTCAGCAAAGGAGCAGTTGATCTGACATTGTTCATCAGAAAGTCAGGCAAACATTTAATTCACGTTCAAATCTATTTTGATGATATTATTTTTGCCTCGACTGACCCCAATGAATGTGACCGTTTTTCTAATGAGATGGGTTCCAAACTTCAAATGTCTATGATGGGACAAATGTCATTTTTCTTGGGATTACAAATTTTACAAAGTCCCGAAGGCATTTTTATCAATCAATCTAAATATGCTAATGAAATTTTAAAGAAATTTGGATTTGATACTTGTGACACCGTTGACACTCCCATGGTAGAACGTACCAAATCGGATGAGGACCACTCAGGGGATCATGGTAGATCAAACGAAATATCGTAGTATGATTGGATCCTCGATGTACCTTAATGCCGATGAGACCGGATATTCGTTTGTATGCATGTGTGCTAGATACCGTGCTAAGCCTACTAAAAAGCACCTTGAAGCGGTTAAACGGGTCTTTTGGTATCTCCAAGGAACCATCAACATGGGACTTTGGTACCGAAGGACACCGGTATGTCACTAACGACCTATGCGAGATCGACCATGCAAGATGTCAAGATACACGTCAAGCACGTGCGGAGGTGCTCGATTTTTGGGTGATAAGCTTGTGAGTGGTCTTCAAAGAAACAAATGAGTACTTCTATATCCTCTCAGAGGTGAATACATAGCCATGTCATCTTGTTGTGCTCAAATCCTATGGATGAGATCCCAATTATCGACTATGGCTTTGAATTCAACAAAATCCCTCTCAGACAGATAACAAAAGTGCCATTGCTCTCTTGCAACAATGTTCAACATTCAAGAGCAAAGCACATCGACATTCGACATCATTTCATTCGGGAACAAGTGGAAAAAGGCGTGGTAGAACTCTATTTTGTAAGGTGCGAATACCGGTTAGCGACATCTTCACCAAAGCTCTTCCTAGAGAACGTTTGAGTTTATCCTCCCATGACTTGGTCTAAAAAGCCTACAAAAGGAAACACTCACGCGTCTTCAAGATGAAGACGAGGAGTGAATGGTTTTTCTTCATCTATCTCTTGTATATATTTATTTAAAAAAAAAAAAATTTAACCCACAAAAGAAAATAGAAAAATATAAAATTTTCAAAAACCATAAAAATTAGAAAATCTTGAAAATTCCCAAAAATATTGTTATTTTGTCATGTTTTTCTTTATTCGATATCATCTACGGACTTTGTGTTGACATTCAAAGAATGTTATGGGTTTTTAGATGTTCTTCGAATGTATATAAATTGTTAAAAAAAAAAAAAAAAAAAAAATAGACGGAGAAAAATGGTGGTTTATTGTCATTTCGGCGATGACCGTTTTAAAAGGTAAGAACGAGCCATGCTTAATCTTATTTTTCAAATCTCATGCTCGATTCTTAAAACAAATGTTTGTCACCAAAAGACAAATATTTTTCTTTCAAATATTTTTCCGTCTAATGATTCTTCGAAAAATATTTGTCATCTTATGAAAACAAAATTGCTTTGAAAATACCTCGGACTCTATTTTTGAAAATCATCCGGGCTTATCTTTGTCAAAATCTATATCTCTCAATCAACAACCTATGTCATTGATTGAGGGGAGAATGATTTCAATCGAATCAAAAAGTGTATTTTTCAATCAATTGGCACTTAAACAAGCAAGGTCTACTTTCGGACGATCAAAATGAACAATGTTTTATACAAATGGTTCAAGACCTTGGCTATTGTTATGTTTTTCAAAAGATATTTATGCATGATTGATCAATGGAGTTTAAAGTCTCAAAATCCGATCCTTATCGCTTAAAATGTTTTTCAAAAGCAAATCACTATTCTCCTCAAAAGTTCTCAAAATTTAATTTAAATCAATAGAGATCTCAAATCTCAAAGGATTTGAAAATTGTGATCGGGAAGAATTTGTGATTTAAATTGGATTTAAAATGATAATTTGATAAATGGTGTTATACGTGATTAACAAGCTCTCCTCCCTGCATGTGCCAAACGATTTCAAATTTTCCATGCACATGTTAAGGGGGAGCATTTATATCAAACCAAAATAGATTGAAACGTGATTGATTTGTCTCTAAGTGCAGGTTTTCCCTAATATGTGCTAAACAATTTCAAAATATGATGCACATGTTGAGGGGAGTCGTTTCTAAAAATATCAAAAACAATTCAGTACAAAATGTTTTGATCATGTATCACAAGTACTTGGATTGATTTTCAAATGGTTTTCATTTGGTTCCAAAGGGCGATGAACAATACAAATATTATTGTGTTAGATGATTCGGGTGGTCTTGGGAGATCAAAATACATGTTTTCCATTTTAGAGAGAGAAAGTAGAGAGAGAGGGTGTTCTTGCTAGAGGTTTACACAAAGTTGAATATTAGATTATGAAGCACCACCCTTCCATGGATGGAAGGGTATTTATAGTTACGAACATAACGACCTCCTATCGGCACGTGGATCGTGGATACAATGGGTAAAGACCCGTCCTTCCTCCACGGTGTTGTACTAAACTATATTACGCTACAAACTAATAAATAAACTACTAAATAACGTGACTAACGACAAGTCTACGAGCTAAATTAAGCTAGATAACATTTGGGGTGACCGACTCTTCACTATGGAATTTTCTAATTCCTAACAATCTCCCTAAGGAGGTCACCCCATGTTTTACATTTCAAAACCTAGCATTCTATTCTTGACTTTGTTCTTGAGCTCGTAGACATGAATTCTTCATTTCCAAATCTTTGTGCTTTTGTAGCGATTCTTCAAAGTCCGCATAGTTTTGTACTTTGAGTGGAGGTCTTTGAACCGATCCACATCTTGATGATCTTTGAGATTTCTTTGAGATCATCACCACAAGAAATCTCGGATCACCCTTTATTGTGTTGCCATCATGTGAAGTTGTGACTTTCGGACCGACATGCTCACACTTTTGAATCATGACATCTTTCCATCGAGTAGCGGAAGCCTTCGGTTCATGATATTTGCGCAGTGAAGCATAAGCATAGTATGAAATATCGAGCCGTGTTATGTAGATATGCACCACCATGATTTCTTCAAATTAAGTGTGGAAGGCGTGAGCATGCGGCTTTGGATTGACACCTCAATTACGATCACCGCAACCGTCAAGTGTACCGCAAACAACAAGCAATAAAACACGAAAGTGTCTTTGATCACTTTCATTGAATTGAGGTACACGCCCACGGTTCCCGCTGATCGATACAAGTCTTACTGTGATCGTGTAGGATTCCTAAGAATATCCTTGACGTGGTTTCGCAGTTGTTCTAGTCGTTCTCAAACCGAACGTCTCAAAGAAGACAACACGGAGTGAGTGAACCAATGAATTGAGATTCACCGATTGATGAAAATGATTTGAAAACAATCGCGTATTGCTTGAAGAAAGAGTTTTGCAATACAACGAAGGTTTTATGAGAAAGATCTATTTTCAAACAAAATACTTTTGTATTAGAGAATGAGTACACATTCGACGTGCTAGTGAAAAGAAGAGATTCGCACATCGAACGGTTTTCTAAAAGTATTTTTCAATCGAGATACCTTTTGAATTTTGAAAACATAAGTACACATTCGACGTGCTAGAAAAGAAGATTTGCACATCGAACGGTTTTTCCAAAAGTATTCGTCAATTCCATTCTGGACCAAGGTTGATTCAAGAATGAATCTCCCATCGTTTCTATCCGGTTGTCACAAGTTTGATCTTTTGCAAGATTTCACATGTCACCCACCAAGAGCTTGTTAGATGTTAGCTCTAGAAGGATTTCCATCTTCATTGTGAATATTTTTACATATCACTCGGATGTTCGGCAATACCACAAGGATAATGCGTGGGACTCTTAATATATACTTACTTTCCACATTGTGTGAAAAGCAAGTCTTCAATAATTTAGTGTCCTAGCGAGATATTGTGGATGATCTCTTGGCTCTAGACTCAATAGTGCATTTTGGTTCCTGTGTCGGAGACTAGGGAGAGGGTCTCCTTCTTCAATATCAACAATCTCTAAGAGAAAGTCGATAGATAATGTCGGTTCCCCGTGAGAATGAAACAAGCCCTTTTAAGAGGAACTTAAGTAGCTTGGGAAGTTTAGTGCAGTGCATCACTGGGTCCATGATGTCTTGTCTTCAATACCGGCGTTACCTTAGTAACCACCAAGAGCATATGTATTGAACCCGGTTTACGCCTAAGGTTGAATTGATGGAGGGCTATTTCTTTACACCCTTTTCTCTTTCATTTCTTTTCATTCTTCAACCCCTTGAAGCTTACGAGACTTCATAACTAGAACCTTGTTGGGTTTATTCCGCTTCTAGCTCTATCTCATCCGCACTCTTCCCATATTCTCATTTTTCTCCTTTTATCATCATACCTAAGGACTCTACACTATCTAGTGGATTGTCCTGGTAGATCCCTCCGCTCAAGGGATCGTGGGACGAATACCTAACCTAACCATCCTTATAACACCATGCATAAAGTAAATTGGTCGGTCTTTTGGTATTGTTCTTTCCTTCATGAAACCAATCGAAAAATCATTTGGAAAAACAATCAAGGTACTTGTGATACGAGATCAAAGCATTTTATACCTTAATAGTTTTGATCATTTAGAAATGCTCCCCTCAACATGTGCATATGATTTAAAATTGTTTGGCACATGGAGGCAAGAGTTCTTTGAAATAATTTCTTTGAAATAATTTCTTGATCACAATTTCCTTAGAAAAAGCCATTTGAATTTCTTTGGTAGAATTCTCCCCCTCAATATGTGCATAGGATTTTTGAAATCATTTTTATCACATAGAGGCAAGAGTTAATTTGAAGCACATCCACAATCACAAGCGCCATTAAGAAAACCATTTGATAACTCAATCAAGGTACTTAATAAATCTAAAAAACTTTTTACCTCGATAGTTATGCTCCCCCTCAATATGTGCTTCGAGATTCGAAAGCTTTTAGCACATATGAGAGAGCAGCCTGCACAATTAAATCAAAACGATCACCTTTTATCAAATTTCATTATTAAATCACAAATTCTCCCCCGATCAAAAATATCAAATCCTTTGAGATTTTGGATCCCAAGTGATTTAATAAGGTTTAGAAAACATGGGAGAAAATGTGGCCTTGTTTAAATACTCATCCGGTTTTGGATAAATCCTCCTCCTCAACATGTGCATTGTGTATTTGAAATCGTTTGGCACATGGAGGCGGAGTGCCTTTAAAGGACTAAAACCAATTCCATTTAAAACACGATCTCTACCCCGATCAAAACTTCAAACCTTTTGAGATTTGTGATCCCAATTGATTTAAATCATTTAAAACATTTTGGGAAAGACGTGGCTTGATTTAACTTTGAAATATGATGATAAGGACCATTATAAGACATTAAAGATTGTTAGTGTCGGTATGATAGTTTTTAAGAGATCTTTAAGTAAAACAAAACAATTTCACAATCAAACAAGAATGAGAAAAATTTCATTTTGAAAGACCTTGATTCTAAAAAATCATACCATGACATAACATTAAATCTTTAGATCACCACTTATTTTGTACAAACGGACTTTTGTGAAGAAATATCATTTGAAAATATTTTATTTAAAATCACTCTCCCCTCAATCCATGACGAAGTCAATAATTGAGTGACTTAGGTTTTGATAACAAGAAGTCCGGTGATTTTTAAAAACTTAGTCCAATATGTTTTCAAACAATATTTTCCATTTTCAAAACAATTTAATCAAATTATTCAAAATTGTTTAAAATGGTATCCCACTACGTAAACGTTAGGTGGATGAGAAGCTTCCGTTGTTGTTCTTTGTAGGGTTTGGAAGAAAACCGTCTACGATGCGGTGAGACTTCTTCTTACGTTGCATTTTGAATGCCAACCGAGGTCCAATTAAGCTCCGCTTTCTTCACTTGTCAAGAAAACCATCTCTTGATGCAAGAAGACCTCTTACGTTGCATTTCATGCCAACTCTCCATTGAAGTCCGATTAAGCTCGTTTCTTCATTTGTCAACCCAAGATATTGTTACCCTTTCCTTTCGGCATCCAATCATCTTCAATTGTGGGATCCGGATCGGGAACATTCTTATAACCAATATACCTGCATACGTTAGTGAACACACATACAGATATATGGTGGTCGACATCACCCATAACAGCAATCGACTAATTAAAGTCAATTTCAACATATCAATCAGATCATATAAGGTATGGGAATAATGTGTTCATCAAACTCTAATCATCTAATCCTAGCAATCATATCCTAGGAACCTAGTCCTTCAACATAGGTTAACATCATTTTTAATTAAGCATATTAGGATAATTAAGAAAGCCCGTTAGATGATGTAGATTTTTAAAAAACATTATCCCCTCAATCCATGACTCATTTTATGAAAATTTAAAAGCGCTTAAGTCATTGATTGAGTTTTCAATTTTACAAAAACTCGAATCGATTGTTTTAAAGCAACTCATTTTACCACCATTTTGAAATACAACAAATATTTTCAAGAAGAATTTTAGACGGAAAAACATTTGTGTAGGAACAACGATCCTTGACATACTTTCCTCAATATATTTTAGGATAAGTGCACGAAATATTTGAAAATTGGTTTAGCGTGACACTTTCCTTTCTATAAAGAACGGGTTGCTATCCGAAATAATAGCAAACCATAGATTAAGCACGGGTTACTGATCAAGTAATCGCATGCCATAGTTTGAGACATGTTTGGAAAAGAAATATTTACACCTTCTGCTCGAACTTCATCTATGGTCCCGTGCCATTATTGAATGACATTTCTAAGACCGTAGATGTTATCGATACCAGAAGACATGTCTTTAGAAAACATATTTTTGGTATTTTTTGAAATTTTCTGATTTTTATGGTTTTTGAAGGTTTTATATTTTTCTATTTTCTTTTTGTTGGTTTTATATTTTTCTATTTTGTTTTTCGAATAAATATTTACAAGGATAGATAAGATGATATAGTAAAAGAAGATGATGATACGAGTACCGAGATAAGGATATCAAGCAACCCGTTGTTGAAGAAGAAATCGTCATCTCTTAAACATTCACCACCAAAGCTTCCAAGGCTCGAGAATAGAAGAAAGAACATGAGCCTTGAGAAAAAAAAGACTTTGGCGCCTTCCCCAAACCGAAGATCCATTAGATGAGCGATTCAAAGCTCTATTTCAAGCTTTCCTTAGCCGGTGCACAAAAAGCACACCATTATCATAAATCCACCGCTCCTTTTAAGAACGATAATCTAGATTCTTTGTTCGGGGTTATATCATCAACAAGAACAGCAACGTATCATCCCACTCTTTAAATTTCTTCTCAAATTTCTTTTCCACTGAAGTCTGAAGCAATCCATTCCAAAAAGGTGTCAAGAGAACAATTCCCCCAAGTAGTTGAATTGATGCAGCCCGTCTCTTAGAATAATGCTCAAGAACTCTCCCGAATACACTTCATGAGGGTAATGAAGAACAACTCCCCAATGTTCACATCTTTCGTCCCTGATGAAAGTGTATGAAGCTCAAGAACCGAAGTACACCAATATCCAAGAACTCTCCCGAATACACATCATGCCCTAAGGAAAACACCTCCCAATGTTTGTGGTAAACAATGGCTTTCTTCCACGATGATCGTGTATGAAGCTCAAGGACCCGGTACACATTCCCCAAAGAGAGAACAACCGATAACATTGAAGAAGCAGCCGAATCATCGATTATCTCTCGGGTGACAATCTCTTCGGATGTCAACACCGAATAAGTGATTATATCTCGAATCACAGTTAAGCCCTCAAGTAAAACATTGAGCATCCCCAATGTACACAATTCTCTCCCCGATGATTGCGATAACATCGAGATCATCACACACCGATGTACCTCTTTATCTTCGAAACTTTCATTTACATCACTTCCCCACGACGTTGGAATAAGAACACTAAACGCTTTGATGAGTAAAACCTTGAGTTTCTCTGCGGTCATGACATTTGTTTTCCGGGATAACTTCAATCACTTAGAAGTATTAAGTCCATCAAGTTTACTCGCCATGAGTCAAACCTTGAGTTTCTCTGCGGTAATAACATTTGTCTTCCCGGATATCTTCAATTACTTAGAAGTACTAAGTTCATCAAGTTTACTCGCTTAGATGCGTGTCTCCTTCCCCTTGCTGGTTTTGACACTTCGAATCATCAACATATTATAAGCCCAAATACTTGAAATCTTTATGAGAAGAACACTTGAACACTTGTGAGAATCAACATGTCAAGACTCTCTCGACTATTTTTATCAACCCTTATGTAGACAATTTGAAGAGACCATCAAGAAGAAAACCCGCTATACCATACTTGAAACCGAAGTCAACTTCCCACATTTGTATCTTAAGCTTGCACCTAATGATGGAAGAACGGTAGAGAATTTATGCTTCAAGCAAATCTCTAAGTACTCACTACCCAAACAAAGTATGAGACATTAACACCTCTTGCGATTATCCACACGTCATATCGTGTGACACCGAGTAAAACAAAGTAACTCCTAATAGTGATAGTTAACTGGTCTTCAACCATCCACCTCGATCATTGGTAACTAGATAAACCAAGTCTTCAACTCAAATTCTTAAGCCCGAGCAAGTTATCAAATAAAACACGCCTTTGTGAAAGTCAACTTCAATCTTAAATAAGTGATAAATGATTAACTCCGAGTAATCACCTTGTGTCACATGTCCAACAATAGTCAATATCAACGTCTCGAGTAGTCATTTGCTAAAGAATATGAGCAAGTCTAATTGGGAATTGAATCGACTTATAACTTTCTCCCAATTAGTGCTCTCCCTAAACCGACAACTGCTTTGATAAATGCCCGATTAAGAAGAAGTCTTTAGATCGTTAAATGCAACTCGCCTTTAGTCTTCTAACATGTAGCGAAAATGTAGAATGCATCAGACTCGACCTTCTTCAAGATTGTGAAGTTGGGAATAGATAGTTAACATCTTCAACTCATACCAAAAGCGCCCCACCAAAAGCATCCCAATTAACTTACATCTTGCAAATCCCTTAACTAAAATCCTCCCAATCAAACAAGAACAGAAGATGTTCATCAAGGAAATCGACAATCGTGCCGCAACGAACACACTAGATGGTAACACCAAACTACCAATCACATCAAACAAGAACGAGAGATTGTTCGGAATCATCATGTTGATGTATACGTGAAGCATTAACCGAAGCACTTTGTCGATAAACTCATCAATCCGAGTGAAGATGTCAACCAACGGCTCTTAGAAGAGACAAACTCCATGTGAAGATGACCCGATAAGAAGAGGCTCGGTTCTTACATGAGTTTAGAGCCGTATGACCATTTATATTCTCTAATATCAATCAACAATGCAAAAATTCACACTTCTTCTCCCCTCAAGAATTGCATACGGAGATGCCATTCTTGACTAAATAAGTGAAAATCATCCGAATGTTCTATTCACACTTCTCCCCCGAAAATCAGCACAAGATGTCGCCATCTTCATTATAATCGAGCAAGTGGAATGAGAAAACAATTAACGATAGTCGGTTCACTTAATGACCGAAGCGCATGGAAAAATATGAAGCATGTCGATGAGAATGGTCATAATAGAAGATTTCTCTTCTTGGAAGATAAAGCGCCCGACACGCACACTTTTCTTTTCTTTAAGAACGAGGCTTGAACTGTTGTGTTCAAACGTCATAAGAAGATTTCTCTTCTTTCAAAGATAATGCGATGAACGCATACATTTCTTTTCTTTGAGTACGAGGCCTCGAATCAAGTGAACAGGCGTCATAATCTCTCTCTTTTCAACTCTCTTGCGAAACATGTAATCAACCCCATTATCATTCAAGAGGCTCTTTGTAGTGACAAATGATGGAGAAAACCCAATATGATGAATTTGACCTCAAGTAAAATACCCCGAACTCGTGACTTAAACTTGCACATATGTAACAAAGAGCGGTGCCGAGACTTCATGCCCATTTGAATCTCTAAGTACTCTATACTCTTCAACCAACCAACCATCGAGTATAAGACGATATCACCTCTTGAAAATCCACAATTGAATGTGACACCGAGCACTACAACGTAACTCCTTTAAGTGATAGTTATTTTGAGGTGATAAGAGCCCAATTCCCCAAGTGGTAAAAGAAAAGGTAAAGTCACCCAACAATAACTAGATTTCCAAGTCTTCGTTTTTGATAATAAGCTTGAACAAGGATCTCAAGTATCTTCATCCAACCATCCCCGATACCTTCAGATACTAAGTACACTTGCCCGTGATAATTCACTTCAATCTCAAATAAATAATCTTGAATTAACGCCGTTGTCACATCTTCCGAATCGCTTCAAATCTAGCCTCCTTAGACTTTTTAAGTGAACTATGATAATGGTTTCATCCCGACCATGGTTTAATGAGCATAACCCCAGTAAAACTTTGAAGTAACCAAACGCCATGACGAAAATCCAAACACACATCCAATTCATGAAGTACACCCTTTTATCCCTTCTTTGAAGCGTAAACCGTGGCACCAAAGATCAAAAGATCCGAATTACACTTTCTCTTCTCCAAGATGGTTCCATCATTACGGATTTTACAACTCTATGGTTTAAACCGAGAAATAGTTTCTTCATGATTTTACAAAACCAAGAATAAACCGTAAGATAGATCCGAAAATGCACTTTACTAATACCGGGATGTTTTCCATTATCACGGATTTTACAAGTCTATGATTTAAACCGAGAAATAGGTTCTTTCATGGAGTTTGCAAAATCAAGACAAAACCGTAAACAATGTCAGCTTGAATGTGTTACGACGACTTTGGTTTCAGAGAATATCTGTTTTAGGGGAACATGCAGCGGTTCATCAACGGTTCATTATCCAACATCATTAACATCATCAACCATCCAATCAACACATTGGTAAACACATCATTCACGCAATCTGTCGGCTATTGTAGTGACCACATGGAGAAGTAAACCCGATATACCAAATTTGATCATGAAGTAGAATTCCCCAGATTTGTTACTTAACCTTGTATTAATCCTTGTGAAGAAGAAATGGTGTACCTAATGTACAAAACCTCTTGACATTCTCAACTGAGTGAGACACCGAAGTGATAGTTACGTTGTGGGTTAAACAAGAAAGAATCACAACCGTAATTAAATAGCCAAGTCTTTATCACACTCAATAAAAGCTCAAACAAGTCATCTTCGCGGAAGAGTAGAAAGAAAGAAGACGAAATAGGTAAACGCGCCCGAAAAACTGCACTTCAAAGTCAAATAAGAAATACCGTCCAAACAACCCCGTAGTCAACATTTTCAATAAACACTTCTAGCAGTGAAATAGTGTCAATAGTGTAAATGTATAAACCAAAGTATCAATCCTCATAGCACATCAGATCTTATCATCACACCTTTAAACAATTTGCACAACACAAATCCCATTAGTTACCATAAACCATAAATCCAATTCATGAGCATGAACCAATATCCAATGTAGGCCCGGTTGATAAATTTATCCAATATCACAAATCACCATGTATCACCATGTATGGATCCAAAAATATTCTTTTACAAGTCCTATCCAAGGAGCTTGGCATATCACAACATATTGGGCTCGTCCAAAAACTAGTACAATACCACATATTGATCCCATGTTTATGGGTAGCAAAGAAAATGCTCGACCCATATAGTAAAAGAGAATACCCGATCCAACAATTGTTGATATCAACACATTCGGCCCATATAATTTTTCAATCAGAATGCCCATGAGCAACTCGGCCCATGTGAAAACAGAATGCCCACTGATCTAGTTAATCCCCCGTGAAATAATAATCATTGTCAAAATTATCGCACTTTCTTGAGAAGCATCAAAGCACACCAAACGGATATCTAGATCACAATCTCAAGATTGTTACAGAGTAATTGTTAACTCAACAATCTAAGAATAACCTCATTAGTAGATATGTATATCTGAGCTAATGTTCCATTTGTACCAAAGATCTCATATGAGTTCAAGCCACACTCGTTAAACAGATAATACACAAGCGGCCCAATTTAATCCAAATACCCATACACACCACTCGGCCCATCAAACAAACTCACGCATACTTGAGATGAGTCTACACAAAATCAGAATACTGAGGCCCATAAAACTTATACATACCCTAATTATACAAAGTATAAAACGCCACCATAGTGCCTCAAACCCTAAAATTTCTCAAATGACAGCTTCATCTCCTAATCATTCTCACTTCATCCAAACCCTAAACATTCACAAGAATTCAGTCTGCCTCTTTTCACAGAATACAAAAAAACTCGTCACTACCCATCAACAAATCAAATCAAACTAAATGACATGATATCCTCCCTTGTCATGACCGTCCACCCTATCTTCAGTAAAAAACATGGAGACCTCGCCACAGAGATGGCTTGAGGAACCACACTCAAATAGGCCACAGGGATGGCTGGAAGTTATGAAAGGATAACGAGATTCAATCCAAACGAACACGGGTAGGTTTTATTCATGACTTGTTGACTTAATGCAAGACGAAACAAAGAGAGAAACTAACACAAATGTTAGTTATCTTTACTTTTGTGTTCGGATATTCATACAGAGTTTGTTATGTTTCATTGTTCAATTAACGAATCAAAGAAATGATTCAATAATATTGTTGACATCATTTCTTTACATTCGAATAATATCAAACCCGTATAGATCAATGATGATATGAGTAATTCGTGTTAAGGACTCATGATAGTCTTGATAATTCATTTTGATAACCACGAGTCATGAAATCTGAGATTATGTTTGGTGTCAATTGTTGCTTTAGAGTCTTGATCAATGAAGAACGAATCGTGATTAAGATCCTTTTGGTCTTGATGTTTGCCTTTGAATGCCACGATTATATCTGAGATCAATGAGTTTTCTGATTTCGTATTGAACTTTGAGAATTGTGATTGTTTCATTGTTGTTTCATTTGGAATCCGGTGATGATGGTTTCGTGATAAGTGACCTTTGATGTCAATAAAATCTCATTGAATTATCACGAAGTGATACTGAGGATCCGAAAGTGTAACATGTTTATTTTATATCGAGTCTTGGATTTGAGATGTGGTCGTGGCTGTGATGAATGATTTTGGTAATATTGGTCATGTGGTCAAGGTCGAGTCATATTCTTCTTCTTCATTTCTGTCTCAGCCAAGTCGCTATCCAATTAGCTAAGCCAAGTTGCTAGCCAACTCGCTAGTCAACTCGCTAGCCAACTCGCTAGCCAAGTTGCTAGCCAACTCGCTAGCCGACTTGCTAGCCAAGTTGCTAGCCAATTCGCTACGACTTGTTAAATAACAAGTCGCTAGGTCACTTTGGAGTCAAGTCGCTATGTATAGCCAAGTTGCTACTCTTAAAGAAGAGCGCTAGTCGCTATAATTTCTCAAAGCAAGTCGCTATGCATTCAATGAATATGGACATATTGTCAAGTCGCTAGCGAAACAACTCACTAACAATTTTCAAAACAACTCGCTAACTTGTAAAGACAAGTAGCTAACATTTTCAAGATGACTCGTTAGCTTAAACAGGCAAGTCGCTATCAAGATTATTGGTTTTTCCGGCGAGTTATTCCGACCATCTTCATACAAACCCAGACACAACAGTTAAAGATGAGACAAAAACTGAGACAAGAGCAGTTTAGACACAAATTGACACACAACAGATATTGAAATCATTGAAAGACCAAGACTTTATTGACCAAAAGAAACTTGTTTAAAACTGTTAATAAGATTCGACCAAAAGATGATAACAAAAACAGTTTTTAGAACAATATTTCGAGCCAACAATAATCAATAAACCACAATAACCAAGGTAAGAAAAACCACACAAATCAAAGAAACACAACAACCTTGGCTCTGATACCAATTGTTAGGATCCAAATATTATTGTGTTAGATGATTCGGGTGGTCTTGGGAGATCAAAATACATGTTTTCCATTTTAGAGAGAGAAAGTAGAGAGAGAGAGGGTGTTCTTGCTAGAGGTTTACACAAAGTTGAATATTAGATTATGAGAGCACCACCCTTCCATGGATGGAAGGGGTATTTATAATTACTGAGACATAACGACCTCCTATCGGCTGTGGATCGTGGATACAGTGGGTAAAGACCCGTCCTTCCTCCACGGTGTTGCACTAAACTATATTACGCTACAAACTAATAAATAAACTACTAAATAACGTGACTAACGACAAGTCTACGAGCTAAATTAAGCTAGATAACATTTGGGGTGACCGACTCTTCACTTTGGAATTTTCTAATTCCTAACAGATGAACAATACCAAAAAGACCGACCAAAGTTAGTTTATGTATGGTGATATAAGGATGGTTAGGTTAGGTATTTGTTCCCACAATCCCGCCAGAGCCGGAGGAATCTACCCAGGGATAATCCACTAGATAGTGTAGAGTCCTTAGGTATGATGAAAAGAGGAGAAAAGTGAGATATGGAAAGAGCGCGGACTGAGATAGAGCTAGAACTGGAATAAACGCAACAAGGCTCTAGTAATGAAATCTCGGTAAGCACTGAAGGAGTTGAAGAATGAAAAAGAAATAAATGTGAAAAGGGTGAAAATAAATAGCCCTCCAATATTTCAACCTTAGGGCAAAAACCGGGTTCAACTCATATGCTACTGGTTATTACTAAGGTAACACCGGTATTGAAGACAAGACGTCATGGACCCAAAGGACGATCTGACTACAACTTCCCAAGCCACTCAAGTTCCACTTAAAAGGACTTGTTTCATTCTCATATGGGAACCTACATTATCTATCAACTCT
This sequence comes from Chrysanthemum lavandulifolium, assembly GCA_022545495.1. Lineage (NCBI taxonomy): Eukaryota > Viridiplantae > Streptophyta > Magnoliopsida > Asterales > Asteraceae > Chrysanthemum > Chrysanthemum lavandulifolium. The sequence continues at coordinate 111,004,937 of CM040242.1, read as the reverse complement.
CTCTAGAGATGGTTGATATTGAAGAAGAGACCCTCTCCTAGTCTCGTGCATAGGAACCAAATGTGCACAATGAGTCTAGAGCCACGAGATCATCAATAAATCTCTTTAGGACACTCATCAATGAAGACTCTCTCTTTCACACAATGTGGAAAGAGAGAATATATTTTAAGAGTCCCACGCATTATCCTTGTGGTATTGCCGTAACATCCGAGTGATATGCAAACATATTCACAATGAAGATGGAAAGCCTTCTAGAGCCAACATCAAACAAGCTCTTGGTAGGTGGCATGTGAGATCTATCCAATAGATCAACCATGTGACAACCGAACATAAACAATGGGCGATTCATAATTTTGAATCAATCTGGTTCGTGATATGGATTGACGGATATCTTTGAAAAAGCGGTCGTTGTGCTTAAAATTCTTTTCTAGCACATCAAGCGTATTAATATTTCAAAATTAAAAGGTGTTTATGATTGATAATTGATTTTCCTTAAAACCTTCGTTGTATTGCAAAAACACTTTATTTTGAGCGGACACGATTGTTTTCAAATCTCTTTTCATCAATCGGTGAATCTCAAATTATTTGGTTCACTCACTCCGTGTTGTCTTCTTTGAGACGTTCGGTCCGAGAACGGCTAGAGCAAATGCGAAACCCCATCAAGGAGATTCTTGAATTATACGATCACAGCGAGATTTGTAATGATCAACGGGAACCGTGGGCGTGTACCTCAATTCAACGAAGTAATCAAAGAAACTTTTGTGTGCTTTATTGCTAATCGTTGTATGCAGTACACCCAATGTTCTGTTGATCGAAATGGAGAGGTCAATCCATAGCCGCATGCTCAAGCATCACATTCACTTCAAAAGAAATCATGATTAGTGCATCAATGACTCTGATATTCTCACTCCATGCTTCTGCTACGTGATAAGGTTTTAAAAGGTACCATTTTGAGGGGTCGTTTAAGTCCTTATTTGATCACTTTTGTATCCGTTATTGCTTAATATCGTTCCTTTTCACTTTTTAGGTCTCGTGAAGGCAAAATCTGGAATGGCACTTATTTGGACGTAAAGGCGCGAATATATGAAGAAAATGACCAAAGTCGAAATCATGACACTCACGATCATTGAATGTAGAAGGCGACGGCGTCAGAGATATTTGCGACGCCGTCGGAGAAAATTGCGACGGTCGAACTCAAAACTCATGTTTTCAAGAGGCGGTGTCTAGTGTGAAAGAGTAGGCCGTCGCTACTCGAACGACCTAGATGCGATCGCACGACGTCGAAAGGCGAAGAGGACGGCGTCACGGACATAAGGTGACGCCGTCGCAAGGTTAACGTGGCCAAGAGCGAAACCCTAATGGCGGAGACACGGCGGCGTCACTAAACATAAGGTGGCGTCGTCAATTGTAATCTTATATATAGAATCCGAATTTTTAGGTCTTTTGTGTGGAGAGTCTTTGGGTAAAACCTAAAACCGAACCTAAGGTGTCTTGTACGAGATTTTAGGGTTTTTAACCTATCTTACACCAAGATAAGTCTTTGCTTCATTAATTCAATTATGTCTTTGATTATTTGTGTGTATGCTTGCATGTTCTCCATGTCCGCTAATTTATTTGTGTGTTTGCTTAGGAAGTATGAAACTTAATTATTGAATATTGATTGGTTGTTTCTTATCTTAGTTGATTAATGATCTAGTAATGCGATAGGTCATTCGTTGTGTACTAATGCTTGATTCATCTTTGTGAACCCTAGAGTATGATTACACGAGTGATTGTAGTCTAAAACATCCGAAGAGTGCCTTAGGTAGGAGTCTATAATCTCTATGTGGATTTGTAGACAAGACCCTTTGGTAAGTTCAAAGAGTTAGGGAGAAACGCATACCCTACAACTTAGAAACACAACGCAACTAAGAATAAGGCGTGACACTCAACCATCAATAGGAGATAATTAAGGAGTAATACAAACTAAGTAAACACATCTTTAAACTATCATACGAGCACACATTAATTAGACATAGACTCCCACAACCTTAGTTTAGATAATTAGATAATAGTAGAGTAATCGGTGAAATACCAACCCCCAAATCCAATACCCGAGATTCGTACCTTTCCATTTTCATAAAATATAAAAGATAAAAATAATCTTCCTCAACCTTAACCTTAGCGTAGTAACTCCCTACTAGCATTCCTATTCCCTAGAGCGATATCAATACCGTGGCTTACCCTAATTACTACACTACAACGATTAGGTTCATTGCCTAGGGTGTTATAAAACTTGCTCGAAGAAAGGAAGTTCCTTTGACCCCGACGACGCGTGTGGCGTTATCAAGTTTTTAGGCGCGCTTGGGAATAGAATAGCTAGTTAGTAGTCCACCTCGTTTAGGTTTCTTTGCTTGATTCCCATCAAGTAAATTTTTCTCATTTTAGATTTCTCTTAGTCTATCCCCTTCTTACGTAACCTTTGTTAGTAATTCCATCACTTTTCATCATGGAAGGTGATAACCCACTACCATTCATCAACATACCACCAAATGACCCGCCAAGAGCCCGTACTCTTGGTGAATACTCGAGACCAAGCCACTTAGGCTATAGGAACACCATTGAGCTTCCGACCAAGCCCAAACTACGGCCTGCGATCCGACACCATCCGGTTGGTGCAAAGCGGATGTGCATTCCATGGACTTCGTTCAAGATCCAAATCGACATCGAGGGATTTCCTCAAAATCGTCGATTCCATCGACCTTGATGCTACTACTCGGGAGACCACGCGCTTGCGTCTCTTCCAATTCTCTCTACGGGACCAAGCTAGTAATTGGCTTGGCGACTTCCCGGCTCCATCTCAAGTTGGGATGATCTTACTTCTCGCTTCCTTGCTCAATTTTTCCCACCGGGAGAACCACTAAGCTTAGGCGAGACATCTTGACATTCCAACAGACTCCAAGGTGAGTCTCTTTACAAAGCATGGACTCGATTTAAGGAATTACTCAGTGACTTCCACACCATGGCATTGATCTTTGGCTTCAAATCCAAATATTCTATGATCATACCGATTTCATCACTCGACGATCCATTGATCGAGTGCCGGTGGAAGACTCGGCGACTTTAATCTGAGCAATCTTGGGATATCATAGAGGAGCTCGCCGATCAAAACTACGAAGATTGGGTGAATCTCCGAAACTCCGATTAACGTAGTTAATGCCATATCCACTCCTCACAGATCTCCCGATACACTCGAAGAGCAATTGAGTGCCATCGAGAGAGAATTGATTATCGATGGAAAGGCGAGAAAAGAGTACTGTACAAATTCCTCAAGAGATGGTCAAATCCGCCCATTCCACCAACCGCTCCACACCTCTTTCGAATCTCCAAGTCGCGAGCAAAACCCAAGTTCCATGAGACGCTTTGTTCTACTTCCCAATACCACTTTCACCAAGCTTCAAAGATCAAATGAGGGGAGTATATGGCGACTCATCTTGAGAGATTAGCCAAATTTGAAGAGGAGGTTTATAGGCAAAGAGAGAAATGCAAGCAAAAATGAAAGAAATGATGGATTTGGTAATTGAATTTACCAAAACAAAGGCTCCCAAAAAGTGCTCGTGAAGCAATGATTGCCCTCCCACTTCATTCGTAAACGCCGTTTCCATCATGCACGAGAATGCAAGGGTTGAGATGTGGAATCTTGAGGAAAGCACGAAGGATGAGTCCATGCCTAATGATGAACACGAAACCATTGAATACTACCTTAAGCATGAAATTAACAAGAAAACCATTGCAAACCAAGTAAACAACTTTAGGTACAATGAAGTTCTTAGGGATGCTCTTGAAGGAAAAATGCGGAAGAAGAATACGATGCTTTACCTATGGAACCTCTGTATGAGTTGGTCATAAAAACCATTAACGAAAACGAAACACCACGAGGAATTTCGTGATACCGGTTAACATCGGTGACATGGACAATATAAATGCCTTGGCGATCTAGGGACCGATGTGAACATAATGCCATTGTCAATCTATAATAAGCTAACTAATGAGAAACCGGCAAAAACCGACCTTAGACTTTCCTAGCTAATCATACTTATGTCCATCCCGTAGGAATCGCTTGATGTTCTAATTGAGGTAGCTAACATCGTTTATCCATGGATTTCGTGATCATTGATGTTGAGGAAGATGAAAGCGTACCTCTCATTCTTGGGGCGCCATTCTTGGCCACCGCCAAGGCAACCATTAAATGCGGAGAAGGCATCATGATACTCAGCGGAAAGGGTGCGCTAGAATACCCATCGTCCCACGATATCCTCTTAAGATCATGGAAATGATTACTGGTGGAAATCGAAAAGCCCCGGATAACAATGTTAGGAAGAAGAAGAATGACTGGGAAAAAGGGCTTAGAGACTTTATGGTTCAAGGATTGTATGCGACATTATGGAAACCCGATAAAAAGTTAAGAAGCAATCCTACCTCATTACCTAAGGTGAAAAAGGACCCTAAGGAATTTATAAAAGGAGAAAAAGTGCTCCTGTATAGGTCCCGGATAAGGGCATTACGAGGAAGAAGCAAACCAAGATGGTTTGGGCCTTTCACAGTTAAGGAGACCAATTTAAAAGATAAAACCGTAGCCATAATTGACAGCATTGGCAAGGAATCCACGGTGAGCATAAAGCGTCTACACCCTTTCGATGAAGGAAAACAATGAGTCAAGAGGCGATGATGAGAAAACGTAGGATAGCACGACTACGAGTCTAGCTACAAGACTCTTAAATAAAGAAAAGCGCTTCGTGGGAGGCAACCCATGCTTAATTGTTTGCTTGTTAGTGTCATATATCTTTTATTAATTGTTTATCCTCATGTTTAAATTTGTAAAATGCTTTATTTTGTTTTAACCTCGTCTTAATTACATATAAAGGTATTTTACATAAGGGATAAGTGTAGGGAGGATTACACGTTTTCAAAAGAAACGTAAACATGAGAATAACAATTAATTAAAAGATATATATGTTTGTTTGTTTGAGTCAAATGCTTGTATCGAGTCATAATGAATGTTTTGCGAAATTTTCCAGATTCTAAAGATGTAAATTTTCCGAAGTTTTTCGAAAATCGCAGACCGGTTTTGTCAGGATAACTGACGGCGTCATGATTGCAACATGACGGGCGTCGGGAAGGAGTAAAACATCGATTACTTTTCTCGTTTTTCGAGCTACTTATAAATTTTGGAATTTTCGGTCTTAATTTTCTTAGAAATTACGTAAACATTCATTCCACAAGCATTATATCCTAGTTTAAATCGAGTCTTATATATATTATTACCGCCGATTTTACGCGAAGGTTTCGTTTGTTTTCTTCAAGTGTGCAGGTTTAGTTTGTCAAGAAGAAGTTACATAAGATTGGAAGGAGCTTTTCACGCATAAATTCTTC
>CM040242.1:110967332-110999425 GCA_022545495.1 Chrysanthemum lavandulifolium | reverse complement strand
TACCTACATTTACAAAACGTTGAGAAATTAGTGATTATGCGGTCTAGGAAGTGGTATGTGGAGAATGGTAAGATTGGTTACTCAGCGTCGGCATGCCTCGTGGTTGCACATCGTGGCTCGTTATAGTGAAATTGAATGCTTCTCTAGGGTTCAAATAATCGGTTTGAATAACTAAATTGGGAAAAGATGCAAAGAGCGGTTTTTAATTATCGATAATTTACGGGTCATTTCACACAACTTCTAAATAATAAAAATTCATTAGTCACTCAAATAGTTGATCATCGATTATCACAATTTCTAACTCTCACTAACACGACTTCACATAGCTGCGTAGCATAAGGCCTTAAGCAAACTCAAACAGTACCTTCGTTACCCCATTATGTAAACTAATTAATATCTTAAAAAACCAAGCTACTTTACATGTTTAGAAATTAGAGTAACTTAGTATGGTGACCATCATTGATAGAAACATACTCGCATTTTGTTACCAATTATAACTAAATTAGCAAAATACGTTACTATAAACCAATAATTAAATGAAATAAAATATATTAAAAAAATCAATGGAAAATCTCACTATATGTGTTGAAGTCTGGTCATGGTTCTTAGGAATATGAAGTTGCCAATCAGAAGTATATCACTAAAAGTGTTACACCGCCAACATGCTAGATCTTTAATAGTAACTAAAAATACCGTTGGTGCAGGTACCACCATGGGTTGTGAGGAAGAGACACCGCATGCACATGGTTAATACCCTAAATCGATCACTATAATAATTTATTTGTCCACGAAATATTGACCATTAAAGTACTCACCTTGGATGAAAGAATAAAATTTAGACCCGTGTTCACCTTTCTTCAAAATAAGTATGGACTCATAAAGTGGTACTAAAAATGCAAATTTTACTTTAAATGCATTTGACACAACAACTATCTCAATCGGATTATTGATCATGTACACCTTATAGTTTCTTCAGCGTTGTTCATTTGAGCTTTCTTCACTCCAAGCATTTAGCTTCGATATCACAACACTTTATGTTCCATTGTTGAAGGCAAACAACGGGCTTCATTTCCAACGACCAATGTTTGGTAAACCCTCATTGTAATGCAAGTTGTACATCCTCCTCCAAGCTCTCAACAATCGAGTGATCTATCTGTAAACATCCCATAACAAACATATGTTGAAGTAAGAAGTCAACAAAACCGAAGAAAGAAGGACCATACTTGCGGATGGAAGCTTTGAAAGTAGTTGTATAACACCATAACATCGGTATAATTATATGACTTCTCCCTAATGTCATCACATATAGCAAGCTTTACTTGATTCGGTTCACAATAAAACCTTTATGCTCTATCATAATGCAAGTAGTATTCGATAATCTTTATAATTCTATACTTTGGAGATACAATTATGACAAACAATGACCTTATTTGTATTTTTTATTATATTGTATTAGAATTCAATAAATGAAACAAGTGAGCGGGTATGAAGCTAGGCAAATCGCGAAAGGGAACCGGTTTATTGAATCCTTTGAAAGCTTAAGGCGAAGTGATCATTGCTATTTCACGAGGGGATGAATACATAGCGGACCAAGGATTCATGACAAAATATGCATAGTTTATGAAGACATACATAAATTATTTGGTTCAATTTAAGTAAACTTTGTTGCATATTTTGGATCATGGGTATTTACTTATTTTCATAATGCTATTGGTATAGTTGGAAACCTGTTTCATTTGGAATCCAATAAATATTAGTATGTTTTTTTCATGTATGAGTTTTTATGCATGGCGATGATTAGTTAGTAACACCAATATTTAAGTCATTGTATTTTTGCATAGAGAGACATTTTGCATTTAATTTGTCGTGAACACGAAGTAAATGAATGAAGCACACATATGGTGTTATGTGTTATATGCGAGAATCAAAGTGTTACTGATTAAAGTGTCATTGGTTCCTTAAGCGGGGTAATTACAACTTGAAACAACGATCTCAACATTCGGCGTTTACAAAACATTGTGCCGCGCACGTAATCCTTGACTTGAAATATGACTTGCTAACTTGAAATTTCAATCATGTTACTTACACTCATCAAAGACCAAAATAAAGGCGCAATTGTGGGCCGAAGTACGACTTGTAGTCGTTTTGCGCTAACACGTGTATTAATATGGTGCGGTACCAATCCTCGGTATTTGATATACGCAACAATCGAACATGATTGACACAAAAATGCACATCTAAAACACTAATTAGAATAAAATATAAACATGAAAACATATACATATACAATCTCTTCGCTTCTTACATGACATCAGTGACTTGTTGGACTAAAGTTGTTCCTTCGGTAACATCTTGCTTGAACATATTAGCAGGATCCGGTCCTTTGGGAATTTGATAGAAGAGCTTATACACCTCGTAAGATCATCTACCTTATCATCACGAAGCAAGATGCGGCATCCATAATTCTTTTCCAAGCTCTTGATTACTATAGTTGACTAACAATTCAATTTGCACTTTCGCTTTGAGGTTTGGCTCACAGATTGAGTGAAAATAGTTAGCGACTCTGCTTTTTTCCGTCGAAACCGGAAAAAAGCCATTGTGCTGGTCATTTATAATGTCTCTCTCATTGACGGTTGTAATTAAGTATTTGTAAACTTGATGACTAATATCTTGTATATTGTGAAATATACATATCCACTCTATAAAATGTCTTGAAACACAATTTGTCACCATACTTGCAAGGCGTCGTTAGAGCAACGACCACCCAAGCAACATTGATGATACTTTAGTCGGACCCTTGTAAGAGTGACTTGATCTTTTGCAAACCAAAATCCGGTGTGACAATGAGAACGAGACACACATAGATCACCCATGAATTTATAATATGATGGTGGTCTGCAAGATTTAAGTATATATATAAGATACGGACACAAATAACGAGTTCCATCATTGATGATGCATCTAGACACGTGAATTACACTTTGTCAAGCGCTGTCAAACTCCCCGATTGCATCGATGCACGAAAAGTCAATAAAGGAATATATCAAGCGTAATTCGCCAAATTAAAGTCATGATGATGCATCACATGGAACAACGAGAGGTTGTTACTTTTACGCATGACCACAACAATGATTACATCCTATTGCTCACAATTTAAGAATATCTCTATCCACGCAAACTCGACCAACTTGAATCTCATTCACCCGTGACCGCGTCTCACATTGAGGCGCTAGGCCAACCTAATCCGGCTCGGATAATGTTGAAAGGTGGTTAGCCTAACTTTCTAATGAAACTCTTACTCTCTTAGTTTGACATCTCTTGACATCAATTGGTATTCTATATTTCTAATTATCCTACATATGCTTGTAACTTTGAAATATCAAATTCCAACCCCTTTTGTGAGGGGAAGTAGATGGTTATAAAGAGAACTAAGCAAAAACTTATCCTTTGATTACCATAAGTCCATAACTTTTTCCTTATTCCATTTTTTGTCACTTTAATCTACAAAAAGAAAAGAAAAGTACCTTTAGCAAAATCAAGAAGCTCTGCTGCAACGCAACGGCTGAACCACTCGAGGATGGCATTGCTGGATTTGTAGGTGTCCCATAATGTGAATTTTCCCCCCTTAATTCTTAAATCATAGTCCAATGCTCACTTCAGAATCCACAACAAAACTATATCATTTAAACTTCACAAACACAAAAAGCAATCACGCATTAAAAAACTAAAGTTGCTGGTTCACTTGCATCTGGTTAATGTGTGTCCGATTATTATGATCACACGAACTACCCCCGGTATTTTTCACCCATTTATTTATACCGACCATGCATATATGAACGATACTTGCGACTAAAATAACATTTAAACATTAAGAACTATATAATGTGTGCAATATGACGGATACTAAAGAGTAACAAAAGAGCCTAAAATAGCTAAATGGTAGTTATAGTTCATAGAAAATATAAGCAATCCCAAACACACTCTAACATGTTATATCTATAAATGTTATATTTGTATATCATAATGTAAAGATACAGGTTACAAACTACACAAACACGACACAAAACCATCTTTTAATGACTTAAATGTACACAAGAAGTAATGCCTAAAATGATGCACCTTCAGTTTGAAAGAAAGTGGTAAGCTCTATACCACATTAATCAAATATAGAAACTTATAAAAGATATATGATAAAGAAGAGTACCTCAGACCATCCTCTACTGATAGCCTCTTCCAAAAACTCATGAAACGTTTCCTCCAAACATCATCCGCTTCTTCATTCGAAATCACATTCAGGATACCATTAAGTCATGTTATTATGTTATCATTAATTCATTTATCAACGGTCGATGGCAATCTGTCGACTCTTGTTCAGCAATCAAACGTAATTTTAAATTATCACCAGTGGGTGATTTCATGTACCTATATCGAAAGGCTTGTTTCACATCAAGTATACCATCCAAATGCCTGTCTTCATATCAACTATCTAGTTCCTTCCATCTTGTTTGTTCTCGTCTTTTTAACCATTTACGGTGCAACTGTTTTTTAACACAGTGAATAATTTATTTAGAAACCATAGCAGCAGGAGAAGCAAGAGGGAGCTTAATAATAAAGAAAACAAAATCTCTACCAGTTTTTTGTCTTGGAGCATATCGACTCGGACTCGTGTGTACTGTGCACTTTCTTTGAAGCCACGTTTTGGACGCCATGGCTTGGGAGGCTCAATGCAAAAAGAGAAGCAAATGAAAATAGTTGTGAGATTGTCGCTTGTGTATGCAGCGTGGCGCCAGTTATTGAGTTACGTAGCACACCATTGAGAGTCATTGTGTTGCATTAGTTGTCTCCGGACAAAGCCCAGCACTTCTTCATTTGACATGACATCCCATATCGACACATCCAATGATCATAAATTCATCATTATCGGTCAACACGGTTTGTGCGGTTCGGTTTAGAAACGAGGTGATCTTGATTTCATCCGACACCAAATTACTTATATACATCCCATCTAAAATAAAGTCCTTTGAACATTTTTCACATTCAAATCTCTAGTTTCACAGGACATAATTTGGACTCATTATTCTTACCTTCATACGGTGAAACTTTACGGAAAACACACGACCAAATACAAAGCGTCCGCTCGCATTAGATCTTGGAATCACTTTGGAATCACTTTGAATAAGCGTTAGCATAAACATCATCGAAGGACCGTCATACAAATTCTCAATGCGGTATTATGCATATTAGTATATAAGGGTGAATATTTAAAAGTGGACATGATAGTTAACTTACTTTTCGGATATTTTCCGACTTTTGGGAATGTTTTCAACACCTAAATCGCCAAAACCATATTAGTGATAGAACTTTGTGAAATTTAATGGATGAAAATGGAGAAGATAATAGTCATTGATATAATACAAATTACCTCGGAGATCTTTTCTCTTCTACAAAAGCGATTGTAACCGGCATGACCAATGATGAATTCTCTTTGCACCGACACTGCATGAAACAAAATCATATTACTTTAGTCACGAGAATGTATAAGATAATTAAAAGACATGAATTCGTTAAAGGTAAAAATCCATAAGAAGAATCAACGAAATAAAAAAGATAGTACTTGTGCGGGGTATCATATAATGGTATGCGATTGCAAGCCATGAGCATTACATACTGCTATAATATACGAGTATTAGAATAAAAGAATAGATTATATGTTTATGTTTGATTTGTTAGCAGTGAGTATATATATAAAAATGAGTGAAATAAAGTGCCTCCATGCTCATTATCCATTCAGCACAGTTGACACCATAAATACCACACTTTCCTCCCTAAAATCGCCAATCAATGTTTATAAGTAAGCAAGACTACATACCTAGGTACATGAAAAGAGATATAGGTCCCACACTTTGATATAGAAACACATATCCATGTTTGATCAAGTTGATGCTACACTTCAGAAGGGCATGTTTTACAACCCAAACATGACATGTGGAAATTCCCCCACTCTAAATGCAATGTTTGACTTGGCACAAAACTAAATAAGTCTGTTGGACCATTAGTTGAATATCTAAAATGCCACTCGCTTAAAACAGGATAGGCAAAATCATTGTTATTAATATGTTACGATGGTTTCTCAAGTTCAATAAACATTGAATCTGTTTTTGGCAGATCGGGAAAGGACGATGTTGTTTCCATTTTGGATTTTGTGTTTATTTTACCCCTATTGTTGTGGTTGCGGTGGTTGCGAGTCTTTGTTGGACATGTGGTACCACCATATCCATTGCATAGCCTCCATAGTACATAGCAGGATCTTGAGCAATGGCGCATATCCGTAAGTTTCATATCCACATCCATACCATAATATCCACCATTATCTTGGCTTTGCTTTACGGTGAACAAATTCAAAAGCGTGAATCGGGTTCTCGGCTACTTTATGGGCGGATATATCAAAGCATACAAGTAAAGAGATATACTTGCTACAAGTGTTTTGACATTAATATGTAGCAAAAAAGGGATGCGGTATAATTAAATCTGGTGGTGTCACTCGTATAGATAAATGATGTATATAATTACATTTTGACTAATAAGCGAACTGTTTACTCATGAGACTACGACCCATGAAAGTCTCTAGTTTGTCCACCAAGCGGGTTCCTTATAGCATTCTTAATGCTTCCTCGACTAACCACGCATGTCGCGCATAAAATATTAATTAGCACAAGGTAATATATTCTCCTTCGCGAATCAAATTTTGCATGAGTTACATACCTCTCGAACCGAACAAACCCACACCGCTTGCCTGAGGGGATCTTTACGTGGACTAGCTGTCCGTATTGGCTAAACACAGGTTTTAAAAAGCGCGATCTTGCGCGTCGATCTGTGTCGATCGATAAGGGTCAAAAAGCCGAGGCGGGCGCCGAGGCGAATCTTGTGCGCATCACGTGCAGGCGACAATTTATAAAAATATTTAAATTATATATAGTGCACAAAACACATTAATAACACATTTAATGTCAAAAGATACCATGCATGTTCATAGTTCACGATTCTATATCACTAAAATCCATAAATAGTCAAAAACTAAGATCAAAAGTCTAATCGTTTATAAGGAATTGGTCAAATTGGACCCATATTTTAAAAATAAAGCCCATGAGAAGAAGCCCAATACACATTATTAAGTCCAAATAATAATAAAATAAATAAATAAATAAATAAAAATAAAAAAAGGCCAAAAGTACATGATCATAAAAAGCGATCACGACATCGGTGATGCGTGCTGATCGGGCGCATCACCTCGCATCCGTAAGCGCAGCGCATCGGGTGTCGATGCAACAAAGCCTCGCATCGCATGCGCATCACGCATCGGTAGCGCTGTCGCGCTTTAAAAACGGGGCTAAACACCGCTTAAATTTTCGTTGGTAACATTAGGATCCAACCCGCCAACAAATACCGCAAAGAAAAACTTGGACATTGAATTCGGTTTCATAATGTAAGGTGTGTTACGGTAATGAAACAAATTCTTGTGAGTTGTATTATTTGGATCGTCGTCATTTGGAGTTCTTGAGTATTACGGTATGAAGGCGCAAATAAAGAAAATATAAATGAAAAATATTTAAAGGGTCGTCATTTGGTGTTCCTTAAGTATTACGGTATGAAGCGCAAATAAAGAAAATATAAATGAAAAATATTTAAAGGCAAGCACGTGTTGTTGACTCGGTTTAATATCCCATAATTACTGAGATCAGTAATTGCAGTGATGGAGATAGAATAGAAAGAAGGCTAATTATTGCAATTGCATGAGTAATGTATCGACAGAACAAATACACAGAATATGTAAAGGAATATCATTCATATATTCTCGTTCTTTCAAGATGGCTTATGGCTAACAGCAAAGCACATATATTCAGTAAACAAAACCCATGAAAGATCTCAAAAGTCAATACTTTAACATGAAAAGTCTAGAAACAAAAGTTATTTGTACCAACTTAGTTCTTGTAGCCTTTATGACCAAAAGTACATACATATATGTAAGCTATTTCCTAGAGTGAAATTTTAAAGCGAAACCTCATCCGGACATGAAAAGGTTCTTGCCAATAAAGGATCCATACCGGTCGCTTCATCCTAGCGACTTTTTTAGGTCGGTCAATTTACGTCAAGCGTCTATATGTTCTTGTTACTAACTTTAATGGCGTTCCAAAACTTCAATTCGCATATGAGCTAATGAGTCTAATAAGAACCCAACTAAAAACTTACACATCGGCATACATCATGAAGAAGGAAAAATGGCAAACCCATGATCATGATAAGCTTGTATGTAAGCGAAAGAGATAACTAAAGAAAAATGGAAGCTAAACTTCATTCAAAAGCAGCGTGACCAAAAAAATATTTATGGAGAAGAAGCGAACTACTGAGTCCTCTAGTAAGAATTTAGAAGAAAGGTGTTTTAATAACTTAAAAAGTAATGTCTGGTAAATGATATAAGCGACATAAAAAATTGAAAGCGGGGAATAATGTAAAGTGGTGAAAAAAAAGCTCGAATTGAAAGGAGTTGGTAAAAGCGAGCGAAACATAAATCTTGCCTCGAGGAACATAAAATAGGGGTAATTTAATGACATTAAATTTAACACTGACCTTGGGAGGCCACCCTCTAGAGGGTAACAATTTCTGTTGAAATCATTGCCAGACCGTTATATGATAGAGCCTCTTGATGCCCTGCTTTGAGAGAACAGGAGTTTTATAAGTTTTTGAACGTTCAATATATGCGAATATTAAAGCCCATAACTTGCAAAGCGCGGGAAGGAAATGGTGTTATTAAGCTTGATTTAATCTACAACAATCGACCAATATCTCAAATGGATAAGCCGTAAGAAGCTTTAGAAGAGTACCAAACAGATATATCTAATACACACAAGTCCAAGACACCAATTAAACAAAAAAATATAAGAATCAATTGATTGATTTAAGATCATCAGGAGTACCAAAACGACTGTTAGGTGCAAAGAAATTCGTCACTTGGTACCTACAGTATCACATAAAATGTATAGATTACAAAAATCGATACAAACAACAAATAAGGGAAGAATGCAATAAACATTCATTGATCCCATATGTGTTTACTTCCATGGGCTTTAAAATTTATTAGCCTATGAACCTCATTATGAGATAAGAATAAAAGGCTTACCATTGATACGTTGCAGAAGCGGTCCCATCATTTACTGTAATGGTTCAATATAAATATTGTTTTACCTCTAATGGATGAAAATAATAATATAACAAAAGATAAATAGCGGCCAAAATGTCAAACATAGCAAGTAAAAGCACAATTACTATTTAATACATTTACCAATTTGACTGCAGGATCTTGTAACTAAACTACATAATTACCAATTGCGGAAATTGTAGAAATCGGCATGTCACAAATGATGTATGTAGTATTAACGTTTGATCATCAACATACTCGTCATCAATTCCAGACGCCAATTCGAGCACCTTAATTGGTAATCACACAATAAGTCATCGGTAACTCATGATCAAAATTAAAATATTAAAAAACCTAAAAATAAAGAATGTAATTATTACCTTTAATCAAAAGAAATCATAACCAAAATCATAATTTAAGAATACCCATGATCGAATTAAAAGGCTGGATCAATAAATGACATTAATTTAATGATCCAGTCTATCATATTACCTATCACGAAGAATCGCATAATAGTTGAAATAGGAATCAAAGATTGTAAATTTAGTTATGAAAACCCTAATTTTTAAGAGAATGGTGGCTGATTTTTAAGAGAGAATCAATTTTAGATTCGAAAAAAGAGAAGGTTTAGGGTATTCGTTGATTGAATCGTGTTATGTGAAGAAGGTAGATATCTTTAGTTTTAAGTTTGCTACCTTTCTTATTAGATATGAATTTTAGTTTATATTATGTATCACAATTGATGATTTGGCTCCATTGGTTGAGGTGTTCTCTTCTAGAGAAACAGACCCGGGTTCGAATCCATCCACCTTATTTTTTAAAAATATCCGATTTTAATACCTTAAGTTGTTGTTTAAGTGGACAAAATGCGATGACATGGAAATATGACGTGGCATTATGGGATGCCAAGTGGCATTATGACGTGGCATGCCTCCTCTCATATATAATGTATAGATATATGGTATGTACTAAAACACATACCATTTCTTTACCAAAACTGACCTAAAATAACCAAGAAAGAGCCGTTTATGTCTAATTTTTGCTAGTTTCTTGAGTTTATGCATGTGCATGTACGGATATGACAAAACAGACAAAAGAAATCCAAAATCGAAGAAAATCGAGCACGAGAGAGAGAGAGAAAGCAAAAGCCGATGTCGGGATGCTAATTTATGGGATTTGGATGATCAAAAGTGCAAAATACAGAGTTCGGGACATGATTTGGGAGTTTATCACAATTTACCCTTTACTTTATCATTTTACACATATAACCCCTCAACTTTCCCCAATTTACACAATTCACCCCTCATAAATCCCACTTTACCATTTGTACCTAAACCTTTTTACATTTACACCTTTGGTCCTTGGTTTTACAAAAGAATACATGAATGGGCCTTATGTTTAAATTTGATACTATCTCTTAAAACTCAAGTAAGCCTAAACCATTTATCACCCACCTTTTACCCCATTAATACCCTATGTTGTAAAAATCGGTCCAAGCGGCCGATTAATCCCCGCATAATCGCTGATCGCTCACTAAGCGCCTTGATTTATCATAATCGGCCTATTTAATCGGTTTGGTCAAAGATCGCTTAAAAATCGGTCAACAAACCGATTAATCGGACAAAATCGGTCTAATCGGATTAATCGGACAAAATCGCTTAAAAGTGGGTCAACAAAATTGCTTAGAAATCGGACAAAATCGCTTAAAATTGGGTCAACAAACCGATTAATCGGACAAAATCGGTCAAAGATCGCTTAAAAATGGTCAACAAACTGAATAATATATATGTTTGACTTTAAAATTTGAAGAATTATGTATTATGTTTATATTTGAACACTTGAAATACTTGAACTTTGATGCCTTATGCTTATCTCAAACATATAATACAATATAATATCTAATATTACGATTTTGTATATAAAAATTCAATCCGATTAATCCCGATTAATCCCATAACCGATTAATCGCTAGGCCCTACCAACCGCCTCACTAGCGCCTAGCGATTTTACAACCTTGTTAATACCCAAGCCTACCAAAGCCCATTCCGTTTAAAATCAAAACCAAGCCCAATCCCATTTTAACTTACGGTCAAAGAATAAGATGCAACGATCGACCCTCTACACCCAGTCAAACCAAATAAAAATACCGACACCGAAACGCGCCTAAACTAGTAGTTAATGTTTCATCACCACATCCACTCTTACCACGATCAAATCCATTTTAACCCATACTTATTATGTTTCTAGAAGCATACGGCGTGTCGAGGGTGTGTATCATTAGGATTGCCAAGGCGGGCGAATGGAGAAATTCTATTGGATGATACGCCTCACCAATTTGATCTAAGGGCCAAGAATGGATTTGATGACAAGATAGAGATGAAAGGCTGAGATCATATTTCCGGATGCTTCTCAAGGCTCCTCATCGAGGCTATAAAGCCCATTCAAGTCACAAGAAGGACTTGATCCAATTTCTCATGTTTTAGAGAAGTTTTGACAATTTAATTTCCTATTAAATTTCTTTGTTTTGAGTATTTAGTAAGTTGTAATCTCAGATTTTCAGTGTACTCTCATTTTCATATTAATGCAATTGTTTCTCTCAATTTAAATTCCTTTAAATTCGACATCAGTTAATAAGTGTTTAGAAGCTCTTTAATTCTATTCTTGGAAGCTCACATAAGCTTTTACAAGCTTAAGTGAGCCTGGGTTGTATCACTCTTGCTTAATTTCAGCCTTTCCACAAAAGTCAAAATAGTTCAACGAAAGTCAAACTTTTGAGTCAAGCTTGTTTTGGAGAATTCTTGTTTTCAAATCATTTTGTAATAAGAATTGAGGTTGTTTGATTATTAAAAGTCGGTTGTAGTAAAGTTCTTCTCGGTTTATTGGTTAAATAGCATTTTGGAGTTTAAAGGGGTGTTTGGAATTGAGTATACTTTATGGTTTAAAAGGCTTTGGTCAATATTAGTTTAAAGAATTTGGTTCGATGGCGATTTAATAGCTTTCTTCATCAAAGTTTTAAAAGTCTTTAAGGTTTTTATCAGATTTCATGTCTAAAAGCTTTGTCTAAAATTCGTGATCTGTGCAAACGACCTATATCCACATGTTATTTGAAGGCCTTCCTTAGGTTCTTATTTAGTTTTGATTAGTTTTATTCATTATTAGTGCATCTAGGTTTAATTGCTTTCAAGTCATTTAGTAATTAGAAGCTTTTAAGGTAGTTTAAATTTAGTCTCTAAGTTGCATTTTCTACATTATGCTGCTTTGTTTATAGCTTTGTCCCATATCATTTGTTGTTAGGCGATAAATTGCTATTTAGTTTAAGAACTTAAGCTGTGTTTGATTTCCTATAGCATATAGATAGCTTGATTTCCTTTTAGAGTCCATAGAAGCTTATAGCAATAGCTTGTTTTAGGTCTGCGGACCTTAGATTAGCAAATCTTCTCTCACATAGGTCCTTAATGTCCCGATCCTTCTTATTTTTATTTTTAATTTCCTAGTTTTTAGTCCATATTAGCTGAAATTTTGGATTCTGCACTTGGGTTGGTGGTTGTTTACTAGGTAATTTTAGTTTATTTTATGATTTTCTAAGCTAGCTTATTTAGTGCTTAAAGTAAAATTATTCGAGTAGTTTGAATTTAGAACTAGAAAAGCATTTGTGTGCTTATTTGCTTAAAGCTTGAGCTTATTTGATACATATTAGTTGAATTAGGTCTATTTTAGGTTAGCTTAGCTTATTGGAGCCTTTGGTAGCTTATGGTTGCTTTTAGGTGCTATAGCTTATTTCAATTTAGCTTTTCCTTATCGGTTTCATGCCTAAATGATTGTCCTCTGATCCCAAGTAGTTTATGTTATTTTCCTTGTTTCTAATTAATATTTTAGACTTTTTTTGTTATTTTCATATTTTTCCTGCTCATTTGCTATTTTTCGAATTTAAATTCATTTTCTAGCATTTTAATTAGCATTTAATCCAAATAATTGAGAAAATGTTGAGGAAAAATGCAATTTCAATTTTTTAGTTTTAGAATATTCAAAAAGTCGGAAAAGTATTTTCCATATTTTTCATAGTTTAAATATTATTTTTTAGGAATTTAATTAGTTTAAATGATTTTAAATTCATAATAAATTGAGAAAAAGTCAAAAAAATGTGATTCTAGTTTTGAAAACTCTTTTTAGTTAATTAAGATTTTTTAAAAATAGTTTTGTAATTTTCTTGCATGTTTTCATAATTTTTAGCATTTTAAGTCTATTTTAAATATTTAAAATTAGTTTTTAATTCAAATAAATTCAAGAAAAAAAAAATAGTTTTAAATTTCAGATAATTTTCAAATATCATTTTTTAGCTATATAAAAATATTAGTTGATTTTCATAGGTTAAAATAGTTTTGTTTGCATTTTAATTCGCGTTTTATTAATTACGTAATTTACGTTTTTAGTTATTAATTGCATACTTAGTCGTAATTAGTTATTTGCATCATAGATTTAGTTGTTTTTATTGCTTCCCTTTACTTTTCCTTGCCCCGTAGATTAGAAAACACAAAATTCCTTATTTTCACATTCGAATCCCGAAACGCGACGTGAGTTGTTAAACTCCATTCATACCTCGCTGGGAGAACGACCCGGGAAATACATTCCTTTGTATTTCTTCGGAAAATATCTACACTACGAAAATGAATTATCAAAATGGCGCCGCTGCAGGGGAGGGCATGTAGTGAGTTTTCGATTTCGTCTCGATTCGCGTGTTTTTGAAGATCCTTCCCCACGAAGTTATCGTCTTGTTTTTGTAAAACTTTATTTTATAAAAACCCAAAAATATTTTTCTTTTCAAAATTTGTTTTCCTTTTATGTTTTTTATCTTTAGAAAACCCAAAAATAACTTCGATTTCCTCTGAATGTTTAATTCTTATCTCTTTACCCTCTAAATTGTTTAATACTCCACAGTGCTCGATTTCTCACCCTTTGATCCCCATGATCTTCTAACCATGGAGGATTTCTATCGTCCATCACTTGTCGGTCGAGGAGGTCCGATCGTTCCGATATTCGTTCCGAGAGCAAAATTTAGATTGAAAGGTCATATGGTTCGTCTTCTTCGACAACATTGCCAATTCCATGGATTTTACGACGAAGATGCTAATGAGCACTTGAACAAGTTTTTATCTATTACTCAATCCATGAAGCAGCGTGGCGTTTCTCAAGATAATATCTGATTGAATCTCTTCCCTTCTCTTTAACCCATGAAGCCGAATCTTGGTTTTATACCCTTGAAAACATTCAATTCATACTTGGGAAGAGATGTTTATGAAGTTCTCTCCAAATACTTTCCATATTTGAAAAGCGATGCGGTGAGGAAAGAAATTCT
This sequence comes from Chrysanthemum lavandulifolium, assembly GCA_022545495.1. Taxonomy (NCBI): domain Eukaryota; kingdom Viridiplantae; phylum Streptophyta; class Magnoliopsida; order Asterales; family Asteraceae; genus Chrysanthemum; species Chrysanthemum lavandulifolium. Next base: position 110,984,879 of record CM040242.1, on the reverse strand, counting down.
TAATTTTCACAATTCTTGAAGGAATCATGTATTTGAAGCTTGGGAAAGATTCAAAGCGTTATTGCGAAATGTCGATCATCGAATTTTGCTTCTTGATCAAATCTTAACCTTTTATCATGGTATCACTACGATTGATCGAGACAAAATCATGTTGGTAGGTGGTGGAAATCTCATGCGGAAGACTCCTCAAGAAGGGTATGATTTGATCGAGAATATGACACAACATCATTATCAGTGGGATGCTGAAGTTCCTTACAACTCTACCACTATGTTGAATGATCATTATTCCGAGAAAAATTCCGTTATGAGTGCACAAATTGACGTCTTTGGCAAGCAAGAAAGATATACCAGTCACCATTATCAACAAAGACCTAGTTATCCATCCACCTTTTACTATTCAGACTCTGACGATAGTGATGACGATGAACCTTTTGAAAAAGAAAACGTAAAGATCGATCCGCTCATTAACGAACCTTCGGATACCTTGTCAATGGGGGACAAGGAAGTCGAATGCACTCATTTTGAGAATATTGATAACCTTGTTCCAATCCCAAGGGTATCTGAAACACCTCTCGATTCAATTTCAGAAACTTTCAAAATGACCTTCATAAATCCTTTGTTTGAATTCGATTCAGAATATACTCTCAATTTTGACAATCAAATCTTTGACAAGGAAAGTGATGAGTCCGACACAGAGACCATAATGGAAAAGGTGCAAGTTCATAGTCTACAAAGTACTGCACAAATCCCACCTCCGTTTATCTCGCTTGAAGAAATTAAAGAAGTAGAGCCGTCTAAAGAAAATCCTCTGGAGCCCGATCCCAAGGATTCGTCTCTTGATTTACTTCTCGAGGAGTTCGCCGATGAACTCGCTCGCATCGATCCTCTTCCACCAGGAAGTGAGGATGATGACTTTGATTTTGAAGCCGATTTAAGAGAGATTGAAAGTTTGTTGAATGAAGACCCGTTAAATGAGCCGCCACGAAAGATTAATGATGATTATCTCGAGGAGTTCTTCAGTGAACTCTCTCATATCATATCTCCTTCGGAGTATGATTCGTTCTATTTCGACCTTGAAAAAGATTTTTGTTTGGGGGAAGAGCAACTCTTTCAAAAGATTCCCTTATTGATGATATCATCCCATCTCTTCCTCTCGATATTTTTGTTGAAAATCACCCTTTGATCTTAAATGATCAAAATCAGATTAAGGATTATATGAAATTTGCTTTTGAGGATGAAGAATGGATCTTAATCGTTATCAAATTCTTTTTTCCATTTCTTCCATATAATGTGATTTCTCCTCTTCTTCACTCTTGCGGGAATGAGGATACCATCTTTGACCCCGGTATCACCGTTTAGAGTTTTTGCTATTAGAACCGTAGGTATCTCGTCGGAGTGGAACTTTCTTATGTTTCAATGTTTATCCAAACCTTTTGAACGAAAGTCCGATGGAGATTATCTTTTCCACCTGCTTCCCCAAGAACAAATGAATTCGGGGCGGGTCAAGCTAATGACTCGATAACAAAACAAGCGTCTCAATCTTCTTTCTATTTTCTCTAATAAGTGACGTGAAGAGGTTAGCCTCTTCGATTTCTCGTGTTTGGTTGTTTGTGATATTTTTGTTCAGGATTTCACCGATATGACGACTCTCGTGCTCGAAGTTTGTATTTTCTCCACTCGAGTTTCATGATCGATGATGATGGAAATCCGATATCCGAAATCTTATCGACTAACATATATCTTCTAGCATACTTAATAAACGGCTTTTAGATTTTTGTTGATACCCTTGCCTTTAAACATTGAGGACAATGTTTCGTTTTAGTCTGGGGTGGGTAATCTTGATTTGATTTGACCGCACTTGCTTATTTTTGCCGTGTACTCATGACCCGTTTTCCTTAGAAAATTAAAAAGTTGTGCAAAAATGTGAAAATTTAAAAATTTTGTAAGCTTTTGCTAGTTTATGATTGAAAAGTCTTTGCGAGTTTCTTAGAATTACTTTAAATATCGTTTTCTTGAAAAGTCTTTGCTAATTGCTTAGACAAGAGGCTATAAAATGCGATTCTAGCTCGAAAGGCCAGAATTTGCAAGCTTCCCTAAGTGATTTTAAATATGCGAAGCTTTGGATAGATTTGCTAGTTTCTAATAAGTGACTTTAAAATGCGAGACTTGAGATTATTTGACAAAGCATTCGCTAAGTTAATATATGTTTTGACACCTTGTTGACTTTCCGTTGGTGAGGGTAGGAATAAATTTTGACTTGACCGGGCGTGTTGAGCCTAGCATTCCATAACCATAGATAATTTAATTATCGGCTAAGCATCCGCGGATCTCATTATTTGGGATTTTAAATTTGCGGAGATCGAGGAATGATAGAGTTACTTATGAGTTTAGATGCTAAGCGTGGAGTAGTTGGTTCTCTTTAGAGCCCATCGAAGGTACTTGTGGCTTTTTGCCCCACAAAATTGTCTCACCCCATATCTGTCTAATAAATAATTAAAGATGTTAAGTTTTTGACAATAGTTAGTTCATTATCTTCTTTAGAGAATCCTTGCCCATTAGAGTTGGGTACACATCGAGGTCTTGTCGGTGTTGCGGTATAAAAACCGTAGGATTCGAGTTTGGCACAAAATTAACATGAAATAAAGCCCAAATGTATTAAAGTGAAAATCCAAAGCCATAAAGTTTTCTATGTCCGGCGGTACCCGTTGTCATGGACTTCAAAAGGTGGAGGAAAATTACAAAGTCATAATAAGACTTGATAAAGCGGTAATCCCGTTGAGTTAGTGGTTGAAAAGACCGAGGCTAAATTGAAAAAATGCAAATGTCTTTGAAATAAGTGTTAAGCGAACTTTGAATCGGAGATATCTAAATAAAGCCTCTGTCTTTGGACTCGTAGATGAGTTGTTTCGATTAGCCATAAAAGGATATCTTCCTAAATCGTGTTAAATTAGGACCTTGATGTGGACCTCATTCTTGTTTGCAACGGTTTTCGAGGGAAGATGGATAACTAATTAGCAACTTAGCTTCATATCTTTATCGAAATAAAAATTATCGAAACGAGAAATTTGAAGAAATTCATTTCTCACAAAAATAAAATAAATAGAAGAAAATAGGAAAATGGGAGCAAGAGGTAATTACAAAGTAACTTCCATGGGTAGTGTTAGCATCTAAAGTCATATTTAACAATGATTTGATTTTACGCTTAGTTTGGGGACTTGTGAAAATCGGGGATGATGTATTCTATCCAGTATGGTCACTCCTCATTGAGTTGTGTTTCCTACTCCGTGATCCTAAAATGTCGTTTGAAAAATGTTGGAGTTATTGATCGACATGAAAGTTCAACAAACCGTCACTCATAATTAGAATGTGCTTAATCGTAATATCTATATGTGAATTAAAAGGTAAACGGGGCGTTTTTAGAATTAAGGGTTTCTTAATCTCTTTTGAGGAATCTTTGCTACTTCTTATAGGTTTAGTAGAAAGAGATTGGAATCCTTGGTTTTAAAAGCGTGAGTTGATTGCATTGTGTGAGGACACGACAATCGTCTAGTCTGGGGTATTTTGGTATGTGCTAAAACACATACCATTTCTTTACCAAAACTGACCCAAAATAACCAAGAAAGAGCCGTTTATGTCTAATTTTTGCTAGTTTCTTGAGTTTATGCAAGTGCATGTACGGATATGACAAAACAGACAAAAGAAAGCCAAAACCGAAGAAAATCGAGCACGAGAGAGAGAAAGCAAAAGCCGATGTCGGGATGCTAATTTATGGGATTTGGATGATCAAAGTGCAAAATACGGAGTTCGGGACATGATTTAGGGTTTATCACAATTTACCCTTCACTTTATCATTTTACATATAACCCCTCAACTTTCCCCAATTTACACATTACCCTCATAAATCCCACTTTACCATTTGTACCTAAACCTTTTACATTTACACCTTTGGTCATTGGTTTTACAAAGAATACATGAATGGGCCTTATGTTTAAATTTGATACTATCTCTTAAAACTCCAAGTAAGCCTAAACCATTTATCACCCACCTTTTACCCCATTAATACCCCAAGCCTACCAAAGCCCATTCCGTTTAAAATCAAAACCAAGCCCAATCCATTTTTAATTTACGGTCAAATTAAAAGAATAAGATGCAACCATCAACCCTCTACACCCGGTCGAACAAAATAAAAATACCCAACACCAAAGAACGGCGCCTAAACCGATGGTTAATGTTTCACCACCACATCACTCTTACCACGATCAAATCCATTTTAACCCGCACTTATTATGTTTCTAGAAGCATTACGGCGTGTCGAGGTGTGTATCATTAGGATTGCCAAATTTGGACGAATGGAGAAATTCTATTGGAGGATCACCTCACCAATTTGATCTAAGGGCCAAGAATGGATTTGATGACAAGATAGAGATGAAAAGGTGAGATCATATTTCGGATGCTTCTCAAGGCTCCTCATCGCTATAAAAGCCATTCAAGTCACAAGAAGGACTTAGTCCAATTTCTCATGTTTTTAGAAGTTTTGACAATTTAATTTCTGTTAAATTTTACTGTTTTGAGTATTTAGTAAGTTGTAATCTCAGATTTTCAGTGTACTCTCATTTTCATATTAATGCAATTGTTTCTCTCAATTTAAATTCCTTTAAATTCGACATTAGTTAATAAGTGTTTAGAAGCTCTTTAATTATATTCTTGGAAGCTCACATAAGCTTTTTCAAGCTTATGTGAGCCTGTGGTTGCATCACTCTTGCTTAATTTCAGCTTTTCCACAAAAGTCAAAATAGGTCAACGAAAGTCAAACTTTTGAGTCAAGCTTGTTTTTGGAGAATTACTGTTTTCAAATCTGTTTTTGTAAAAAGAATTGAGATTGTTTGATTATTAAAATCCAGTTGTAGTAAAGTTCTTTTCAGTTTTATTGGTTAATAGCATTTTGGAGTTTAAAGGGGTGTTTGGAATTGAGTATACTTTATGGTTTAAAAGGCTTTGGTCAGTATTAGTTTAGAGAATTTGGTTCAGTAAATGATTTAATAGCTTTCTTCATCAAAGTTTTAAAAGTGTTTAAGGTTTTTATCGATTTCATGTCTAAAAGCTTTGTCTAAAATTACATGATCCATGCAAACAAACCTATATCCACATGTTATTTGAAGGCCTTCCTTAGGTTCTTATTTAGTTTGATTAGTTTTATTCATTATTAGTGCATCTAGGTTTAATTGCTTTCAAGTCATTTAGTAATTAGAAGCTTTTAAGGTAGTTTAAATTTAGTCTCTAAGTTGCATTTTCTCTGTTCTGCTGCTGTTTTATAGCCTGTCCCATATCAGCTGTTGTTAAGCTGATAAATTGCTATTTTAGTTTAAGAACTTAACTGTGTTTGATTTCCACTAGTAGGTTATAGCATATAGATAGCTTGATTTCCTTTTAGAGTCCATAGAAGCTTATAGCAATAGCTTGTTTTAGGTCTGCAAGCTTTAGATTAGCTTAAATCTTCTCTACACATCAGTCCCCTTAATGTCCCAATCCCTTCTTATTTTTGATTTTTAATTTCCTTGTTTTAGTCCATATTAGCTGAAATTTTGGATTCCTGCACTTGGGTTGGTTGTTGTTTATTAGGTAATTTTAGTTTATTTTTATGATTTTTCTAAGCTAGCTTATTTAGTGCTTAAAGTAAATTTATTCGAGGGCGTTTAGATTTAGAACTAGAAATTTGTTTTGTGCTTATTTGCTTAAAGCTTGAGCTTATTTGATACATATTAGTTGAATTAGGTCTATTTTAGGTTAGCTTAGCTTATTGGAGCCTTTGGTAGCTTATGGTTGCTTTTAGGTGCTATAGCTTATTTCAATTTAGCTTTTCCTTATTAGTTTCATGCCTAAATGATTGTCCTCTGATCCCAAGTAGTTTATGTTATTTTTCCTTGTTTCTAATTAATATTTTAGACTTTTTTGTAATTTTTCATATTTTTCCCTGCTCATTTGCTATTTTTCTGAATTTAAATTCATTTTCTAGCATTTTTAATTAGCATTTAATCCAAATAATTCGAAAATATTGGAAAAATGCAATTTAAATTTTCTTAGTTTTAGAACATTCAAAAGTCATAAAAGTATTTTCCATTTTTCATAGTTTAAATAGTATTTTTAGGAATTTAATTATGTTTAAATAATTTTAAATTCATAATAAATTGAGAAAAATCAAAGAAATGTGATTCAGTTTTGAAAATTCTTTTTATTTAATTAAGATTTTTTAAAATAGTTTTGTAATTTTCTTGCATTTTTCATAATTTTTAGAATTTTAAGTCTATTTTAAATATTTAAAATTAGTTTTTAATTCAAATAAATTCAAGAAAAACAAAAAAAAATAGTTTTAAATTTCAAATAATTTTCAAATATCATTTTTTAGCTATAGAAAAATATTAGTTCATTTTCATGGGTTAAAATAGTTTAGTTTGCATTTTAATTCGCGTTTTATTAAATACGTAATTTACGTTTTTAGTTATTAATTGCATTCTTAGTCGTAATTACTTATTTTCATTATAGATTTAGTTGTTTTATTACTTCCTTACCTTTCCTTGCCCGTAGATTAGAAAACACAAAATTCCTTATTTTGACATTCGAATCCGGCGGCGCGTGAGTTGTTAAACTCATTCATCCTCACGGGAGAATGACCCGGAAATACATTCCTTTGTATTTCTTTATAAAATATCTACACTCTAAAACGAATTATCAATATATATATATATATATACATATATATATATATATATATATATATATATATATATATATATATATATATATATATATATATATATATATATATATATATATATATATATATATATATATATATATATATATATATATATATATATATATATTATATATTAATACAATTTTGTAGCTAATTATTTCTAATATTGTGTTTTAAGCATGGGTCCTCGACACTTTTGTGGGTCTGAGTTATTCTGCGGGCCTCGATTAATTTCTTGTGTATTTTTGTGAAGGATTGTAGCTAGTTGGCTACTGATATATTAACTCTAATTTTTGTAGCTAATTGGCTACAATATTGTGTTTCAAATTGTGGGTACAATTTTTTAACAACTTTAACAATAATTGTAGCCAAGATATCCCTATATATATATATATATATATATATATATAGAATCTAGATCAAATAAGATCATTCTTAAAGTTGTTAAAATGAGATCGAACTAAAATTTGACAAGAGATACTCTCATTACAATAAAAATAATTTTTATTTACTACAACTAAAATTGTTAAAGTTTCGATAGATTTCTTTTAAAATTCTGAAACCTAGGTGATACACTTTGATTAGAAGTTTAATGTATCGTTTTTGTATGTGTATCGAGGTTTTGGAATATTTTATTAGTGTAATGTGTATCGGATGTATCGATAATCCAAACTCATGTATCATTTGGTTATTAGTTGCTAAAATGTTAATTTGTATTAAAATATATTTTTTGTGTGTATGATTGCTAAAATTGTTATTTATAAATGTTTTAGTGGTTTTTAGATTTGATCTTATTTTTACAACTTTAAGCTTGATCTCGCATTAACCTCCCTATATATATATATATATATACATACATACTAGATCAAGGCCGCCCGATCGCTGCTAGCTTTAAAATTTCATTATACGATTAAATAAACAAAAATAAGTATGAGCGTGTACTCGATTCGATGAGAGAAAGCGAATAAAATAAATATGCACGTATCAATAAATTAATATCGTTAAAAAACTAATGTTCAAAAGAATCGAATTACATAACGTTTATAATCTATGTAGAACCTCTTTATAAACAATGTTGGTTGTAGAGTTGGTGTATTTGCGGTCTTTTTCACAACACAAAACCTTTAGACCTCTCTTGCTTTTTACTCTTGAAACGGCCACATAAAGTTGTCGGTGTGAAAAAGCAGTCTTTCCATAAAAGCCAACATTAGACAACGGTTGGCCTTGACATTTTGATTGTATTAAAAAATATGTAGTGTACGTATCCTCTGTAAGATTAAAATCCACATCCAAATCTGAGACTGTATCCGAACTATAACACACTCTCTCTGTCTCACTAAGTTGGCAAATCATTCGATCATTCACTTTGTCAACATGCTCATATGTTGGTGCAATAATTGATCTATCTTGCAAATAAGATGGATCCAAAAGATTTTCCTCCCAATTGTACATTGTAAAACAAAGTAACCACTTATATGCTGAAAAGGGCCATACTTTGTTTCATATTGGTAGGCCCATGGTATACAAAAAAGCCCACAACCCGGTTTGAAATATAGTAGTCCGTATCTAACTAAACCGATTTATGATTACATGCAACTAAATATTTGGTTGAGTGTAACTTGCACAATACAATCATTCTGGCACAAATATCAAATTTACTACTAATCAACTTCCCCATCTCAAGGTTAGTAAATCTTTTTTACACCTAACAACCCAACAATCTAGAACTCGTAAGTGTAAATTTTATACAGATTCTTCATCCGAATATTATGTTGTTTTGAATGTTGTTTTGCATGTTTTATTTATATTGAGAAAATATTAGGAAAAATGCAATTTAAATTTTCTTAGTTTTAGAACATTCAAAAGTCATAAAAAGTATTTTCCATTTTTTCATAGTTTAAATAGTATTTTTTAGGAATTTAATTATGTTTAAATAATTTTAAATTCATAATAAATTGAGAAAAATCCAAAGAAATGTGATTCCAGTTTTGAAAATTCTTTTTATTTAATTAAGATTTTTTTAAAATAGTTTTGTAATTTTCTTGCATTTTTCATAATTTTAGAATTTTAAGTCTATTTTAAATATTTAAAATTAGTTTTTAATTCAAATAAATTCAAGAAAAACAAAAAAAAATAGTTTTAAATTTCAAATAATTTTCAAATATCATTTTTAGCAATAGAAAATATTAGTTCATTTTCATGGGTTAAAATAGTTTAGTTTGCATTTTAATTAGCGTTTTATTAAATCGTAATTTCGTTTTAGTTATTAATTGCATTCTTAGTCGTAATTACTTATTTTCATTATAGAGTTAGTTGTTTTATTACTTCCTTTACCTTTCCTTGCCCGTAGATTAGAAAACACAAAATTCCTTATTTTGACATTCGAATCAAAGCGACGTGAGTTGTTAAACTCATTCATCCTCATTGGGAGAATGACCCGGAAATACATTCCTTTGTATTTCTTTATAAAATATCTACACTCTGACAATTATAATATATATATATATATATATATATATATATATATATATATATATATATATATATATATATATATATATATATATATATATATATATATATATATAGAATCTAGATCAAATAAGATCATTCTTAAAGTTGTTAAAATGAGATCGAACTAAAATTTGACAACAGATACTCTCATTACAATAAAAATAAATTTTTATTTACTACAACTAAAATTGTTAAAGTTTTGATAGATTTCTTTTTAAAATTCTGAAACCTAGGTGATACACTTTGATTAGAAGTTTAATGTGTATCAGGTTTTTGTATGTGTATCAGGTTTTGGAATATTTTATTAGTGTAATGTGTATCAGATGTATCAGTAATCCAAACTCATGTATCATTTGGTTATTAGTTGCTAAAATGTTAATTTGTATTAAAATATATTTTTTTGTGTGTATGATTGCTAAAATTGTTATTTATAAATGTTTTAGTGGTTTTTTAGATTTGATCTTATTTTTACAACTTTAAGCTTGATCTCACATTAACCCTCCCCTATATATATATATATATATATACATACATACTAGATCCAAGGCCCGCCCCGATGCGGCGGCTAGCTTTAAAAATTTCATTATACGATTAAATAAACAAAAAATAAGTATGAACGTGTACTCAGTTCGATGAGAGAAAGCGAATAAAATAAATATGCACGTATCAATAAATTAATATCGTTAAAAAACTAATGTTCAAAAGAATCGAATTACATAACGTTTATAATCTATGTAGAACCTCTTTATAAACAATGTTGGTTGTAGAGTTGGTGTATTTGCGGTCTTTTCACAACACAAAACCTTTAGACCTCTCTTGCTTTTACTCTTGAAGCGGCCACATAAAGTTGTCGATGTGAAAAAGCAGGTCTTTCCATAAAAAGCCAACATTAGACAACGGTTGGCCTTGACATTTTGATTGTATTAAAAATATGTAGTGTCGTATCCTGCAGTAAGATTAAAATCCACATCCAAATACGAGGCGTATCCGAACTATAACACACTCTCTCTGTCTCACTAAGTTGGCAAATCATTCGATCATTCACTTTGTCAACATGCTCATATGTTGGTGCAATAATTGATCTATCTTGCAAATAAGATGGATCCAAAAGATTTTCCTCCCAATTGTACATTGTAAAACAAAGTAACCACTTATATCTTTGAAAAGGGCCATACTTTGTTTCATATTGGTAGGCCCATGGTATACAAAAAGCCCACAACCGGTTTGAAATATAGTAGTCCGTATCTAACTAAACCGATTTATGATTACATGCAACTAAATATTTGTTTGAGTGTAACTTGCACAATACAATCATTACGGCACAAATATCAAATTTACTACTAATCAACTTCCCATCTCAAGGTTAGTAAATCTTTTTTACACCTAACAACCAACAATCTAGAACTACTGTAAGTGTAAATTTTATACCGATTCTTCATCCGAATATTATGTTGTTTTAGAATGTTGTTTTGCATGTTTTATTTATATTTAATTTTTCTTCAAGTTCTTAAGTCGATTCTTAACATACCTGTTTTAGTTGATAACAATGTTGCAAAATCGTGAATCGGTAGTGGGGCGTTGACCACCCTGATGAGTAATCGGTCAGTCGGGATGTCGGTGATTAATCGGATTGGCATTTCCTGCGGTTTTGGTATTTACGGAGACCAAACTAAAAATCTTAACCCATTCCAAACTGCTATGTTTCCAAACCTCAATAAGAGGCTCCAATTCGATTATGATGCCCATTGTGTGTTATAAGTGAAATATCGATTCCCAATTAAGTATAATGCCTAAATTATTATTATTTTAAAATGGCCGATTTGCGGATTCGGCGATTTTTTGACTCGCTTAGTGTCGATTTTGACCAATTTTCAAAATCGACAAGGTACTCGACCGATTAACGATTAATAAGCGATTAATCGGGCGAGTTGACCGATTTTGCAACATTGGTTGATAATTAATTAAAATTTGTTATCTAGGGTATTTTATTCGGATTAATGTTAATTTCAGAATGTATATTTAGAGTTTTTTTATAAATATGTAATTGGACTCTTGATTAATACTGATATATTACATACATAGGCCATAAAGTTTCTGATAGGGTAGGATTTAGGAAATGGATGGCTATAATCGATTAAGTACATAAGCATGATACTAAAAAAGTCGATGTTAGGTGCTTTCAAGTGAAGTGTTTACATCTATTTATAACATAAGCGGTTTGTAATTCTTGATTTGGCCATTGTATGTTGATTTGGTAAAAACCATGTTTCATTGTTTTGTAGTAGGATGCCATTTGACATTGATTAAGTACTTAAACATCATACTAAAATAGTATATGTTAGGTGCTTCCAAATGAAGTGTTTGCATATCTTTATATGAAACTAATTTGTAGTTATTGATTTAACTATTGTATGTTGATTTGGTCTAATAAGCGGTTTCATAGTTTTTGTAGTAAGGTAGCATTTGATATTCATTACGTGCGTAACCATCATACTAAAATAGTAAATGTTATGTGATTTAAAAACCTATGTTACATCTTTTTATAAGGAAAATGATTTGTAGTTTTGCTTAACAATAAATGGAAGTTACATACATAGGCCGCCAAGTTTATGATAGTGTAGGATTTGTGAAGCGGATGCTTATGATGATAATTAAGTACATAAGCATCATACTAAAATAGTCGATGTTACGTGCTTTCAAGTGAAGTGTTTACATGTATTTATAACGCATAACCGATTTGTAGTTCTTGATTTGGCCATTGCGTCTATTTGGTCTAAAACATCTTTGATAGTTTATGTAGTAGTATGCCATTTGATATGGATTACATACAAAATATCATACTAAAAGATTAGATGTTAGGTGCATTCAAATGAAGTGTTTACATCTATTTATAATGAAGCGGATTTGTAATTCTTGATTTGCCGATTGCTAATCTTATTTGGTCTAATAACATGTTTCATTGTTTTTGTAGTAAGGTGGCTTTTGATATTGATTAAGTACATAACCATCATACTAAAATAGTATGTGTTATGTTTTATAAAAAACAATGTTTACATCTATTTATAATGAAACTAATCAGTACTTCTTGATTGCCCATTGTATGTTTATTTGGTATAATAACATGTTTCATTGTTTTGTAGTAAGGTGCCACTTGATATTGATTAAGTACATAATGATCATACTAAAATAGTAGATGTTAGGTGCTTTAAATAAACATATGTTTACATCTCTTTATAAAGAAAGCTGAATTTTAGTTAATGATACGCATTGTATTCTTATTTGGTCTAAAACATGTTTCATTGTTTTTGTAGTAGGATGCCTTTGAATTTGTTGTTTTGCTTAACCTTAGAACGTATCAAAATCACGGGTTCTTCTAAACTATGGCATATCTAATTTTACAATTATAATCTTGTTATAATGGTATAAAATTAGCTTAATCTGTTCGGGACCTACGATATCTTTTGGAGGATGGTTTTAATGGGAACAAACATGTATACTTGATAAACACCAATAGGGTTCGTGTGAAAGTTAAAATAGTTAAACCGCACCATCGTCCTTTTGCACTGAAGGGATACAAATGGACTGAATTTGCAAATGATAATATCGGACAGCGTGTTAGGTTGTTGCATTTTATCCAAGAAGGAGATGATACATATTATGTGACAGGGTATGATGGTCATGGGGAGGAATTCGGATGATATGAAGGAATAGAGGGACGTTATTCTCGGTTCCAGAGTCGTGTTTGGGCATCATCATTTAGGCCTCAGGTATTACATTTTGTAGTTAAATTAAAATAGCATTACTTTACTATTATGCTACTATATTAATTACCACTTTGATCACTGGATATATAAAACTATTTTGAATTTTAACAAATGTGAGCTTTGTTTTCAGAAATTGCCAGGTTCTTTCTTAAGCGTCCTAGGGCAAGCAGGAATATTGCGATTAATGTTGAAAGTCACGGTTTATATTTCTTGTTAGTCGTGTTCAAGTTAATGGGGTTAACGTTGGTATGCGATATGAATTGTTACAACAATATTGGGATGAAATTCAAACAACTGCGTTTGAAAACTGGAATGCATTTGGTGTTCACAAAATATGTGAACTTGAATTTTGGATGATGGCTTTTAAACACGATGGGAATCAACATACCGATGTGCATTTCTTTGGAGCAACACGACTTGGCGAATACAACCTCAATACCTCCACGAAGGCAGTGCGATATATATTTTGTTATATTTATATTTGTAATTCTTTGCGTTTAAACTTGTGACGATATATTTAGTTATAATGTTACTCGAAATGGTATGACAAAACTAATTTAACACTATGTGACGTAGTATAATCATACATTATTGAGCAACATTTATATGGAAAGGGTATTAGTGATTATTAAGAAATTGCTTTTGTGTGATGTAACGTGTTTAACAATAATGAGATCCTACGGTTTGTTATAATAATCATTGAATATTTTGTATTCACATAATTAGTCGGTGGATAATAAATATGATAACCGTTTTTGTAGATGATGATGAGCGCATCACATGTGTATTGGCCGCTCATCTGAGATCATTTTGGTGAATACCGTGATGCATTCTATAAGAGGTTTTGTTATATAGTCGTTATGCAGCGATTGGTACGTAATATTCTTATATATTTACTTTTACGATTTGCGTATTGAGATAAGTACTTAGTGTTATATGTTATTCTTAATAAATTGCAGACAATACCGGCAAAGTTCTTAGTGAACCATCCAATGCACACATACTCCCATGTGTTGATGAAACACCAACATGTTGAATACACGATGAATGTCAAGATGGAGTTTCAAAAAGAGGAACCAGAAAGGACAAATCATATTAACATATTCAGTGCATGGAGTGAGTTTGCTGAACAATGTCGATTTGAGTATGATAAGATGATACGCTTCAAGTACATGTATCTGCTAACATATTTGGATGGAGAAGAGGAGGGCGATTCAGGTGTTTCATGAGTGTTAAAGAATCACATCTTATGAATGTTTGAAGTTTCTTTTGGGTATTCGGTATGGTATTTACTAACTCGCATCTTAGTAGACTATGTTATGTGTGCATGTATAAATATTATGTGGATTGTAAATGATGGTAGTAGGATCGTCGGTTCACTTTTTTTGAACTTATGCCTATGAAGGATTCTTAACTAAGTATCTAAGAATATTAGTATCTAAGCTAATGCATTGGATTCTATTATGGTTAACATAAGTTTTATTAAGAATATATATGCTTTAGTTTGACATATTTTTAATGTTGCTTATAGTTGGAACGTAACCAAAACAATAAGCATTAATTATATAAATACAATGTAAACATTTGTAAACGAAAAACGTTAAAACTGCATTCATATTGATTACCAAAAATGATAAGTATTGGAAACTAAGAATATAAAACAAAACCAATAATTGAAAAGAACTTGTGAATGAAGCATCAATTACTCATCGGCACAAACTTCAACATCAACATCCTTGTGAATACACATCGATTTGTCCTGGTCATCATCATGATCAAGAGTATGGTTGTGGTGTTCACATTTTTGGTTGATACACATCCGAGATATCATTTTGATCATCTTCAACAACATCATCATCAACATACTTTTTAATACCATGTTTTCTTCGTTGTGAACATGGTATTTACATATGGTTGATGAATCCATTCCTCCTCCTCATCATCATAATGTACATTACTATTATCGATTCGATTGCTTTTGTAACCATTTGCCTTTTATTTGATGGAATACAATCCTATAATGAAAAAAAATAAGTTAGACGATATAAGTGAGTTGGTAATATTTTGTTATAAGTAATGTAAGTCATACCAATTCATCATCTGAAATTAGTATGATAGGTGGCTCTTGCATCCAAAAATCATTTGCAGACTTAGAGTCAACTTCTTCTTTGGTTATAAGAAAACATACTGAATGTTAAAGCGATGTATTTCCGTCTACATTTCGTTCATAATAACAATCATGGAAAATATATAAACTAAAATACAAAAGTATATTCACTTTGTTGCATTATGTTGATGATGATTCATGTGATATTGTTCTTCACAATAGTTTGACAAAATACTTATAAAATTTACTTTTTAGATGATATTATATATAGGCATGTCAAAGAAACTAATTTTAGGCAACGATATGCATATAAAAATATATTTAAAAGTAAGACCAATAATATTCAAGTTTTAAAAATTAAGAAAAATAACGATGTAAATTAGGAAGTTGTTAGTATGTATTTTAGTTTTTATTACATTTATTACCCATCATATTTGATTTCTTAAAACAACATATGTAAATGTCTATGAGTTTTATATATTTGTGGTATTACAATTAATGTTGTTTACTCATCAAGCCAATTATATATTATGTAACAAAAATTACACGATTCTTCTATAATTGGAATGATTTGATATATATTGTCCAAAAGATTATTCTTCTGCCATGAATTAATTGTATTTAGGTTTAGTATTCATAATTGTTAATGTTATTTGTAAAAAAGTGAAAGTTTAGTAAAATAATTGTTGTTTTAGATGTGTTACTAAAAAAATATGCATATTCAAATTGATATTTAACTAACAATTAAAGGAAAACAATTTATACGACAATTTATAAGACGATGTAAAAGATGATGTAAAGGAAAAACATGAATATTGTTCATATTGATTAAACATGATAATGAATAAAATTAGACAAATTGAAGGAAAACCATAAACTTGTATCTTTTGGCACTTCATTTTTTGCAAAAAGCACATTTGTTCCCAAGATTTTAAATGAAAGAAAAGAAGAAGAGTTAAAATGGGTAGAAAAGAAGAGGAGATGAATGAAATTAAAATTTTTATATCATGTTCCCGAGTTAGGAGAGAAAAGAAAAGATAATGAGATGATTTTATAATTATACCCTTGGTTATATATGAAAGTTATGTTTTATATTAGGTCATTTAAGTAACTTTATTTATTTAAAGCTTCCTAATATAACTCTCTCCAAATCATCCCACTTTTGGAGAGAAAGTTGTTAATACAAATAAACCGTAAAACGTTTATTAATATTTTGCGATCTCTTTGTGTTTTGTTGATAACAAATATAATGTTGTCTTAAGTATAATTATAAGGATACATGTTATTTTTGTAAAGCATTTACATATAGCCATTTAAATACAAAAATGTAGTAATTAAGCATTTGTTGTAATAGTTTATTAGGATGGGTAAAACCATAACCCATGGATCTTAACCCATACCCAAGAAGACTAGATACAATGTATACTTAGATACATTGAATCTAAAGAAAACCCATGGACCAACCCATAACCCATGACCCATAACCAAAAACCCATGGGCAAAGAGGAGGCGTTCCACGGATCCACAGGTTTACACTAGAAATGAGTGAACAATGCTTAATGAACAATCCATACCTCAAAAGTTTTGGTGTAATGCCATTGATACTTCAAGCGTACATACTAAAATGAGTCTTAATAAGACTAATCTTAGGTAAAACTCCATATGAGTTACTCCGAGGCAAAAAGCCTCGTTAAATCACCTTAGAGTGTTTGGAAGCAAATGTTTTATTCTTAACACTAAAGATTACCTTACAAAATTTGATCCTAAATCAACGAAGGTATCTTTCTAGGTTATTCGCCAAATAGCAAAGCTTACGTCATATTAAACAAAAAACAATGAAGGTAGAAGAGTCATTAAATATAAAATTTGATGAAAGTCCACCCAAACCCTCTCCACCTCTTGTCGATGGCGAGATCATAGAAAGTGATGCTATAGTAATAAAAAAGATAAATGAAGAAGAAGAACCTTTAAATAATGAAATCATAAACATTAAAGAGTCCAAAGATCACCCGTAGATAAAGTCATAGGAAAGCTAAGCGAGCGAACATTAAGGTCTCAAGTTCAAAATCAAAGTAGCTTGTTTGTTTCGTTTCAACCATAGAACCTAGAATACACAAGAAGCCATAAAAGATGAGAGTTGGGTAATGGCCATGCAAGAAGAACTAAATCAATTCGTGTCTAATGATGTTTGGATGCTTGTCCCTCCACCTAGTAATCAAACCATAATAGGAACCAAATGGGTTTATAAAAACAAATTAGATGCAAACGGAGTAGTGTCTAGGAACAAGGCTAGACTCGTTGCTCAAGGGTATAACCAACAAGAAGGAATAGACTTTTATGAGACCTATGCCCCCGTGGCTAGATTAGAGTCTATAAGAATACTTCTTGCGTATGCTTGTGCTAATGAT